>OZ019979.1:6652908-6935408 GCA_963970395.1 Ephialtes manifestator
AATGGTGAGGGCTGAGGGGTAGAGAAAGCGAGAAACACGAGTTGGGATTCGAGGCCTCTCGAGGCTAGCGAGAGAGCAGCGTACTACCCTCACGCACGCATTCGATCGTCGCAAGAGCTGCTGTCACCAACTCAACCGAGTTATCTCAACGTCACACGCACACCGTTCACATGTAGTCAGTCACTACTTTATTAGCCGCTTCGTTTCTCTCTTTCTTTCACTGTATACGTTTTATTATCACGAAAGGCGAGGCCCCCGAATACAAAAGAGACCACGAAGGATTTATTATTTCTTTAAACTAATTAAAACTTTGAGACAATGCTCGACTATTTCTGATGTTAGTCAAGATTCGTTATCAAGAGATGCGGTAACGTCTCGACGCCAAGTTCTTAAAAACAAGTTTTTAACGAGTTGAAATCGACGAGACTTTTATCGCTATTAGATTACGCGAAGATTTGGGGTATCAAAGTTTCTACCGATAATTCGAGTAAACTAAGCTACTTATTGGTAATAAATACACAAGGATGAAAAGTAAAATCTTAATGATTTTACCTTATCATTTTGTGCAAAGCCATCATGAAGATGTTATGTGATCTATTTTGGTTTACTTATAGAAAAAATTGTATAAAAACAAAATTTCATTTTGGATCCGTGGTCAAAATTTATTGAAGCGAAAACAATATAACTGACATAATAAACTTTGTTTTAATAGAGTTGAAATTGTAATGCGAGGAAATATAAATTTTACTTTGTAGTCACTGTGTATATATCGAGATCTTTGCATATTAAGCTGATCACGCACGCTTAAGTTCAAGCTTTATGGCAATTACTCTGATAGACTTGGTTGCGTGAACGAAGTAATAAAAAGACGAATTCAAGTAAAATTAAACTCGAACATAATCCCCGAAAATCTCTTTCAAAGTTTCCTCGGAAATAATTGATCAGACAGACAAATCGTCGTGTGAAGGCAACATTAATTTCTTTCTTAACTTGGCGTCGAGTCGCTACCGCGACTCTTGATAACACTGGAAGAGATCATTAAAAGGCAGAGTTACTTTCCCTCAGCACGTAAAAAAATTTGAAATGCTGTTTTTTTTCTCAATGATTGCATAGATTAGGCTTGCATTATGAGAGAATACGCGGATGAATAGTACAATTGGGCTAAGCTTTTGGCTGCTCGAAATTCAAAGCCGTTTATTTAGGAGTCTCGAAAAACCAAAAAGTAAGGTTAGGTGCGAGAGAGAGAGCCCTATAGGCGTTGAACATTGCACGGAGAAAAGGGTGTAGTTGTAGGAACTATGGAATTGAAACGTGCCAACCAACAGGCGTGGTAAAATATGGCATTAGCAAGTTATTGCGTGTCAGAACCAACCGATTGGTAATGCCAACTAACCGATTGATGTCAACCAACCGATTCGTAACGCCGGCCGACGGATTGGTGGCGCCAACTAACCGATTGGTAGTGCCAAACAACCGATTGGCAATGCGAACCAAACTACATCTAACTTCCAAGCATTTAAAGGCTAGTTTTCTCAACTAACCTTTTTTCTCCGTGTGGTATTACGGACTCTTAAGGGATATCAGGGAAGGCATATTTCAGGCTTTATTTTGTATACTTACAGGGCTGCTATTTGAGAAGTTATCGAAATTTCGAACTATATTGTCACCATTCAATTTGTGCTGGGATTGGTTATCATCACCGTGGTCGAGGACGTGTCACGTCCCCCACCACTTCGAAAAGTTTTAAACAGATTTTTTTTAAACGGCTTGATAAATAGGGCTCTAACTTTGAGACAGTACGTGCGATTATGGTAGAAATGGGTTAAGCTTCTAGCTCCGCGATCCCCAAAGCCGTTTTTTCAAGATAATTGAAAAACCACAACTGAGGTTATGTGCGAGACAGACAGCCTTATAGACGTTTAACATTGAGCGACGAAAATCCCACGAATGCACCGCTGCCACTTAATAAAGTGTCATTTCTCCAACCGCGCCCAACATTTTCAAACCTATTTATTTCCAAACGGCTTAATAAATGGGCTCAAAGAATAACCCATAATAGTAGTTCAATTATGAAGAGCAATATCTCATTTTGATTATTGGAAGATCCTTAATCGATTGACCGTCCAGATTTTGTATATGTATTAGTAATTTAAAAGTTACAACCATTTGTATCTCTGATGTTAGGTTAGGACAGGATAATCAAATGGTTGTATCTGTTGAACTACTGATGCTATCAAAAATCTTGCCGGTCAATCGAATAAGGATCTTCCAATAATCAAAATGAGATATTGCTCGTCATAATTGAACCACTATTATGGGTTACCCTTTTAAAAAACTGCACGAAAAAAACATGACTTCAGACATTTGCATATATCGGTCGATTTTCTGTTCCAATCACGGCTGTGAATGTACTTATATATTAAGAACTAATTCTTCTACGTGTGAAACTCCTCGGAAATATCAATTAAAGCACCAGAAATTGTAAAATCGTTTTTAAAAATTTAGCACTGATTTGACTAGTGTGGAACGCACTAGCTACCTTAACGTTTCATTCATCTTAACCCCGTGAATTTTCTATTAATCGTTTAATCCTCCCAGTGACCTAAGTCAATAGAGAACAATGTTCTCATAAATTCACAACAATTTTCCAATAATCATTTAATTATCTTTCACTTACTCGACGAGTCAGGGCAGTCGAGCTTCATGAACGCGAGTTTGTGGTCGATCGGGACATCGGACCTCGGGAAAGTCCCCCCGACGAGTCAGCGCTACCACCACCACAAAACCCACCTCACAACTTCTCGTACATGAACAAAAAAAAAGAACTATGAAAAAAGAAAAATCCCCGTTGTTTAACTTAAATATCAGCACCTTCGAGTATCAGACGGATAAAAATCAGCAGCACAACGAGCGTCACTCTCGAGTGTCACAGGAAGAGACCACACGAGTGCTGGAAAAGCGCACACGTTCCGTTAATGCACACATCGAGGGTCGTTGCGCGCGCGTCCGCGCGAGCGCGAACAGGTATAAGCGCGCACACTCACAACAGCCACTGATGCACACATACGCGCACTAATATATATATACACGCACACACACAATCTCCACCGCTGTCTCGCCTACGAATGTATACGTCGATGATAACGAGTTTCCGTGTGTTTATGTGTGTTTATTCAAGCAGTACGCAGCATTGTCACGCGATTATTAACACGAATACAGTTGTCCAATGAAATCAGTTTTGTTGCTTCTCTAATCTTCCTTTGTTTTTATTTCTCTTTTTCCTCTGCTCTTCGTTAGAACCAACAGATGTTTCTCTCTCTTTGTCCCGTATATTCGTCTCCTCGTGTCAATGTTGTGCCACGAATTATTCTTCTTTTTTTTTACTAAGTCGACGTTATTAGCGACGATAGAGAGAGAATAGGAAATACGATGGAAAGATTGAGAACGCAGAATAATCGTGGTGGATAAAGCGACCAAGCCGCCACAACGGGAAAGCACAACGGGGGCCAACCGAGCTGACACGAAACCGACACACCCCTCCGCGATTCAGCGCCATAAACTCGACCAGCCTACTTCCTACTGCTCATTCCCAGCAGCTAGTAGATCTCCCCCTGCGCAATTACTCATAAGTCTCAGCCATTAAAATAAGTAGACGAAACGAAAAATAAGATGTACTTTTTAATTCAACTTTATCCACATTTTGCACATTATAGCGTAAACAAATAAATACATAAAATAACGAATTCCTTTCGGAACGATGTGTTTTTTTTTAAATTTATAATTTCCTTCCTCTTCTTTATTACGTGTCTTCGTTCTCTTCGTCCTCACTCACTTCCTTCTTTGTCACAATAGTCATCTTCGTTATCCTGTATCGCATTGTGTCCTTTTTTCTTTCATCCCTCGTTGTCCTTGGTCTTAACACTATTTTGGCCTTTAGAGTATTATATATTTTTGTCGATGCAACATTTACGTATATTTGGGATCGTAACCTTAGTTGCTGTTTTTTTTTAGTGGTTTTGAGAACGCGGACTTGGTATCACTGTATATAGTTGTCCTCGCCTCGCCACTGCTGACCCTTTGTTCTTCAGTCACTATGCTGTGTTTTATGTCGAATATTTATTTATTTACTTTCTAGTAATCTTGTGTGTGTTACCCAATGACGATTATTATGATTATTTGGGCTTTGTTACTCGAGTTAGTCGGGGTGGGGATGAGCGATTTGGTAATCCTTGGCACGAGAGCACATAACGCGAATATTGCTCGACGAAAATCCTCGAGGACACTGAAACACAACACAGTTTTGGGCTCGATTGTGATTTGTTATCTTTGGTTATTTAGCCGTTTTATTACTCGTTTCTCTTTGTTGAGGTAAGATTTAACGGACTTTTTGGATGTCAGCAGATTATCGACGGTCTGTCATTGAAAAACCAACGACCTACACGATCGTAGGTGTGGATTGGAGTTTTTCACGACGGTCGCTCGCGGCGGAGGCTGATTCCGGAGACATGTCGGCGCGCAGAGTACGGAGCCCCGACGCAGAAAGCTCTCGTTCGTACTCGGGGGTGATCGGCACCCTTCGGGCTTTTCGCCGAACGTCAGCGACGCCAGCGGCCGTTGAAGCTCGTGCGGAGAAAACGGGCGAACTCCGGGGAGCTCAGAGCCAGGGTATGGATAGTGGTAGTGGTAGTGGGGGGAAATAAGGGGAGGATGAGATGAGCTAGTAGAGATTTCTTCTAGATTCCAAAAAGTAAGCCAAATTATTTTCTACATACAAATTTTTTCGTACTTCAAAAAATTCTTAATCGTTTAGGATAAGGTAATTTTGTTAGCCCTGGTGAAAATATTTCTCTGACAATGTATGAAAATTTCTCTGAAAAGACTGAATTTCTAACAGTTATCGTACTTTTCAGAGAAAGTCAATGATTTCTCGGAATCTAAATATTCCCGATTGTTCTGAAAATTTATGATTTCAAATTCTCTGAAAAACTATGAACATCGTTAATATTCTAACAAGGAAGGTATTTCAGGTCGATCTCTCTGATTTGATTTCTTTTGTAATATGTTATAGTAGACTAAAAACTAAGCGACATGTATTTTTTTTTATCTGCCATTAAACACTTTAAGGGGGTTACTTTAACGGGGTATAACGATCATCCAAAGTAAGACATGTCAAGGGGCCGTTTGGCAGTTTCACCTACAAGAACATATTATTTTTTTTAACCAATTCAACTGGAAAAGCTTTCACATAACGAGAAATGAAAAATATATTCCCAAATTTAAAAAAATGGCGGTTTGAGCCACCCCTAAATATGATTACGTTTAGGCAAAAAATGGTCAAATTTAAGTTAAAAAATCTGAAAAAATATATGTTGTGTATGAACACGAAGGAAATAGGACGTGTCTTTGGATTTTCCCGAAATAAAATATTGGTCGGGGCAATTATCATATTTAGAGGTGGCTCAAATCATTTTTTTTTTTAATTGAGAAATTTTTTTTTCGTTTCTCGTTATGAGAAAGCTTTTCCAGTTGGATTGGTTAAAAAATATTATGTTCTTGTGGGTAAAACTGCCAAATCGCTCCTTGACATGCATTCTTTTAGATGGTGGTTTCACCCCCTTAAAATGTTTAATGGCAGATGAAAAAAAAAGCGTGAGGCTTAGTTTTTAGTCTACTATAACATATTATAAATAATATGAAACCGGAGAGATTTTTCAGAAACCATTTTCTGAACAATTCAAATTTTCGCTGAATTTCTCGTACGAAGTGTATATTAAGTCTTTGTCCTAGAAAGATTCAGGGAAAGTTCGAGTTTTCCACAAAATTCTCCGCATGATTGGCCGACGATAATTTCCGGAATTACTCTGAAACTGTATAATTTTTCCTGTCGACTTCTCTTAATAACTATGAACTTTGCTGTTTTTCTCTGGCTATTCATTTTCTGTATTCACGTAAGTTTCTCTAAAGACTTCAATTTCTGCTAATTTTCTCATATAACTCCTAGAGAATTTCCAGGAAAGTCAGTCTTTCTCTGGAATTCTCTGGATGCTTCGTTAAAGAAAAAATGCAGAATTACTACTAATTCCGATCTCTCTCCAACATCTATATTGTTAGAGAGAATTCGTAAATTCTCTGAAATTCTCAAAATCCACATTAACGCATAAATTCGGATTTTTTCAGAAAATAAATCGTATTTTCTCTGAAAAGTCTCCTGTTCGTTAAAGTAACAGAATGAATAGGTGTTAGAGAGAACTCGTAAGTTCTCTTAACGTACTTTATCCGAAAAAATCAGAGTTTCCCAGAATTTTTCCGAAAAAACTCTGCATTTTTCTGGTAAATTGTGACTGCCGGAGTTCGTGCGCACAAAATGGCAGAGATATTTAGCAAATGGCAGAGAAGCTCAGAGAAAAATCTCGGAAAATCACTAAAACGGTCTGATTAGAGTTTTTCAGACAAATTGTCAGAGAAATATTTTCACCAGAGAGGATATTAAACTTTTTATTCGTGATTTCCATCTCATCATATTCAAAATGGCCTACAATGTCGACATAATTATGTTAGAACATGGATTTTTTGAACCTCTATGAATAAATGTTTAGATTTTTAGCTATTGAACTCAAATTTGGTTTACACGTAGATTATTTTTAAGCGCTTAACTGCCAACGCAGCATATTTTTTATATTAGAGAAAAAAAACTACTTTTTAACACATCTTTTTTTATATTATTTCAAAAATTCTGAATAATATTGACAAGCTGTGGAAATTCACCAGGAATGCATACTACATTTTGATTTCAGGAAAACATACATTAACACGTAAATATTTTAAAAAAATAAACAATAAATTTGACACGTTATTTTCAATGTATTTAATGAATATTTTGACGCAAATTTTAGGAACGTAAATATTTCATTTTTTTTATAATAATAAAATTGAATCCATTGTGACATCCAAAAATGGAGAAATATCCAAAAAGCTCGATGTTTCTATAAATTATTTATTTAACAATTAAAATGTTACTGTATTTCGAGAGCCCGTTTTATTTTTGTTTGGATAAAAAGTTTGACTGAAGCGCCCTTGGACAAATTCAGGATAGTCGAAGGCAGCAGCCACAAGCCAAGATGAGGGCAATGAAGATGATGCGAGGGCGAGGCAACGGGGGACAAGGAGACGGAGCTTGCGGCCAAGTAGTAACCGATGCTGCCACCACACTTTCATGGCCTATACACACTATACGGCTGAGGGATTGAAGGAAGAGGGAGTAGTACTTCGAGCTTGAATGATATGCCAAGGGGCGAGAGAGGGAGTGCGATAGTTCTATCACACTCTCTCCTCTCCCCTGGGCTCGGTAATGGTATGAGTGTCAGTCGAATGAAATGGAGGAAGAGAGAAAACGACAGAGCGAGAGATAGACCGGAAGGTAACGGGAGCTAGTGGAAGGAATCCTTGAAGAGCTCCGAGAAAGAGAAATACAGGGCATTTGATAGAGGAAGAGATTAGGACATGATATTTTTTTTCCTCAGAGACTTTGTTTTCGTGAATTTTTTTTGTTTTTCGTGAATTTCATGTCAGGACACAGAATGGTACAAAACATCGAGAAAAGTCGTTTAGAATAAATATACGTGTCGGTGTATGTTCGTTAGGGTGTGTCGAATTTTTTTTTTTTTTTCATATTGTATGGTCTCAAACCATTGTTTGTGCGTTTAAACAACTCGTCTGAAAATTTGAGCACGATAAAAAAATTTTTAGAGGTGGCTCAAACGATGTATCGATTTCTCATTTAATTAACACTTAAATGAATACGGCTCTTAATAAATTCATGTCCCCAAATTACGGATACGATATATTGGAGTTTGTATATTTTTTTTCGTCATCTTCATATCATTCGGAAGTGAAAAAGTGCTTACAAATTTTTCGTTTAGATCAATAGTTTTCAAGTCATGATTTTTGTAAGGCGCGAGATATTCATTTCGCCTAAATTCGAGAAATTCGGGCAAGAATTGCAAACACTTCCCGATGTTAAAAAAATTTGAAAAAATTCATACTTATTATAGGCACTCAAAAGACTAATTTCGCATAATAATAATTTCAAAATGTTATTAACAAATTGTTAAAAAGAAAATTGTTCATCAAAATATGCGGTGACTCAACTTTTTTTTTGTATGAAAAAGATTCGTTCATTTTTCGGAATACATATGAATTTTTTCAGATTTTTATCTTTATTTTTATTTTTGCACATTTTTCCATGTAAATAACAAGAAAAATCAAAATAAAGATAAAAATCTGAAAAAATTCATATGTATTCCGAAAAATGAACGAATCTTTTTCATACAAAAAAAAGTTGAGTCACCGCATATTTTGATGAACAATTTTCTTTTTAACAATTTGTTAATAACATTTTGAAATTATTATTATGCGAAATTAGTCTTTTGAGTCCCTATAATGAGTATGAATTTTTTCAAATTTTTTTAACATCGGGAAGTGTTTGTAATTCTTGCCCGAATTTCTCGAATTTAGGCGAAATGAATATCTCGCGCCTTAAAAAAATCATGACTTGAAAACTATTGATCTAAACGAAAAATTTGTAAGCACTTTTTCACTTCCGTATGATATGAAGATGACGAAAAAAAATATACAAACTCCAATATATCGTATCCGTAATTTGGGGACATGAATTTATTAAGAGCCGTATTCTTTTACGTGTTAATTAAATGAGAAATCGATACATCGTTTGAGCCACCTCTAAAAAAATTTTTATCGCGCTCAAATTTTCAGACGAGTTGTTTAAAGGCACAAACAATGGTTTGAGACCATGCAATATGAAAAAAAAAAAAAAAAAAATTCGACACACCCTAATGTTCGTATGTGTCCGTGTATATTCGTTTGCGTCCGTGTATATTCGTATGCGTCCGTGTATTTTCGTATGTGTCCGTGTATATTCGTATGCATCCGTGTATGTTCGTAAGTGTCCGTGTATGTTCGTATGTGTCCGTGTATGTTCGTATGTGTCCGTGTACGGTCGTATATGTTCGTGTATTTTCACATGTGTCCGTGTGTATCCGCGTATGTTCATATGTGTCGTGTATGGTCGTATATGTCTTTGCATATCCTGATGTGTCCGTATGTATCTGTATGTGTCCATGTATGTCCGTGTATGTTCGTGTGTATCCGCGTATGTCCGTGTATGTTCGTGTATGTCCGTGTGTGTCCGTGTATGGCCGTGTGTATCCGTGTATGTCCGTGTGTATCCGTGTATGTCTGTGTAGGCTCGTGTATGTCCGTGTATGCTCGTGTATGTCCGTGTCTATCCCTGTATGTCCATAGATGTTCGTGTGTTCATATGGTCATATATGTCTTTGTATTTCCTCATGTGTCCGTATGTGTCCATGTATGTCCGAGTATGTCCGTGTATGTTCGTGTATGTCCGTGTATGACCATGTATGTCCGTGTGTATCCGTGTATGATCGTGTATGTCCGTGTGTATCCTTGTATGTACATGGATGTCCGTGTGTGTCCTTGTGTATACGTTTATGTCCGTGTATGTCTGTATATGTCCGTGTATGTCTGTATATGTCCGTGTACACATATTTAAATTTGATATATTTTTGAACTTTTTTCAGAAAAGGCCATGGACACTTTAACTTTCGTAAAATTTGGTAAATCGTTTTTCATAAGTGCGGCTGTACTCCGTTTGGTATTGAATGTGGCCAAAATGGGAAAACCGATTCGGATTTTATGGCGTTTTGAAATTTTTCGAAAGTTGACGTTATTGCATTAACTTTTTCAAAACATGAACAGCGATTTTGTACGTAAACGGAATAATATACAGTGATGCTACATACATAATTTAGTGAAGATCGGTAGAAAGATTATGTAGGAATTTATATTTTTCGTGTTTTTTTCTTCACGACTATATATTTCGCATCAATTTTGCAACAAAATAATCAACATCACCTAAGATCATGGATTTTGTATGATAATAATTACGTAAAACATTTTTTTTAATATCTAAAAGATTGAAAAAAACTTTTTTACGTATTTACATGACTTTTTGAAGATTTATCCAACGGTTTTGATATTTTTGTTATTAATACTTTTTTAAGCTTTTAAGCTCTTCTTATGAACCAGTTTGTTTTATGATCACGAAACTTTTTACATATAATAATAAAAATCTTTCTATACAAAACATGCGACATTTAAACGACTTCTCAAAATAAAAAAAACATGTCAATGTCAGTTTTTCATTTATAATATATTATTAACCATTTAATGGTCTTCATTACATTAGATACTTAGTTTGCAATATTTAGTATATGCGGCTAATAAACTATTTGCACTCTCCTACAAAAAAAAACGTCGTTGCTTTTAGAATCAATTAAGAAATCCCGTAAAAACTTTTTGAATAGCTCAGAGAAATCGACTTGAAGGGAATAAAAACAGACGTTTTTATTTCAGCGACACGTCTGTGTCGCTGAAAGGCACGATGAAAATCTATGTCAGTCTGTGGGCCTGTCTATGAAGAGCGGAAAGGTCGAAACGGTGTAAGATTGGGGGTGAAAACGACGACGAAGAAGGGCATAGAAGATATGATAAGGAGAGGGCCAATGTTATGGCCAAAGTGGAGACAAAGAATTGTGTACGGGACGAGATGCTTCCTGAATGGGGAACGAGGGGCAAGAGAGATCGAATGGACGTAGCTCTGAAAAAGAATGTAAAAGCATTGGTGGCTTATGTGACTAAATTTAGTATGAAAACATTTTTCTTTTTCGTTTTATTTTTTGCTTCCTCATAGAGGAATGTTCACATTACATTCTAAATGTTCGTGTCAGAACATTTAGAATGGTCTGAAACGTCGAGAAAAGTGGTGCAGAAAAATTGTCTGGATGTATGTGTTTTGTGTGTGATGAAAGGCCAAAAATTCATATAACTGTAATTTGTAAACTATTCGACCGAATCAGCTCAAATTTGAACAACATGTACAGTACTGGCTAATCTTTAATTCGTATAAATTTTATAAAAATCGCTTAACGCATTTCATTTTCATAAGATTTTGAAATTTGAAAAAAGTACGGAAACGCTGTAGGTCGAACGAATTTTCAGCTATTGGGCTGAATTCGTATTCAAATTCAACGAAGTGATACGGTCTTTGCTATTAAATTTGGGCCAAATCGGTAAAACGGTTCGGTTGTTATGAGATTTTTAATTTTTCGAAAAATGTTCGTTTTGCTCTAATTCAGGTAAAATTTTGACAAATCGACTGAAATTTTCTACTCAAGACAAATGACATTTAGCCCTGCTATATACCAAATTTGGTGATGATCAGTAAAGCGGTTCGGATTTTACACGATTTTGAATTTTTTCTTATTCAACGTGATGTTTTTTTTTTCAATTATATAACTATGATTTTGTTTTGGCATCATACACGGTTACAACTAAGTATTGACTTTTCATTTTTCTTTATCTTTTCGATAACTTGCTACTAAATTTTATTTCGTCATGATTCAAATTTCTATAAATTTGAGATTTTTAAATTTGTATTTAAAATATGGATGCAAAGTAGAACTTTGCACACTGCTTCGACAATAATTTTCATCTTTCGCAGAGCTTCCTCTGTGAGGAAGTCAAAAATAAAATAAAGAGACTTCCTCATAGAGGCGGCTTTGTGAAAGATGAAAATTAATGAGGAAGCAATATGCAAAGTTCTACTTTGCATCCTTATTTATTTGTCTTCTTCTTATACGTTTCTTTTTTTATTATTTAGCAAGGAAATATAAGTTAGTGTGGGTGAGACTAAATTTAGTATGAAAACAGTTTGTTTTGCTTTCTCATAGAAGGAGATTTCTTTCGTGAGAAATTTTTTTTTCTCGATTTTCATCGAGAAAAGTGTTTAAGGAAAAATCTCAAAAACGTACACACTTACATATCTCAAGAACTGCTTTAACAATGGTGCTGAAATTTAGCATGCATGTGAAGCCTTTGTTTGTAATAATTTTGAAAAAAATTAAAAAATATGTTTAAATTTTATTTAACTTTGCAATTTTCGAAAAATGTCTGTACGCGCAAATTTTTAGCTATAAGGATAAAACATTTTTTATAAATGAAGCTATGTTAAAGGAGAATCGGTATTGAATTTGGGATGAATTTATAAATAAGCTCGGTTTTTATGGGATTTTGAATTTCCCAAATAATTTAAGTTTTGCTCTAACTCACGTAAAATCTTAGAAAATCAACTGAAAACCTTAGAAGGACATGGAAGATGTGATACGGAAAGGGCCAATGTTATGGACAGGGTGGAGACAAAGAATTGTGTACGAGACGAGATGCTTCCTGACTGGGGAACAAGGGGCAAGAGGGATCGAATGAACGTAGTTCTGAAAAAGAATGTAAAAGCATTGGTGGGTTATGTAGGCTCGTTGGGCAGAGGGAGTGGGCGGGGGTGGCTGAATAAAATACGGAGCGAGGCAGAAAGGGTCAGAGGTTCTCGGAAAATAGTAACGACGGAGGGAATGAAATACACCACGAGAGAAAGTGGCGGAATTTTTTTTTTCTGTCTGGAGCCTCGTGTACATTTCTAGTTATGACTTATATATGTTAAGGAGGTTGAAGCACTTCGCACTAGCCAAATCAGAGCTAAATATTTCAGAGCTAAAAGTTTCTACAATTTCTACAATTTCTAGGGGCTTAGTAAGGTAAATGTACCAATGGCGGGACAGGTCTCAGTTGCCGGATACTACACGGAAAGAAATGTTTGGTTGTGGCAACTACGTTTTCGATTTGCTGTACACGATGTCTAAAAAATTAGTTGCCTCAACCATATCGAATAGTAACCTCAACTATTCACGATTGGTTCTCACGAGATTAAATTAGGTTAACTAATCCAATCGTTGGGACTACCATTCGAATTGTCGGTATTATCATTCGAATCGTCGGTATTACCATTCGAATCGTTGGTATTACCATTTGAGTTGTAAGATAAATAGAATAATCGATTGGTTGTGTCAACTCATTTCTTGGTTATGGCAACTAATCTTTTTTTTCCGTGTAGGAAGATTTTTTTAAATAGTAAGAGTTTAATGGATCAAATATGAAATGTAATTCTTACAATGGCATCTATTATATATAATTGAGGTACATGAAAAAGTTTCACATTATTCATCGTAAATTGAATATTTACATGAAAAGTATATTAGCGGACTTATATCGCTCGAGCTTTTTGAGAATATCTCTAAACCAATTAGCTAAGGAGAGCCGAATAATAATAATTTATGATACCACGGACATTAAACTGTATTCGAGACTTTTCATACAGGTTTCCCACTCAGAAATGTTTAAGGTTTACCATTATAAGCGTCAAATATTAAGTATAATTTTTGTGTTCCGTTATTGGGGCTGAGAAAATGTCGTTTACGCCAACGATGCACGATTCCAGTGACGCTGTATCAGCGTTTCGCATAATGCCGCTAGATGGACAATGACTAAAGAGTTTCTCGCAAGTGATTTGAAGCCAAAGTGTTTGTAAAACTGCGAAGATATTTAGGATTCGACTGCACTTCAGAGAGCTATCGACTACAGGTGATGCTCCTTGGTGTTAGTATTTGTGTTCCTTCGATGAAAAGAAAAAAGCCGGCTATCTTTTTCTCTTAACTCGAAATTTCGGATCTCGAAGAAATAATAAAACTACAACATAATCATTCATAGCAGGCATGGTATCGGCACTCTGACGGCACGGCATGCCAGCACGTCATGCCGTCACAAATTCGACACGATGTCTGCACGGTATGCCGGCACGACCGCACGACATGCCGACACCGTACCTGCATGGGGTGTCATCAGCTTGACCCACCGTACCCGCACGGCATGGGGGCACCGTGCCGGCCCGGCCATCTGGCACGATAGGGTGACTCACCGTACCCGCACGGTGTTGGCACCGTGCCGGCACGACATGCCGTCACTATGTCGACACGACGTCTGTACGGTATGCCGTCACCATGCCTGCATGGCGTGTCATCTGCTTGACTCACCGCATCCGCACGGCATGCGGGCACCGTGCCGGCAGGGCAATCCGGCACGACATGCCGTCAGGGTGACTCACCGTACCCGCACGGTGATGGGACCGTGCCGGCACGACATGCCGTCACTGTGTCGACACGATGTCTGCACGGCATGCCGTCACCATGCCGGCACTGTGCCTGCATGGCGTGTCGTCAGCTTGACTCACCGTACCCGCATGGCATGCGGGCACCGTGCCCGCACGGCAATCCGGCACGACATGCCGTCAGGGTGACTCATCGTACCCGCACGGTGTCGGCACGACATGCCGTCACTATGGCGACAACGTGCCCGTATGGCATGCTCTAACCGCGGCGCATCGTGCCTGCACGGTGTTGACACGTTACAATGTGCCGGCATGTTGTGCCAGCACGTGTCTATCTGGATACTGTAACTATACAAGAATTTTCTCAAAACGATACGCTTCAGTTACTGAAGAAATTTCGCTGATCGGATGCGGTAACAATCTCAGTATAGCTATGGGAGGTATACACGCCGCTGCAGGAGCTATACGCTCGGTTCGGAGACCAACGAGTATGCACTCGTACGCTAGATTCCCGCGCGACGATGATCGGTATCGGTCGATGCAGACTTGTTTTTATGCAGTGTTTCGATTAATGTGAAAAGTATTCGTTGATGGAGGAGTTGGTGAAACGAAAACTACAGCCATGGGGTTACAGAATTGGGAGAGTAGTTGTTGAAATAAGGCATTCAATTAATAAACGGTGATACATACGATTGATGCTAAGCATCCTTCCTAACCTGAAAACTTGGAAGTGCAAGTTGAATATCGCATGGCTGCTGGAAGTTAGCGATCGTTCAGCTTCCACAGCTATTTTTCGGTCATGTAACTGAGATCGGAACCAGGAGTGACTGTTTGTACACCCATTTACAGGATTAGTTTTAAGTCAATTTCAGGTATCATTAAAAAATTACTTAAAAATCACTGGTTAAAAATCACCCCCCCCCCCCCCAAATTAGTTACAATTCAGTCATCCCCTAGTGCATTTATCGAACAAACTGACTTATCTTATTAGTCATTTATCGGTGATCTCGGATCCGTCAGGGAATTGATTGCATCAATTATAGGTGTAAGTTTAAGTACAGTACATGTTTCAGCAATTGTTCCCAAGGAGATGCCTTAAAATTTACAGAAGTCCAGCGATACGTAGATTTGATGTCCGGGCATCGGGACATGCACAAAAATAGCTGTCCTAATACTGGTACATGTGAACTTTCCAGCATTTTTATGGATAAATATTTTTTAAACATGGGAATATATTTTTTCCATGGTTTTCGGAAAATAGATACTCCAACCTTGCGATTTGTTACCTCCATTTGCTAAAATAATCAATATATGCGTACGAAAATTGGCATACAAAACAAACATCTTGAACGTCCCTCCATTGGTACGTTTACCTTAAACTGTTTCGATGTGTTACTCACGTAGCAGGTCTTAATATACAAATATTATTATAGTTGTGAGTTGAAAATTAGATGGACTGACAACGGCAAATTTTTTGTGTCATGTTTTTTCATCCATTTTTCTATAATTTTCGGATTTTTTGATCAGGTTACTCGAAATGGTGTAAAACATAGAGAAAAGAGCAGACTTGCGAAATTTAGTTCGCTGTATCTCAAGAACGATTTTAATAATCAAGGTGAAACTTGATACCCCGTTACAGCAACAATTCCCCTTCCATTGTAAAAATTTATGAAAAAATTGAATCATCTTGTCAGATTTTATAAGGTTTTGTATTTTTCAAAAAAAACTCTGTATTCTCTCTAGCTGTTTTATTTTTTAGCTAATAAGCTAAAAAGTTCTTGAAAAGTAAAGTAATGTAAAAGGGCGATCGGTATTCAATTTGGGCTGAATTTATAAACCGGTTCAGATCGTATACACCTGTGAATTTTGTAAAAATTGATGTTGTTCTAATTCAAATCAATTTCGACCAACTTAGCTTGAATTTTCTACAAGGTCGAACTAATATCAGCTGTAGTAAATATTGAATTTGGCGAAGATCGGTAAAGAGGTTTGGATTTTATAGAATTTTGAATTTTCGAAAAGTTTACGTTCTAAGTGGAGTCAACTTCAACAAATTGCGTTCAAATTTTCTACAAGAATGAACTAATAGTCAAGAATGCTAGATATTAAATTATATCCTGCTGTAGTAGATATTGAATTTGGTGAAGATCGGTAAAGCGGTTTCGATTTTATAGATTTTCGCATTTTCGAAAAATTGACGTTGTCGTTCTAAATAGCGTCAACGTCGACAAATTAAATTGAAATTTTTATAGGTATGGCGTAGTGATGCGAGATTCTGATTCGATTATTCGAGAATCGATTTTTATTCATGAATTAATCGTGATTATTCATCGATTATTTAGATGGTCGATTATTTGCGAATCGATTATTTTGCCACGATTCTTTTGATAATCGATTCTCAAAGACTTTTGCATGAAATATATACAGCGAGACGGCGCGATCGCGGTAAAACTAGACAGGGCACGCAGCCAATCACATGTCGTCTAGTTAATTGTGCCTATTTATTTTTATTTTTGGTTTATGATTATTCAGTAGTTGAGATGAAAATCAGATTTTTAATCGATTCTTTTACAATCGATTGATTTTATGCCGATTAATCGAATCGATAATTCTTTTTTGAAAAATTTAATCGATTATGAGAATCGATATTTTTATGTATCGTCGCATCACTAGTATGAAGTAGTATCCAACAATGCGGGATATCAAATTTGGTAAAGATCGATAGAGGGGTTCGGATTTTATAGAAATTGTAATTTTACGATTTTATACCACTTTTGCTTTTGAAGCATCTGACAAATCGGGCTGAAACTTAAGATATGTGCGTAATAATGTGCAAGGAAGTTTGGTACAGAATTTGGTAAAAACTATTGAGGCGTTAGAATTTTATAGAGTATTGAATTATTTTTATTCATTTTAAAAAAACGCTGCAAAGTTGAGATTTGCATATTGCATCCTTATTTTTCACCTTAGTAAAATCTTCCTCTATGAGGAAGTCAAATTTGGCCAACATAGTTCCTCGTAGAGGTAGCTCTGAAAAGGTGCAAAATAAGGGAAAAATGTGCAAGGCCCGACTTTGCACCTTTTTAAAAGAGCAAACCGTAATATCGATTCGATTATGACGACCAATAGCTCATTTTGTTTATTGGGCGATACTTTATCGATTGGTCGTCTCGATTTTTGCTAGTATTGGTAGTTCAAAAGATACAACCGGTTGATTATCCTATTCTAATCTAACATAAGGCATACAAAAGGCTGTAACTTTTAAACAACTGATACTATAAAAAAATGTGAACGGTCAATCGATTAAGAATCTTTCAATAATCAAAATGAGCTATTAGTCGTCATAATTGGACTATTATTATGGTTTTTGAAAAACTGCACGAAAAAACATGACATCAGACATTTGCATATATAAGTCGATTTTCTATTCGAATCACGGCTGCAAATTACCTTATATATTAAGAACTAATTTTGCTGCGTGAATATATCCTCTTAATTATTAATTAAGCTACCAGAAATTGTAAAAACCTTTTAAAAAATGTAGTACCGATTTGACTAGTGTGAAGCGTTTTAACCTTCTTAAAATGGCGTAAATAAAAACAAAATTCATTTTTATGATCTGAATATGATCATGCGACTCTAAGTATAAAATGCAACAAAAAATTAAGACCATAAAAAAAGAATCAAGCATTTCATACGAATCAAGTATCTCATATAAGCTTTCTAAAACCTTTTTGACTTCTTTTTTAGGAGGATAAATACCATAGCACAAATTTTCCAAACCTAAAAAAATATTTATGCCCATATAATTAATATAAAGATAGAATGACATATATTTAATTTAAATCAGTTCTACGTACAGCTTTTTTTTCTACACAATCTTTGTAATTCATTTTGTTATTGAAATCAAAATGGCGCTTTAATATAATTAATTATCATTAATAACAAAAAGATTTTTAATTATTGCGAGGAAGTATTTTAAGTGACAATTCATTTGATGCATTTCAAGATAACCGAATCCTTGAAGAAATTAAGCTGATCCCTCATCGTGGAAAGAAGTTTGTGCTAATGAAGAAATTCACAAAAAAGTAATGGAATAATTAATAGATACTATCGTGTCCAAGAAACTCTGATGAAGACACGGCCAGCGATGAGTGGAGAAATTAAGAACAGAAATGAAGAAGAAACGTCAAGTTTGTTGAGAGTGGCGAGAAGGGTGAAGGGTGTGTCGTCCCTTCATTCAACCGTCGAGAAAGAGAAAGAGGGAGGTAAAAGAGTAAGAGAGAAGATGGTTGCGCGGCAAGGCATCGTCATGAGGCTCTCCAGCGTCGTTTTCGAGCCCCAGCGACAGCGACTTCGTTATCTGCGCATTCGCAGTACAGCTTTCGGGAAATCCTGGGGACTTATTGATCAGCGATCGGTATAGTATAGTACTGTGTGGTACAGTACATGGCAGACTGTCGTGGCGTGCCACCGAACGGCTAGGAACGCCGCGCCTTCGGAACGAGACACGACAGGGACAGCACGTCTAGCGGTTGTTGACGTTCTTTTTTTATACGTCTTCTTCTTGTACGTTTCTTCTTTTTTCTTCTATTTTTCAGCATGGTAATATAAGTTGCTGTGAGTCAGACTAAATTTAGTATGAAAACTTTTAGCTTCCTTCCCTTAAGGCGAATAGGTCCATAAGGTAAACGTACAACCAATGGCGGGACGTTTAAGGTAGTTATGCCAGGAAGGCAAATCAAACTGATGTTCATGAACTTTCGCCCTATTGTAATTGAGCTATTCAGCTTTACTTCTCCAAAATTTGGATGGTTCTTACCGATAAATTGATTAAATAATGAATACTTGAAAATCGATCTTTTTATACGGCGCTTACGGGGGTGTTTGGGAAATTAATCTTTCAATTGAGAATTAACATACTTAGATCAAAGATAGAGAAGAGATAAAAAGTACCGCAAATTCGAAAATTGTTTGCGAATTTTCGCGTATCGTAAAAAAATGCAGTCACCGGATATATGTTAAAGTAAACTAATATTAAAGTGCACAATTCCGATCCAGATGGCGTTACCTAACCTAGTTATCATCCGATTTTCAAGATGTCGTGGTAAAAACGAAGTCAAATTCGCACTGAAAAAAATAATTTACTTGCAAATAATTGTATCAACCTAATAGCAACAATTTTCACAAATTCTCGATTATTTTTGGTATTATCATTGTCATAGTCAAAACGCAATATGTAATCGACCGCCAAATATCGGACAAAAAAAATTCTTGGTGCTCTTTATTTACATGAGCTACCTCGGCGAACCTTTTCGACCTGTTCGTCTACATCTTTGCCTGCATTATTGCCATGACCGATGATAAATAAATAAATAAATAAATAAATAAATAAATAAATAAATAAATAAATAAATAAATAAATAAATAAATAAATAAATAAATAAATAAATAAATAAATAAATAAATAAATAAATAAATAAATAAATAAATAAATAAATAAATAAATAAATAAATAAATAAATAAATAAATAAATAAATAAATAAATAAATAAATAAATAAATAAATAAATAAATAAATAAATAAATAAATAAATAAATAAATAAATAAATAAATAAATAAATAAATAAATAAATAAATAAATAAATAAATAAATAAATAAATAAATAAATAAATAAATAAATAAATAAATAAATAAATAAATAAATAAATAAATAAATAAATAAATAAATAAATAAATAAATAAATAAATAAATAAATAAATAAATAAATAAATAAATAAATAAATAAATAAATAAATAAATAAATAAATAAATAAATAAATAAATAAATAAATAAATAAATAAATAAATAAATAAATAAATAAATAAATAAATAAATAAATAAATAAATAAATAAATAAATAAATAAATAAATAAATAAATAAATAAATAAATAAATAAATAAATAAATAAATAAATAAATAAATAAATAAATAAATAAATAAATAAATAAATAAATAAATAAATAAATAAATAAATAAATAAATAAATAAATAAATAAATAAATAAATAAATAAATAAATAAATAAATAAATAAATAAATAAATAAATAAATAAATAAATAAATAAATAAATAAATAAATAAATAAATAAATAAATAAATAAATAAATAAATAAATAAATAAATAAATAAATAAATAAATAAATAAATAAATAAATAAATAAATAAATAAATAAATAAATAAATAAATAAATAAATAAATAAATAAATAAATAAATAAATAAATAAATAAATAAATAAATAAATAAATAAATAAATAAATAAATAAATAAATAAATAAATAAATAAATAAATAAATAAATAAATAAATAAATAAATAAATAAATAAATAAATAAATAAATAAATAAATAAATAAATAAATAAATAAATAAATAAATAAATAAATAAATAAATAAATAAATAAATAAATAAATAAATAAATAAATAAATAAATAAATAAATAAATAAATAAATAAATAAATAAATAAATAAATAAATAAATAAATAAATAAATAAATAAATAAATAAATAAATAAATAAATAAATAAATAAATAAATAAATAAATAAATAAATAAATAAATAAATAAATAAATAAATAAATAAATAAATAAATAAATAAATAAATTGTGGCATATTTATAAGTATCACCCGATACAAAACAACGGAATGAACAGAGAGAGTTATTGATTTCACTTAGTTACAAAACAAATTAGTCTGTTGACACATTTCAACGAGAACGGTCATATGTTTGAATAAACGTATTTTCATTAAATATTGACTCCGTCTAAGGATTATTTCTTTAATTGAAATTCAGATAAATAACCGAAATGTGCGACAATAATCAGAAGTGGGATGTTAATCCGAAAAACGTGCGCGTCTGAATAAATGAATCTGGGATTCATTGGTAATCTGTTCAAGATAAAGGAATTTCTTGATCGATTAGTAGTGTGTGACTCATAGTGGAAATTGAGGCGAATCCGGGATTCGTCGTCATATTTAAGGCACACACTGGATTCAAACGCCGTGAGCAAGTCACAGAAGAAGAAACGAGGTCGACCGAAGAAAATACCAGTCGACAACACCATTGATACACCGGATCGCAGGACAGAAAATATAATGAATCGAACTCCAATTCAATCGACATCAGGCGAACAAAATAACACAGGAGGTGGAGGCGATCATCGACACTTCGCGAATAACACTCCATTAATGGATTTGGGTGATCAAAGATTGCAACAAACTCCGGTTCTACCAACTGGACAACAGCAAACAAATAATTTACAAGGAGAAGATCGGCAAGGTATGCAGAATAACCTTCAGTTGCTAGATTTGGACCCCAATTTCCCGGAATTAGATCGACTGAGTTTATTGAACAACTCAGTAAGTCGATCTCGAAGTTTTATGGATTTGTCCAGAGTGTTACCGAGTTTTGATCCTGTCGCCAATGATGCGGATGTCAATCAATGGATTGAAAAAATCGAGGAGTATTCAGAGATGTACCGCTGGGATGATCTGGCAACGAGACATTATGCACTGTCGAAATTAGAAGGGGTGGCAAAAAAATGGAAGGACAGCCTCGAAAAGGCTACTCGATCGTGGAATGACTGGAAGGTGCTACTCAAGAAGACTTTCTTATCGGAAGAAACGGGCATGAGAGAGATTTTAGATGCTCAGAATTACAAACGCCGCCCAACTCAGAATATAACGGAATATTTTTACGAGAAACTGGCAAAATGCAACAGGGCACGTATGGGGAAAAGAGAAGCGATGGAATGGATAATTGACGGTTTGGACGATTCCCAATATCGTGCATATTTGGGACCTCTATCACGGTATTCAGAGCCTGCTGACCTTTTACCGGATTTGAAGAGTGGCAGTTCTTTTATTAAAAGCAACGTGAGGACGACATCGAAGCCAACATCCGCAAGAAAAAATGTGGAATGCTTCAATTGTCATCGTACAGGACACACCGCAAAATTTTGTCGCAAAGAGGAAAGTGAGAAGTCATCATCAACTCCAACAACGAAAGAGGACAAAGAGATTACTTGCTTTAAATGCGGTATAATAGGCCATTATGCGCGTAACTGTAGGTCAACTAAAAAAAAGGAGGAGGTTCCAAGTAAAAGTACTGATGCAGAAAAGGTGTTGCATATTACAGGAAACTCGCATGCGAAATTTTTTAAAACGGCTTTGATAAATTCCAAAGAAATTCGGTGTTATGTCGACTTAGGAAGTGGCGTAACAATAATTCGTAAAGAAAACGCGGATAATTTGGGTCTGACGTATTTTGAAAGCGAGCACAAATCTTTAACAGGTTACGGAGGTGGAGAGGTCAATCCGATCGGTATATTAACGGCCAATATAGAAATAGATGGAGTTTCGGTAAAGTGTGACGTGTACGTAGTGCCAAGCGACTCGCAAATAGTTCCTTTGTTAATAGGACACTCTTATACTGAACAACCGAACGTACACATCCTTAATAGTTACGGATCATTGAATATATCGAATGACTTACGCGAGTTATGCCAAATTGAGACTTCTAAGCTGAACAAAACGAAACTAGTATCGGTTAACGATGTCACGATACCAAAAAACTACTTGGGTTATATAAATGTTGTAGGTGATATTCGCAAAGATGATTTGTATGTAGAAGGTCGGATTTTAGAGTGCGGAGACGCGATACCGAGATGCATTATTAGCACTGATGAAAAGGGAGAATCGATTATACCGATCATGAACCTAAGTGATAAGGAGATAAACGTTAAAAAGGGTGAAACGATTTCACGAGGGGAAATGTGTGAGGAGAGAGAACTTACACGAGAAATCAATACCAAGGACATAACTAAAGGAGAAATCGATTCTGACTTAAATGAAGAGGAGCATACGAAGTTGACTGCCTTACTCAATAAGTATAAGTCTGTGGTATCGAGAAATGTACATGAAATGGGAAAAACAAATGTAACCGAGATGGAGATAAAATTATCTTCTGACAAGCCGGTTTTCTACAGACCGTATCGCTTATCTTACTACGAGAAGGAAAAAGTGAGAACCATGATCGATGATTTAAAAAAAGCCAACGTAATCGAGGACAGTTCATCGCCATATGCAAGTCCAATCCTATTAGTCCGGAAGAAAACTGGAGACATGCGTATGTGTGTTGACTACAGAGCATTAAATAAAATAACAATTAAGGATAAATATCCTATGCCGTTGATTGACGACCAAATTGATGGATTAAAGGGTCATCGGTATTTTACAAGCTTAGATCTTTTTAGTGGTTATTATCAAGTTCCAGTGTCAAGAGATTCGAGAGAAAAGACTGCGTTTGTGACACCAGATGGGCATTACCAGTTCAAGAGGATGCCGTTCGGATTATGTAATGCACCTGCAGTGTTTCAGCGGATGATAAACACAATTTTTGGAAAGACACACGGGAACTTGGCGATGACATATCTCGATGATATAATCTCAGCCAGCAAATCGTTTGAAGAGGGCTTCGAAAAATTGGAGGCTATCTTACAGCTGTTAACATCTGCAGGATTAACGTTGAATTTAACAAAATGTCATTTCTTTAAGAGGAAGGTCGAGTACTTGGGTTTCGAGATTTCGCAGCGAGGAATCGAACCAGGAACAACAAAGACAGCCGCGATCAAAATGTTTCCGACACCGAAGGATGTTCGAGCGATACGGAGTTTTGTGGGATTGGCGAGTTTCTTTCGCAGATTTGTAAAAGGCTTTGCTTCAATAATTAAACCGTTGACGGACTTATTGGCGAAAAATACGAAATTCATTTGGGGAACGGAGCAAGAGAAAGCCTTCAATGAAATAAAGTTACGAATGACTTCAAGGCCAATATTGTCGATTTTTGACCCAAAAGCGAAAACCGAAGTTCACACGGACGCGAGTCAGAACGGTTTAGGAGCCGTGTTACTTCAAGAGCAGGACGACAATCAGCTACATCCCGTATGCTATTTTAGTAGAAAAACTACGAAGGATGAGGCAAAATATCACTCATTCGAATTAGAAGCATTAGCGATTGTCTGCGCACTCGAAAAGTTCCGGGTCTATTTAATCGGCATTGAGTTTGTAATAAAGACGGACTGCAATAGTCTAAAGTTACTTGAGAGTAAGAGGGACCTCAACCCACGAATTGGCCGATGGTTCGTTAGATTGTCGGAGTTTAATTATCGGATGGAACATATAAAGGGCGAGCGGAATGTAGTCGCCGATGGTTTAAGCCGATTTCCTGTTGAACCGGAAGAAGAAACTCCGATTGTAGGTATACCGATCTTGGGAATCGAGCTAAATACGAATTGGATTGCGGCAATGCAGCGGTCGTGTCCGGAGATTTTGGCGATTCGGGACAAACTAGAGGAAGGTGACGCAGAGACACACGGAAAATTTAGCATGGCAAATGCAAGAGTCTACAAAATAACAAAGGGTCGATGGCGATTGTACGTGCCGAAGGAATTGCGAAACGATTTAGTGGCAATAACTCATAAAAGTCTCGCTCACCTCGGAATCGACAAAACTTTGGCAAAACTAAAGGAGACGTATTATTTTCCGGGAATGCGCCAATATGTAACGACATACGTAAATCGTTGCATAAGTTGCCTATATTATAAGCCCCAAACCGGAAAGAAACCTGGATTTTTACATCCAATTGATAAGGGAAGTATCCCATTTGAAACCATACATGTTGATCACTTGGGTCCTTTTATCGAAACGGAGCAGAACAACAAATACGTCTTAGGAGTAATTTGCGCGTACAGTAAATACGTGATGTTGGAGCCCGTAAAAAATACCGGTTCGGATCAGACAATCGAAGTACTGCGAAAAATGATGGCTCATTATGGAAAACCGAAGCGATTAATTAGCGATCGCGGTGCAGCCTATATCTCAGACAAGTTTGAAGAATTTTGCATTGAAAATGAAATTACCCATGTGAAGATAGCAGCCGGTACTCCACGAGCGAACGGGCAGATTGAGAGAGTTAATAGTATAATTCTCAACTGCTTACCCACGATCACACGAGATCTAGATAATAGTGACTGGGACGAAAGGGTTTATGATGTGCAGTGGGCGATTAACAACAGCACACATAGAATTACGAAAAGAACACCCGCGGAAACGATATTCAACTACAAATCAATCGGGAGGCACGATAATCTATTAACACGAGAGATTAAGGAGTTGAATGAAGAAATTGGAACGGAATTAGAAGGAGAAAACGTTACCGAGTTACTAAACAAAAATAAAAAATCGTTGTGTAAACAATTTAATAAAAAGCGAAAGGAAGCGCAAAAACTAAATCCAGGACAATTAGTTTTGGTAAGGTACGAGGCACCTGCGACTGGCAATAGCCGGAAATTGAACGAAAAATATCGCGGTCCTTATGAAGTTATTAAAGAAATAGGGAACGATAGATATTTAATTCAAGATATTGAAGGAGAACAACAAAGCCAACGATTTTATAAAGGCATATTAGCAATAGACAGATTAAAGATAATTCCGAGCGAAAAATAAATTTGGAAAATGTATTCGAAATTGTAAACTGCGAATAAATTTTACGCAGTAAAATAATAATAAAAATGCCATCGTCGAGGACGTCGATACATCAGGATGGACGAAATTGTGGCATATTTATAAGTATCACCCGATACAAAACAACGGAATGAACAGAGAGAGTTATTGATTTCACTTAGTTACAAAACAAATTAGTCTGTTGACACATTTCAACGAGAACGGTCATATGTTTGAATAAACGTATTTTCATTAAATATTGACTCCGTCTAAGGATTATTTCTTTAATTGAAATTCAGATAAATAACCGAAATGTGCGACAAAATAAATAAATAAATAAATAAATAAATAAATAAATAAATAAATAAATAAATAAATAAATAAATAAATAAATAAATAAATAAATAAATAAATAAATAAATAAATAAATAAATAAATAAATAAATAAATAAATAAATAAATAAATAAATAAATAAATAAATAAATAAATAAATAAATAAATAAATAAATAAATAAATAAATAAATAAATAAATAAATAAATAAATAAATAAATAAATAAATAAATAAATAAATAAATAAATAAATAAATAAATAAATAAATAAATAAATAAATAAATAAATAAATAAATAAATAAATAAATAAATAAATAAATAAATAAATAAATAAATAAATAAATAAATAAATAAATAAATAAATAAATAAATAAATAAATAAATAAATAAATAAATAAATAAATAAATAAATAAATAAATAAATAAATAAATAAATAAATAAATAAATAAATAAATAAATAAATAAATAAATAAATAAATAAATAAATAAATAAATAAATAAATAAATAAATAAATAAATAAATAAATAAATAAATAAATAAATAAATAAATAAATAAATAAATAAATAAATAAATAAATAAATAAATAAATAAATAAATAAATAAATAAATAAATAAATAAATAAATAAATAAATAAATAAATAAATAAATAAATAAATAAATAAATAAATAAATAAATAAATAAATAAATAAATAAATAAATAAATAAATAAATAAATAAATAAATAAATAAATAAATAAATAAATAAATAAATAAATAAATAAATAAATAAATAAATAAATAAATAAATAAATAAATAAATAAATAAATAAATAAATAAATAAATAAATAAATAAATAAATAAATAAATAAATAAATAAATAAATAAATAAATAAATAAATAAATAAATAAATAAATAAATAAATAAATAAATAAATAAATAAATAAATAAATAAATAAATAAATAAATAAATAAATAAATAAATAAATAAATAAATAAATAAATAAATAAATAAATAAATAAATAAATAAATAAATAAATAAATAAATAAATAAATAAATAAATAAATAAATAAATAAATAAATAAATAAATAAATAAATAAATAAATAAATAAATAAATAAATAAATAAATAAATAAATAAATAAATAAATAAATAAATAAATAAATAAATAAATAAATAAATAAATAAATAAATAAATAAATAAACAGATGGAAAGTTTTTATTAAGAATACGAATCTCAAACTTTGCCCGAAATCGAAGATTGCCCGAATACCGTTTCAGAATAGAGGCTCTATATGTTTTGAGAGCAATGAAAAAAGAAAAAAATGTTGATTAAAAAAAAAGTTAAATATCGTTAATTATGTTTCATAGTTTAATATAATTGTAATTATAATGATTATTAATCTAATTATAATTATGAACATGCATTTATTTGTCTTTTAATTATTAAAATGATTTGTCCGATCTCCAGTGTTGGGTACGCGCGCGATGTGCGCGGCTCATATTAATATAATAAATTTTCGATGTCATATAGATGCGGCTGTGTATGACGCCGGTGTACTAAGATACCTACCTTAAGACGATGTCTGTTTTGTATGCCAATGTTTTTATGCATATGGGGTATTCCACGGGTAGTGGGACAGATTTTGGCCGAGGGCCCTAAAATCCGACGACCATCCACATATATATATCGTTTCTTAGGATCATCCTGAGAGTCTCCCATAGTTATAGGACCCAGTTGATTATGGATCTCTCTTGAGTCCCGATTAAAAAGTCGATACAAAAACCGTTTTTGGACCGCCTATATCGATGGTGTAAATAGGGCAGAACTAAAATGTCACCAAGGCTTTTTAACTGAAAGAAAGTGCCTTTTCCAATTATGCAATTATAATAGTAACCACATTTTCAACAAAAAAAAATCTACGGCTATAAAATTGAAAAAAACATTAAACATTTTTTTCTACCCTTTTTTTCTTGAGCATTGGCAATTTTACTGAGAATCGTGAGTATGTTACAAAGCTGGCTTCAAATTTGCATCTTGCCTTTTTTTCATTCGCTGTCAATAAAAAGTTGAAGTTGAAACAATGGACCCTAAGGGTAAAAGAAAATAAACACAATTTTTTTACTTTTACTCTCACGGTCTACATCCTGAGAGTATCCTTGAAATTCTGTGAAATTTTGGAAAAAAAAATCGGAATGGTTTCTCTTAACGAAAAGACTTACTTTATTTTGTCAAAGAATGCTCGAAATTTTTTTATTAAAAAGTACATTCAAAAACTTAAATTTTATACAGGAATAAATTTGTTGTACTGTCGGTAATTTTGAATATACAGTGAATTTAAAAAAAATGAAATAAAAAAAGTAATTATAACATTTTGGGCTAAAATTCTGCAATAATTTATGGATGTTCGTGATACTCTAAGTAACTTTTGAAAAAATGATGAACACTTTTTACGGCCACGCTAAATTCACTTGGTATAAAATGACCCAAATATTAAAAAGTGTATATGGAACATAGGATAAATTTAAGTTAGCATTTGAATTTTTCTCCACACTCAAACTTGAGTTCAATATCAAGTGCAAACTGGAGTTAAAAATTTTGGGTTACCAATTCTACCTTTTCTTTTTCATCAATTAAACCACAAAACCACGGTAAGGCAACCACTGCTCATGGTTAGCAGTAAAGATTTTTTATCTCTCGACGCCGTACGTTTTTTTTTCTTCTTCTTTTCTTTTGCGGTTTTCGATCAACGGCATGCACGTCAACCAAAGGCAGACGAAGGAAAAGAAGCATAGAGAAGAAAGTCTGCCCTTTACTATCCATGTTAGCCCTGTGGCGTGCCATTCCCCTAGCACAAAGAGCTCGCTTCGCAGTCTCGACACTCTCTGAGTGAAAGGCCCAACGTTTTTGGTCAACTTTTTTTTTTTTGACCTCACCCTCAACCCTACTTGACTTTCGACCTCGCCTGCTCTCTCCATGGTATTCACCGTCAAAGGCAAAAACTGTCAGGGGAATATGCATGTATCATAAGTAAATCTTAAGGTAGATACTGCGTTTCACACTAGTCAAATCAGTGCTAAATATTTAAAAATCCTTTTATAATTTCCAGTGGTTTAATTAACAGTTCCGAGGAGTTTCTCATATAGCAGGCGTAGTTCTTAATATATAAGTAGTTTCACAGCGGTGATTCAAGTAGAAAATTAGCTAATAATTGCAAATGTCCGATATCATGTTTTATAGTGCGGTTTTTTAAATGAATAAACCATAATAATGATCCAATTATAACGAGCGATATCTTATTTTAATTATTGGAGGATCCTTAATCCATTTACCGTCCAGATTTTGTATAGTATTAGTAGTTCAAAAGATACAAGCGTTTGATTATCCTGTCCTAACCTAACATCAGGGATACAAATGGCTGTAACTTTTGAATTACTAATTGTATAGAAAATCTGGACGGTTCATCGATTAAGGATCTTTCAATAATCAAAATGAGATATTGCTCGTCATAATTGAACCACTATTAGAGGTTATTCTTTTAAAAAACTGCACGGAAAAATATGACTTCAGACATTTGCATATATCAGTCGATTTTCTATTCCAATCACAACTGTGAATGTACTTATATATTAAGAATTAATTTTGCTACGTGTGAGGCTCCTCGGAACTATTAATTAAACCACCAGAAATTGTAAAAACGTTTTTAGAAACTTAGCACTGATTTGACTAGTGTGAAACGCAATAGCTACCTTAAAATATGCTTTTTTTTGCTTCCTAATAGAGAAAGCTTTGTTTTCATGAAAAAAAAAATTTCGTGTTTTTTATGTTAGGAAACTCAGAATGGTCCAAAAAATCGAGAAAATTTCAATCACCTATAATTAAAAAATCGTTCAACCGAGTGAGCTAAAATTTCGCATACAACTGAAGCTACAGCCTTTCTTTGACTGTTGAAATTTTTTACGAATTGTATGCAGAAATTTTTATTTTACAGCTTTTTGCATTTTTTCAAATAAGGACTCTAGGTTTCGCAAAATTAGCAATATTTTGCTAAATAATTCTGCATACGTACAGGTACTCTTGATATTGTTTCGTATTGAATTTGACCGTAATCGGAAAAGCGATTCGGATTTTATAGAGTTTTGAAACTTTTTACAAATTGTATGCAGAAATTTTTATTTTACAGCTTTTTGAATTTCTTCAAAAAACGACTCTAGATTTCGCAAAATTAGTGATATTTTGCTAAATAATTTTGCATACGTACAGGTACTCTTGATGTTGATTGGTATTGAATTTGATCGAAAACGGAAAAGCGATTTGGATTTTATAGAGTTTTGACATTTTCGAAAAATTCTCATTGCTGCCTTAACTTGATCAAAACATGAGACAACGAACTTAAATTTTATTCATGAAATCGGTACGATTCTGTGATGATTCACATAGTTGCGTCTTAATCTGTGGTGTAGTTCAAATTTTCCAGTGAACACATAATGTAACCTGGTAGTTACATGTAATGTTACAATGTAACGCTTGCGATATGTTGAGGCTATGTAACATAAGAGTATCATGCAATGTTTCATTTGTTATTTGCAGGTAATGTTCCTGTTATGTAACGTATTTTCGTTGCAGTTACATGACAAAACTATAAAACCGCAATGCAACATGCTCATAACAATTGGAATGTAACTTTCGTGATAGGATAGTAATGTTATAGGAATGTAACGTGGTACCATTACAAGAATGTTGCAAGGCTGTGTAACATTTACGTAACATGCGCATCACAGTGGTTATGCAACATCACTAACATGCACGTTATGTAACTATTACGTGTCGTTGTTTAGTTGCAGTTACGCACCAAAAGTGTGTAATGGTAACGTAACATGCCTGTAACGATTGCAATGTAACTGTGGTGATAGTCCGGTCATGTTACAGTGATGTAACGTAATAAGCATTACAAGAATGTTACAATATTATGCAACATTTACGTAACGTGCGTATCACAGTGGTTATGTAACATCACTAACATGCACGTTATGTAACTGTTACATGTTGTAGTACAGTTACAGTTATGTAACGAGTGTGTGTTACCGTAACGCAACATGCTTGCAACTATTGCAATGTAACCGTGAAGATAGTCCGGTCATATAAATGAAATGTCACATCTTAACTTCACGGTAATGTTAGAAGTATCGTTAACATTCACATAACATAGAAATAACATGTAATACTTCAGTTGTTACAAGCAGGTAAGGTAATGTACATTATATGTCCTTTGTTGTTACTGTTATGTAACAAAAATATGTAATCGTTACGTAACACGTTTACAACGATGTGATGTCCGCTAGATGGCCTAATGACTGGAAAGTCTCTCGCAAGCAATTCGAGACCCTAGAGTATATATAAGACTGACCAAACGGCGCAGCTTAGTCGAAGCACTGGAGGGATACCCGTCGATGGTGTCCCAACCGGTTGGCATCATTTACCTATAACTTGTTCTACTTTTAATAGTAGCGGCTGATTTTTTTCAACTTTCAAGGGTAGCGATTTAGCAACCCTTTAAGTTCTTTAGTGGACTGGAAGTTACCTTCTGCAATTGCGGTTACGTAAATGTTATGTTACTTGTTACATTGCAGTTACACTATTCAACGTGCTAGGAACATAACTGAATTGTAACAGTTATGGAACACAGTACCATTGCTAAGTGGGAAATAATATCTTATATGTAAGTTACATATAATGTTACGTGTTACTTTCGGTTAAATTGCTGTTACGTTGCAGTTACACAACTGCGATATTACTATGTATATATCTGCAACGTTACAGTTACATTATATGTTCTATTACATTCTAATATTACAGTTATGTAATTGTTATGATTTTGGTTATTATTAGCCACAATGTAACTGTTATGTGTCTGTTACATAACACGTTATATTGCTGAGTCAGAAATCGCAAATTACACGCAATTTACATGTAACGTCTTGGTAACATTACTTGTTACAATCGGTTATATTGCCGTTATATTGCTATAACATTACTGTGTCCACTGGGTTATCAGAATTTTAATTAGTACTTGTACTAAATAAAGCTGCAAAGTAGAACTTTGCACATAGCTTCCTCATTAATTTTCATTTTTCATAAGCCATCTCTATGAATAAGCTTATTTATTAATGTAAGCTACCTCATAAAGGAAGTTTCGTAAAAAATGAAAATTAATGAGGAAACAATGTACAAAGTTCTACTTTGCAACTTTTTTCGTTACCTATATAGTTCTTGAAAAATACAAAATCACGTAAAATCCAAACCGCTTTACCGATCACGACCAAATTTGGTAGGTAGCAGCGTTGAATGTTATTTCTCATCTGTTGAAAATTTCAGTCGATTTGGTGAGATTGGACGCGAGTTAGAGCAAAACGGATATTTTTAAAAAAATTCAAAATCCCATAAAAACCGAACTTTTTTACAGATTTATTCCAAATTTAATACCGATCCTCCTTTAACATAGCTTTATTCATAAAAAATTATTTAGTTCAATAGCTAAAAATTTGCGGATGCTAGAGAGCGTACAGACATTTTCCGAAAATTGTAAAGTCAAATAAAATTTGAACATAATTTTGAATTTTTTTGAAAATTACCACAAACAAAGGCGTTGACCTGCTTCACATGTTTGCTAAATTTCAGCCCGATTATTAAAGCAGTTCTTGAGATATTCTCAATGCGTTGGACTATTTTGAGTATAATAACCTAAAAATCTTGCTAAAAAAACAAATTCATGAAATCAAAGTTTCCTTTATAAAGAATACAATGTTATAGAAAGAATTATTCTTTTGTGCGAAAGCTGAAAGAAATGAAAAATAAAATGTACCTATATTTACTCAAGCGCTGTATAAGCACACATTCTGCAGTAATATCCGATATAAGCACTTGTGAATATGGAAAGCATTAACACAAGATATACGAGAGTGCTTTAACTCAAGTCCACAAACAAAGCCGAGAAAACATATACCGAGTTATGGAAAAAGCACATGCACTTTGTGTTGTTTACAGAATATTATAGCTTTGTCACGTTGCCTAAAACAACGAGAGATTCTACTTTCCGTAGGAATTTGGCAATATTTATTCCTCGCGGAAACACTGTAGCAGTATACGTGTGGCATGATGTTATGTATACCGTTTATTCTGGGATCATCGCCTGCGTTGCAGCTCCTTGCGGAGAATTTGTTATTCTTAGATCGATCGATCGACTGCATTACGAGGAATATAGTAAAATGTGCAAAAGAGGCTGTTGCAGTCAGTTGCATCTTCGCCCGATTCGGAGAAAATATAGCATTCTCGACAATTTTCAAAATGACCAAGAAAAAGTCTGCAAAGTAGTACCTTGCAAATTACTTCCTCATTATTTTTTGTTTCTTACAATATTACCTTTCTTATTTATTCTTATATATTCTTGTTTCTTACAATATTACCTGTATGAGGAAGTATTTTAATCTATTTTGGCTTCCCCATACAGGAAGCTTTGTAAAAAGCGAAAAATAATGAGGAAGCAATTTGTAACGTTCTACTTTACAGGCTCGTTTTAGCTCAAAATACATTTTACTAAAAATTCAGTGTCATAAAATAAAAATGAATTTTTAAATAATTTAAAATTCCATAAAATCAAAATTTCAAACTGTTTGCTACTAAAATATATATGTATCATGATTGAATTCTAATTTGTTTATATACTAAATTTGGGCTTGATATCTCAAGTTTTTGTAAAGTTATTGCGATAAAGTTAATTTTTTTAATAATTCAAAATTCCATGGAACCAAATTTATTAGTGTTTGTCACTAGATTATATATCTATCGTGGTTGAATATTATTTCGTACACATATTTAATATGGAATTGAAATTTCATGTTTTGCCACAGTTAATGCAATATCGTTAATTTTTTCAATTATTCAAAATTCCATAAAATAAAAAATTTATATCGTTTGCCACTAAATTATATATTTATCATAGCTGAATATTATTTTGTTTATGTACCAAATTTGAGCTTGATATGTCAGATAGGATTTTGGAAAAGTGAATGACATAGTGTCCCTTTTTTTAAATTAAAAATTCCATAAGATCTGAACCACTTGACCGATTGGAGCCAAATTCAATACCAAACAACATCAAGTGCAAATGCTCTTATGAAGAACTATTTAGCAAAATAGACTAATTTTTACAAACGTTAGAGCGACCACACCCGTTTTTCAAAAAGTTAAAAAAGCTACGAAATCTAAATTTTTGCATTCATTCAGTCAACAATTGCAGCAATTAAAGAGGAGCTGCTGCTCCAGTTAGTGATGCGGCTTGAGACGAGATTATCTTGAATCTCGCTCGTTTTTTCTTGCGTTTGTCATATGTCTGAAGTTCTCGTCTCGAGCTTGCGGTATGAAAAAAAAATCATAGTCTCGCTCGATCTTGCTTAAAATAACAAGCGAGATCGAGCGAGATCTTGAAACTTATGACAGATAAACTGTCAACAAAATAGAGGTTATGTTATGGTTCTGAATGCGACAGCATCGCACGATACGATACGATATGCTCCGTTAGACTCTGCCACCGACCACGAAAATGAAGTTGTGTGCCTAACAGCTTTCCAAAATGTCGGCATAGAAGTATGGTCAAAGAATATGGATGTACATAGAAGTGCAGATCCTATGCTCCTTCTGAAGCTGCGCAGGAACTGGAGTACCACGCATTTTCGTCATTTTTGGTGCGTACTCCAGTTTCTCTGCAGCTTCAGGCAAAGCATAGGATCTGCACTTCTATGTACATCCATATTCTTTGGTATGGTGTAGGCTTCCAAGGGCTTTAAACGATGATTGTCTAGTGTAAAAGGACTACACCGGGCGAAAAAGTTCCGTTGAATCACGAAAATCTTCACCAATCAAATTAAATACGTATGAGAACGACGTTCTGATACGTATTTAATTTCATTGGCGAAGATACGTCGTCTCCTTAGATTCCAAGGTTCAGGTCGTGTTTGAGTTTGACAACTACGTAAAAATGGATTTCAGTCTCGAATTACACGAGGACTACGGATGACTTCGGATTGTTCTGAAATTCTGGATATCATCGTAGACATCGCAGACATGGAATCCTCTTTGAAAACTGACTTAGACCTTAAAAGGTGTCCTCTACATGATGAGGTCTACCTAAAAACCGATCTAAACGTCTATCATTAAGAAATCATCATCCTGGAACCTCAAAAAGTTAGCGTAGTTCTACGAAGTGAAAAAACTTTCTTTAATATTGAACAAAAAAAGTGACCTTCATCTTTAATGTAATGTAATGTCGATGTACTTTAATGATTTAATAATTTAATAATTTAATTGATTTAAGGCTAGAATAACAGCACGAGATATTTAATATAAATAATTTCACAATTTACTCTATTCTTCTCAGCGTTATCCATTTTCTGAAACATTAATATCATTGGAAATAATTTACAAATAGAGAAGATAATAGGGAAATAAATAAAAACAATATCCGGCTGTCAATACGAGATTTCGAGCGAAATTCAAGACAAGAACGAGAGAAAAATCTTGCTATGTTGATAATCTCGAATTGAAATGACAATCAAGCTGTCAAATTCCGAGTCTTAGTCTTGATCTCGACATTTTCTCGCTCATCTCGCTCGTCCGCATCACTAGCTCCAGTTTTGTACCAAATTTGGGCTCGATAGCTAAAATGGTTCTTGAGTTATCAGCGTTTGAATTTCCGAATTTGTGCAAACACATACATACGGACATTTTTTGTACATAATTTTTCTCGACGTTTTGGACCATTCTGAATATCCTGACAAAAAAATATCGATTTTTTTTCATGAGATCAAAGCTAAATAATAGTATAAGTAATAAAGAAATTATAAATAAAAAAATAAAAATCAAATTCGTATAAAATTTGAACCCTTTTCGGCAGAAGGTTTTGATTCTGAATTTTATTTTTTTATTTATTATTTCTTGATGACCCAAGTTTCTCTAAATTTCAAAATTTTAAATGTATTGAAAAAAGAATGCAAAGTAGAAGCTTGCACATTGATGTTTCATCTTTCTTCCGGTTTTTTACAAATCTTCTTCTATGAGGAAGTGAAAATCGCTAACATACTTCCTCATAGAGATAGCTTTGCAAAAACCGTAAAAAAATAAGGCCTCAATATGGAAGCTTTGTTTTCATGAAAAAAAAATTCGAGATTTTTATGTCAGGACTCTCAGAATGGTCCAAAACGTCGAGAAAAGTGATCTAAAAAAATGTCCGTATGTATGTAGGTGTGTGTGTGTATGTGTGTATGTGTACAACTTCGAAAATTCAAACGCTGATAACTCAAGAACCATTTTAGCTATCGAGCTCAAATTTGGCACACAACTGAAGTATCAGCTCCTCTTTAATTACTGCAAATGTTGACTGAATGGATGCGAAAATTCAGATTTTGTAGCTTTTTTAATTTTTTGAAAAAAGGGCGTGGTCGCGCTAACTTTTGTAAAAATTAGTGTATTATGCTAAATAGTTATTCATAAGAGCATTTGCACCTGATGTTGTTTGTTATTGAATTTGGCTCAAATCGGTCGAGTAATTCAGGTTTTATGGAGTTCTGAAATTTTTTAAAAATGTACATTATGTCACTAATTTTTCCAAAATCTTATCTGATATATCGAGCTCAAATTTGGTACATGCACAGGATAATATTCAGCTATGATAAATATATAATTTAGTGACAAACGATATAAAAATGTTTGTTATATGGAATTTTAAATAATTGAAAAAATTAACTGTATCGCATTAACTGCGGCAAAACATGAGATACGAATCATGAATTAAATATGTGAAGGAATTAATATACAGCCACGATAGATATATAATTTAGCGATGAACGGAAAAAAATTTTGATTTTATGAAATTTCAGATTATCAAAAATCTAACTTTATCGCATTGACTTTTGTAAAACTTATGATATCAAGCCCAAATTTGGTATGTAAACGAAATTATATTCAGTCATTATAGATATATAATTTCGTGACGAAACGTAAATAATTATGATTTTAATATAATTATGAAAAACTTGATATGAAGCCCAAATTCAATATTTGAACAAAATAATACTCAGCCATGTTGATCTATTACTTAAGGTAGTTCTGTCGGTATGCCGGAGTCATAAATCTCAGAGTCTATATGACATTAAAAAATAATCATACGCATCACTTTGACTGCCTCAATAATAATATAAAAAATAATCGAGAATCCTTCGAAATTGTCGTAATCAAATTAAAACGATTATTTGTAAATAATTGATATGTCCAGTGCGGATTTGACTTCATTCTCACGATAATTAGGTTAGGAAACGTCATTTGGCCCGGTATCGTGCACTTTGACCTTGGTTTAATTAAACATTATTCCGGAGACTTCACCTTTTTTCATGATGCATCAATACCTGAATGATTTGCGAATCCGTAGTACTTTTTATTTTTTCTCTATCTTTGACCTAAGTATGTTAATTTTTGATTTAAAGATCAATTTTTCCAGCCCTCCCGTGAGCGCCATGTAAAAAGATCGTTTTTCAAGCTTTAATTGTTCATTCAAATACTCGGTAATAGCCTTCAAGATTTTGTGCAAGTAAAATTGAATAGCTAAATTACAACATGTCAAAAATTCATGCATATGAGTTTGGATTGCTTTCACGACAGTACTACCTTAAAACAAAGATGCAAAGTAGAACCTTGCACATTGCTTCCTCATTATATTTCGCTCTATACAAAGCTTCCTCTATGAGGAAGCCAAAATCAATCAACATACTTCCTCATACAGGTATCTTTGTACAGAGCGAAATATAATGAGAAAGCAATGTGCAAAGTTCTACTTTGTATAATTTCGACTATTATTATTTTTAAAAAATTCAAAAACCTCTTATTTGCTTCCTCATTGAGGAAGTTTGGTTTTCCTATAAGTCTTTGCTGCTTTTAACTGAAAAGCTAAATTGTATTACTTTTCGGTATCTATGATTCGGTGTACAAACTGATTGAATAGTACACCGGAAACGGCTCATTTTGCGCATGAAACAGTGATTCGAACTTTGTACTGTGGTGACTAATGTATATACACAAAAATCAAGCATGTCATCATTCACTTTGTGTGTTTAAGGGGTCGTGAATGAAAAATCCAAACATATAGAGTGCTATCTAAACCGGAAGGAAGATTTTAAAAAATGGGCCTTCGATAGGAGTGACACATTATAGAGACCAAGTCGTAGGAAACCCTACTTATTATTATTATTATTTATTTATTTATTTATTATTACTAGTAGTAGTAATAGTGATTTATTGACAAAATGTACATAATTATTTTGGTGAATATTGCGAATTATAATAATAAGTATAATTCTTATTGGTTTACATTATACTTTGCCAATTGGCCATCGACTGCTGACTTTTAGCCTGGGTTTTATTTTTTATTTAACATACTGTATTATGTTATGTTTGAGTGTGCGAGGGAGTATTTAAAAAAATTATTATTATATTTATTTATTCACTTACCATAAATTCGAGGTGCTGATATGTTCAATTATTATTATTTATTGTTATTATTACTATTATTAATAATAATTGGTATTATTATAGCTTTCAGTCGTAATAATGTTTAAGAAGAGAATAAAATCTCGTTTAATTAGACACGGACATTTTTCTTTTCACGTTATAAGTAATTACGTAATTCTTTGCAATGTGCACACTGAGAGAAAAAAAAGATACTGGTAACTATAAATTTCTAGTGTAATACCACCTCAGACATGTAAAAAATTATTTGTAGTAGTCATTTATAGTCAATGCAATTGTTAATAATAATAATCGTAATGAAAAGTATGTTCTTTTGAAAATTTGGCGATAGACGCGAGGTGCTATTCGTTGAAAGGATCACAAGCGCAGTATTCTTTGAGAAATCATTCAACAAGTTTCAATTGGTCATTGCAGCAAGAGTAATAAAGTTTAACTAATTGTAAAAAAATAAAACGAGGCTGAAGTTCACTTGTAAAGTAACTGCGACATTATGTTAAGCCATCTATAGAATTGTAATGATAACGTAATTAATTTAACTATGAAATCAGTTAAAATAACTATTCAAATTATTACATGGACTAAAAATCTAAAGTTATGGCTTAATAATTGCCTGAACTAGGGTGAATGCACCAGTAATTGAACAGTCACCAGTGAATAAACAATAGCTTTTTGAGAGCTTATCAAAAATTGTAACGACTTGGTTGAACATTAGATTTTCAGTTTGTCTATTTTTTGCTTTGCCATAGAGGAAGCTTTGTTTTCGTCGGAATTTTTTTTTCGAATTTTATTATGTCAGTGCCCTCAAAATGGTTTAAGGGCTGACATCTATTTCGCGGCAAAAAAAGGGAGTTTTCGTGAATTTTTTTTTTGGGAAAATAGTTGCAGGTTTTTAACTATTTTTTTTCACAGTATAGAGTATGATTGGAGCTATGTTTTACAATTTTTCTATAAAAAAATATTCGTAAGTGTAAGAGATACAATAAATTTTGCAGACCACCTTTTAAAAAAGGTCCTCCGCGGTGACCAGTGCTGCTCGGAAACAAATCATCGGAAATCAAAAAACCAAATAGATTTAGTTTCTCTATCGTATTATCTAGTCTTTTATTGAAGGATTTAATAAAATAATGATTTTTCAAAAAATGGTCATCGGTCGAAAATGATCAGTACACCGAGAAAAAAATTGCTAAGACCAACCGAATGTGCGGTTGCGGGTGCCGAAATAAACATTTGGTTAATTGGACATGTATATTTGGTTGAACGAACCAACGCATAGTTGAATCAACTTTCCTTAATTCACAATAACTATTATTTCATTCACGGAACTAAATATTTCTTTCGCCACTCGCAACCGCACATTTTATTGGGTTTTTTCTCAGTGTAGTAATATCCCAAGACCTCCAAAATTATCGGAATATTTCCCGATTGTTTCCTTGCTGAGCAACGAGAGGAAGAAGTTACGCATAGTAAAATCCCGAGCGCGCAGCACGAGGGATTTTTGTGCGAAACGTATCTCGATCGTTCCAGGTAAACACGGTTATGTTACAGCAATGTTACAGTAATGTAACCCAACGTAATAAGTAACATCACTTGTAACTTACATGTAAGTTATTATTTCCCACTCAACAATGTTACCATGTTACGTAACCATTACATTCCAGTTATGTTGCCCGCACGTTGCGTAATGTAACTGCTATGTTGCACAATGTAACCGCAATTTAACAGCAATGTAACCGAAAGTTACCAGCAACATCACCTGTAACTTACATGTAAGTTATTATTTCCCACTCAACAATGTTGCCATGTTATGTAACATGCGTTACATAACCGTTACAATTCAGTTATGTTGCCTGTACGGTGCGTAATGTTACTGATACAAAGTAACGTAAAAGTTACGAAACCGCAACTTCGAAAGGTAACTTCACGTGAGGTTCTTTTGTCGACTGAAGGTCCACAAAAGCCCACGGATTGCGAAATCGCTACCCTTAGAAGGTCAAAAAAATAGCTGCTACAATTAAAAGTAGACCAAGCTATTGGCGAATAATGCCAACCAGTAAGGGCACCTCCGAAGGGTATTCCAATGTTTCTTTTGTACTGCGAAGTCGCTCAGTCTTATACACGCTAGGGTCATGAATCGCTTGCGAGAAACTTTTGAGTCGTTAGCCACCTAGTGGACATAACGTTCTGTATAAATATTTGACGTTCTTCCAACGTTGCCACGTTACATAACTGTAATATAACCGAATTATCGCCACAGTTACATTACAATCGTTACATACATGTTTCATTACAGTTACACACTTTCGTTATATAACTGTAACGTAACTACGGCATATAACCGTTACATAACGTGGATGTTTACGATGTTACATAACCACTGTAATATACATATTACGTAAATGTTACATTCCCTTGCAACGTTTTTGCAATGTTGCCACGTTACATGACTGTATCATGACCGGAATATAGCTGGAGTTGCATTACAAACGTTACATGTATGTTGCATTACAATTACACATTTTTGTTACATACCTGTAACGGAACTATAGCATATAATAGTTACATAACGTGCATGTTTATGATGTTACATATCCACTGTAATATGCATGTTACGTAAATGTTACATTCCCGTGCAACGTTTTTGCAATGTTGCCACGTTACATAACTGTCACAAAAGTGACGTCCCAATTGTTACTTGCACGTTACGTTGCGGTTTCATAGCTTTTGTTATGCAACTGCAACGAGAATATGTCACATAACAGTAACATTACCTGCATATGGCAGTGGCACAGTGGATAGAGACGCGGCCTCTCAAGCAGGGGGCCCGAGTTCGATTTCCGGCCGGGCACCAATGGAATTTTTCTATGTGCTTTTTCTGTAATCCCCGGTGGTTCGGAACCCACCTAAAACTGTAGGTCCTGAATATCCATCGCGCCGTAGTTATCAAGGGGCTTGCCCCGTTTACAAAGAAAATAAATAAAATAAAAATAAATAAATAAATAAATAAATATAACAAATGAAACATCACATGTTCCTCCTACGTTACATAGCCGCAACATAACGCAAACGTTACATTGTTACAATCACATGTAACTTCCTGGTTACATTGCTGTTCAATTATGTATTTACTGGGTTGCTAAGCAGGGAAACTAGAGGGAAATATTACGATTAATTCTGGAGGTCGAGGGATATTTGTCCATCCAGGCCCGAAAAATAATCGTCAAAATTTCGGCGATAAAAGCACTAGATTTTCCTTGATACAAAAAGAAGTACGCATAAAAAGAAACCTTTGATTAAGAACTGCCTTTTGATATACAAAAAATATGTGCAAAATTTCAAGTAGATCGGTGTTGTCGTTTTTGTGATATTGTGGTCACCGATTCTGAAAAAGACATTCCGAGAAAAACGCTTTTAAAGTTTCGGGTCGGGTATGTAGATAAAATGTAATTTATTACGTCTAAATGGAATCATCGATACCCGAACCATACAGCAACCCTTCTGCAGAGGCAGGAGCCTCCAACATTTCAATTTGGTGCGGTCTACGTAATAATCTGGCCCGCGATTGTTGCAATTGTCGCACATAACCATGATTTTAAAATCTAGTTCACGCTTTGTACTGGTCTGAAATTTTACTTCACCACTGCACTCTTTGCACTTCACGAACGTCGCGATCGTTGCGAATCCTCTTTTTAAAAAAGACTTGGCACATCGAAAATCGAAATATCGAAAACTGAAGCCAGTTTTCAAACATTCTGATTGGTCGTCGATGGCTTTGATGCAAACTTCAGACTGTTATGATCGCTGCAGAGTTACATATGGCGCGCGTTTCGAATGGCTGTATTTTTCGCAATTGTGGAATAGAATACATTTTTCTTCCCGTAAAAAAAAGACATGGCATATCAAAAGTCGATTATATCAAAATACTATAGCAGAGGTAGATTCACGTAGAGTCACGAATCGTATAAACATGTAATTATCATGTTTAGCCACAAGAAAAGATAAATGAAAAGAAAGGAGTGCGAACGAAGCGAGCATGTTCTTGCTAGTACAGCTATAAAATTTATTATTCTATATTCAATAGAATAGTTCTCGGGAACATATAGTTCTTCTTGCCACTTCATTTTTCTCGCCGACGCCCTGAAACTTTCGCTCTCTTGCTCGACGGTTTTCTAGTACAGTCATAAAATTTATTATTCTACATCCAATAGAATAGTTCTCGGGAACATATAGGTCTTCTTGCCGCTTCATTTTTTTCGCCCACGCGCTAAAACTTTCGCTCTCTTGCTCGACGGGTTTCGGGTTAAAACCGTTTTTTCGGTCGCAGCTTCCAAATATTCCCGATTCCCATAATTCTCGCGAGCCTTTAGAACGATTAATTATTAAGTAAACGTTGGAAATGAATACTTCGAATGATAAAAAAATTGTATATAATGGATTGCATGGGGCTCACAGGTGCTCAGTTATACCTACATCCAGCGGCTCACGGAACCTAACTGTAAAATCGTCTGTAACTCCCTCAATTTTGAACGGATCAACCTGAAATTTTCAGATAATATTCTTGATCGGTTGTATTATAAAAATCCGTCGAAAACGAAAAATCGATTATTTAAAAAAAATTTCAACTAGATGGAAGCCCTTAGAACGTCGAGAAAAATGATTTAGAAAAAAATGTATGGATCACTGAAAGAAAAGATTAGTTGCGATAACCAAAAAATGAGTTGACACGACCAATCGATTATTTTATTTGCCTTACAACTCAAATGGTAGTGCCGACGATTCGAATGATAATACCGACGATTCGAATGGTAGTCCCAACTATTCGAGTGGTAGTCCCAGCGATTGGATTGGTTAACCTCACTAATTTCGCGAGAACCAATTGTGAATAGTTGAAGTTACTATTCGATATGGTTGAGGCAACTAATTTTTCAGCCATTGTGTACAGCCAACTGGAAACGTAGTTGACACAAGCAAACATTTATTTCCGTGATGGATGTGTGTATGCGTCCGCGTGCGTGTGCGCGTGTGCGTGTGCGCGTGTGCCCGTGTGCGCGTGCGCGCGTGCGTGTGCGTGTGCGTGTGCGTGTGCGTGTGCGTGTGTGCGTGTGCGTGTGCGTGTGCGTGTGCGTGTGCGTGTGCGCGTGCGTGTGCGCGTGCGTGTGTGCGTGTGCGTGTGCGTGTGCGTGTGCGTGTGCGTGTGCGTGTGCGTGTGCGTGTGCGTGTGCGTGTGCGTGTGCGTGTGCGTGTGCGTGTGCGTGTGCGTGTGCGTGTGCGTGTGCGTGTGCGTGTGCGTGTGCGTGTGCGTGTGCGTGTGCGTGTGCGTGTGCGTGTGCGTGTGCGTGTGCGTGTGCGTGTGCGTGTGCGTGTGCGAGTTCAATCACCTATAACTCAAGAACCGTTGAACCGATTGAGCTGGAATTTGATAAGTGAAACAGTAGCTGATTGTTCTTTTTTGTAATTTTTTTTACAATAATGTTGTAAACTAACTTTCGCAATATTTACGATATTTAAAAAAATAATTCTTCATATGTGCCGTTTTTAAAAATCGTAAACCGCAATATCAGTCTGATTATGACGAGTTTATTCTCAGACTGGGCAATCGGTTAAGGATGTTCTGGCAATGAGCTATTGCTGTCATAGTTGGATTATATTATCACTGCTTATTCTTCTAAAAAGCTGCACGAAAAAACATGGAAACCGGCATATTTGCTTCCTGGTAGAGAAATCTATGATTTCATGAATTTTTTATATACATTTTCATGTCAGGACACTCAGAATGGTCCAAAACATACAGAAAAGTAGCGTAACAAAATGTCCATATGTGTGTGTGTGTGCAGGCTTCGAAATTTCAATTACGCAAAACTCAATAGCCGTTCAACCCATTGACCTGCAATTTGGCACACAAGTGGAGCACCATCTCGTCTTTGATTGTTGTCACTTTTGACAATGTGTATGCAGAAATCGATATTTTATAGTTATTTGAATTTTTTCAAAAAAGGGTGTGGCCGCTCTCACTTTTGCAAAATTTACGATATTTTGCTAAACAGTTCATCATAAGTGCAGATATATTTAATATTATGTAGTTATTGAATTTGGCCGAAATCGAAAAAGCGGTTTGGATTTTATGGAGTTTTGAAATTTTCAAAAAATTGACGTTATTGATTTAATTTTTGCAAAACATGAATAACCGTACCAAATTTTGTGCATAATAAATGAAATAACATTGAAGGATGTTAAATACATTATCTAGTGGAGATCAGTAGAAGGGTTCAAATTATATAGGAATTTGAATTTTTTAAAATTATTTCTTGATGACTAAAATTAAGGTAAAATTAAAAAATAACTTTTTAAATTTATTTTAAAAAAAGCATGTAAAACTTGCTCCACGAGGAAGCCACAATCGATGAACATATTTCCTCATAAAAGTAGAGTTGAAAAATTAAAAAATCATGAGGAAGCAATATGCAAAGTTCCAATTTGCATCCTTTTTAAGTCAGATTACAGGGTCAAACAATTTGAAACTATCTCGAATAATGTCCGTGGCCTTGAAGAAAAATATTCGTTCAATTGTCCAAAAAACATTCTATAAAACGAGACTCCAAAATTACAAAAATTTAAAGTGAGATATAATTCAAAAGTAATTGATACATCATTTTTTTCCCCTAACCGATGAAGAAGTCGGAACTTCACTGCAGTATTAACAAATGTTAACCTACTGAAGTAAACCTTTTATCGGTGGAAACGTAGCATCTAGTGGTACATGATTTCGAAGTAGGGGTTGGATTTTCTCCCTTATCGACTGACCATCTTTCGTCCGTTTCGAGACTAGAGTTTTTTTGGTAGATTCTTATTATGTCCGAAGGTATCCAAGGCCACGTTACCCAAATTATCCACGGCAGGTATGCGACTTATCTGAATGATTTTCCTGCCGATTCTTGTGAATGCAGCACCTCACGGATCCGAATTTTTTCGCAGAATAGCAACGAAAGATTTTAAAAAAATTTTAACATAGAGGAAGCTTTATTTTTGTGAAACTTTTTTTTTCAAGATTTTGATCTCGAATGATCTAAAACGTCGAGACAAGTGGTTTAGAAAAACATGTCTATGTGAATGACCTTTTTTTAAAATCTGGACGCTGATGGAATATCATGTGCCTTTTGATTAAAAAAAATAGTACGCATCAGCTCCGGCTCGAAAAAAAAAAGTTTACTACTGCTTCAAGGCCGTTGAAAATCCGAATAAACCGCATTTTCGCTAATTTAAAAATGCAAATATCGGTCTGCTCTTCTAGATTAATCTTCCATAATTCAATCAAAACTGTTCTGTTGAATCGGAAGACTATGCGATTTTTTTTACAACTGCCTCATCACGGTTGAAATTTTGTCAAATTTTTTTTTTTTTTGAATATTGAAATATTGAGCTGCTCGTAGGTTAAATTCTTGGTTATAACTTAACTGGAAATCACGAGAAATCCAGGCTCTGTGCGATAACATTTGGTACTGCCTCATTAATTAAAACCTATTTTTATCATCAAATTTTTATAATCTTTTCAGATCTCTATAGATCACGTTGCTCTTGGAGTTTATATTAGATTTTTCTTTCATAAAAAGGCACACGAAATCCAGAGTCTGTGCGATGATATTTCGTACTGCCTCATCGATCAAAACATTTTTTTTACGTGAAATTGTCTAAATTACGATAGGTTGCGTTGCCCTTGAAGGTTTTACTTCGTTTTAGAATAACAAAAAATCACGCGAAACCTGGGGTCTGCATGATAGTATATAGTATTGCCTCATCGATGTACATCTTTTTAATTTCTCGTTAATTAATAAATAAAATACCGAAGTTCGTGATTTACGCTATGACCCAATTATTTACGACGCGATTGTTCCGCGATTAAAGCACCAAGTCCACAAGCCACAGTACGCGAGTGAAGCGCGTTGCGAAGGTAACGCTGCAGCGTCGACTCTCTTCTAAACTCTCGCGTGAAACGATAGCCCAATTGTCGGTAGATATAGTAAGTATACGATACTACCTACAATTGGGCTATAGTTGTACGCGAGAGTTTAGAAGAGAGTCGACGCTGCAGCGTTACCTTCGCAACACGCTACACTCGCGTACTGTGGCTTGTGGACTTGGTGCTTTAATCGTGGAACAATCGCGTCGTAAATAATTGGGTAATAGCGTAAATCACGAACTTCGGTATTTTCGCGTTGAACATACGGGATTCTACACGGCAGTTGAGAACCCTCATGCATGAACCTATCAACTGTTTAGAATCATCTTGCAGTGCCAGAATCACCAAATTCACACAATACGCTCTTTTGTTTGTGAGATAATATAACCGGACATTGAATTTGTGTCATTTGCCATTGCAATATATTTTTCATTAAAAAATAGATAATTGTGCGCGAAGACTGAATATAATTAAATTTAAAAAATAGAAAAAATATATATTCAAAAATGGAGAAAAATGTCATCATTCCGGAGACTCAGGAAGAAATGTCCCTCTCTGATGATTTACTCGATGAAGATTTAACCTTCGTCACTGATGCAACAGCCGGTACAGCTACATCAAGTAAAAGATTACGTCTTGACGTAGATGACAATGATGAGAATCTTCCTAAAGGAATATTGATAGCTGCACAAGAAGTGAAAAATCATTTAGTGCCGCAGAGATCAGCGCAAAATTATGATAGAGTGTACAACGATTTCATGGAATGGATGAAGAAAAAAAAGTTGTAAAATTATCCGAGACATTATTGATGGCTTATTTTGGAGAATTATCAAAAAATTATGCACCAACAACGCTGTGGGCAATCTACTCCAAATTGAAATCTACTCTGACCGCTTATCATAATTGCAATATTTATCATTATTCACAATTATTAAATTTTCTGAAACAAAATGGCAAGCGATATGAGCCAAGGAAAGCAAATGATTTAACGGAAATTGAAATCCATCAATTTATTCAATCTGCTCCAGATGATAAATATCTAGCAGACAAGGTAGACGATGGAAATAATAAATCTAAATAAATATCTTTTGTTTATAGATTTTTTTAAATATAAATGGTCCTTAATATAAATATTTTCCATATATGCATATTTGTTATATTATCAATTGCAGGTGATATTAATATTGGGAATAAACGGTGCATTGAGACGACACGAGTTGCATGATTTAACCATTGACAATATTAAAGACGAAGAAAATTATTTAAATGTCTACATTCCAAAAGATAAATCCAAAAATTGTAAACAACGGTGGTTTACAATTACCGGAAAATTCTATGATATCGTTAAAAAATACTTATCTATGAGACTGAAGAATTGTGCAACGAAGAATTTTTTTAAAAATTATCAAAATGGTAAATGTACAAATCAACCTATTGGCACCAACAAATTGGGTAGTGTTCCCAAAATCATTGCTACATTTTTAAAATTGAAAAATTCTGAGAGCTATACGGGCCACGCTTTACGGCGATCCGCGGCAACAATCTACGGCAATGCTGGAGGACCAGTACTTGGGCTAAAAGACCTCGGTGGCTGGAAATCTAGTGAAATTGCCGAAACCTATGTATCTGAATCTGCTTATAAAAAGAAGCAGACCTGCCATACCATTACTAATGCCATCATGAGTAGAGAAACTGAGATGTCAACGGATCCTAAGGAAAAAATTACTGAACCCAGTCATATATTCACAGATTATCAACCGTTCAAACCAGCGAATTCGAACAATAATAATATGACTCATAAAGAAAATACGGGATCACCGAATTCTCTGGATTTTCACTCAATTGAGTTTAATATCCAAAATCAAGAAAATATAAATTTCGCAGAGATTTCGAAATCACTAAATGCAGCAAAAAACGTGACATTAAATTTTCACACAAATTGTTGTGCGAATCTCACGATCAATATTAATAAATAAAACTAATTCTCGCTTTTTTTATTTTTTTTTTCTTCTAATTCTTGCATTTAATCAAATTTTGTTGTATTGTTTTGAATGTCATTAAAATTATTTTATTTAAAATAAAAATTGTATAATGTAAATACTTCATTCATATTCACATTACCTGTTTCCCATGGGGGGGGGGGGGGGGGGCTCCGCCCCCCAACCCCCCCGCAACCGCTACCAACTCCCCATCCCTCCCCAATCCGCACTCATGGCATAAAATAGTATACGATACACGTGTGAGAAGCAGGCGGTGACAGAACCGCCTGCTTCTGGCGGTTCTGTCACCGCCTGCACACGACGGTTCTACACTTGTATCGTAATATACTATTCTTTTTTTATTCTAAAAAAAAATTCTAGTATTTTTTTATATTGCTCTACGACATCTCAAAAGGAAAGAAAATATGAGGGTCGCGACCCTATCGATAACCGGTGGTATGCCCCATATTTGGTTGACTTATAATTGTCGATTTGAATTATTACGTATGGAGTACAGATTCGGAATCAATAACTTGATTCCCCACCGAACAGTGTAATCTAAATCCCCGAGTTACAGTGTAATCTAAATCCGACTGATAACTGTGCTGCAGTTATTATGGAATTAAAGTATTCGGTATTCGCATAGCCGGTTTGATCTAGTGGTTAGCGTGCTCCTCTTTAGGTCGTTAGGTAGGTAGGTAGGTCTTAGGTTCGAATCCCGCAACCGGTCACTTTTCTCGGAGAACGATATGAAAAAGTGGACATATTTTTTTTTGTGAATTTCAATGGAATAATATTATTAACTTAATGCTAGGCAATAAAAATAATTCTCTATAATTTATAAGTGATATCTATATAACTTATTTGTATATAGTGGGTATTAGTTTATTCTGTCAGTTCAAGCATTTATTCAGTTAAATCAAAAGTATCGTTTCCCTGGCAAGCTGTGTCACCGTAGTGGTAACCGAAAATAACGGAAGTTAACCGCCTGTTTAACCGAGAAAAGATAAGTCTCGATTAGCCCACTGTTTCACCGGCTTTAACCGAAAATTTAATCGATTAAAAACGTTTCGTTCGGTTAAATTGTCAGTTAAAATTGGTTGAATTCACCAAACAAAATTGACTTTTTTTTAATTCGGTAAGAATGTCGGTTACAATCGGTTAATTCACCAGTAAAAATCGCTTAAAAAATAACAAGTTCGGTTAAAAGGTCGGTTAAACTGGGTGAAACAGGGGCTAATCGAGACCGGTTAAAAAGTCGGTGACACTGTTTGCCAGGGTTGTTAAATGGAATTGCAAGATTGTGTTCTCCTAACTGTACACTCTCTTGACAGCCGGTGACCGCCAGATTCAATTGAGTTAACAAAATTTTCAATTATTCAACAATTTTCTTTTCTCAGTGTAGGTTTTTTTACCATACGACTTATAACAAAGAAGATGCGTGTATTCGACAGTTTTTAAACGCAGTTTTTAGAAATTGACAAGTGCGCGAAGTATGCGATGAAAAATTTGAAAAAGATGGAGCGTGCTCCATCCATTGGGGTGAATGACTAAAAAAATAATCAACTATATCGACGTGGTCGTGGTAAAAGATGGTCCGATCGGTGTATAATGTCCATGTATCGAAATGCCACAAGATGGCCGCCATTATTGCGTATTCTGTAAATCACTTCACAGTGCTTATGGTGAAGTATTAGAATCCCGCTAAAAATGATAAAATAAAAATAATCTTACAAAAATTTTTAAAAAATGCTTACTGAAAAAAATCGTATAATTAATAACCGAATTGGGTAACTGAAAAATGGTGAAATAAGAATCATTCGCATATTATAGTCGGAAGCTTACCACACCCTTGATGAATTAATATCTCAACTATACACTGTTAAAAAAATCTGTAGAATTCTGTTAAAATTAATACAAAAGTGTTGGAAGTTTTTTTGCAGATACCGTATATGAAATTTTGTATACATGTGTATATGAAAAATCATAACATTTAGAGGAATATTAAAATTCAACGTTATTAAGATTTAATGTCAATATGACCATATGCATAAACTGTGCATTAAATTTCATAAACATGTATGATGAAGTTTCATATGAGCGGTATCTGAAAACTCAAGCACATATGTGTTGGAAATTTAAAGTGGACATAAAAACGATTTTAAAAAATAGAAATATTATTCGGACATTATTTTTTCAAACAAATTATGTCATCAGAAATTGTTGGGTATTGGTTTTCGCCACAGATAATTTTTCGCTTACACTGGGGTTTCAACCTACGACCTATCTACCTAAGTACCTAACTCAAAAACTCAAAATATATTTATTACCAGATAACAAATAGTTATACATATATTCATATGTGTTTACAATGGTTTTAATTTGAAGTACCTGCTGTCGCTTAACCTTCACTTATGTTAATTTGGACATTATCCTTATGATCTAGTAGTTAACAGTTTAATGGTATGTAGTATCTTATTCTAATTTTATAAAAGTAACAGGAAAACAATCGAAAAACCTGTTTTATAGAAATTGCCATATGGAAGTGCTTCCATCTTATCCTAGGATATAATTATTATCCCTTTGTTGTAAGTTAGCTAACAGGAACTAATTTATAATATTTGTTTTATTGACGGAATACAGGTGAGTTTTGGTACGGAAGTTTGTATTTTAACCTATATGGCGCGTTGTGTTCTTTTATTATAGTGATATTTTTTAGTAGTGTAAAACTTTTGGGAGAGTTTGTATATAAATTCTTTTATTGTCTCTAGTTTTGCGTGTCTATGTAAATCTGCTATTCTAGTGTACCTATCGCGATTTAATATTAGTTTAAGGCACTTATTTTGAAAGACCTGGAGAGGCTTTACATTAGTCACAGCTGCGCTGCACCAGACTGGGGCAGCATATGTATTCGCGCTTTGATATATTTTATTTATTTATTTATTTATTTATTGATACATTATTGGTTGGATAGTGCGTTGGGGTGTCAGTGTGCATGACTATGCAGTTGTTGGTTTCTGAATAGTCTCTTATGGTGATGCCATTTCTGTTGTTAATATGACAGTTCTAATTTACGAGTATAACTTTGATGGATATGTTGAACAAGTTGTCTGGATCTTGTTTTTTAATAACATTTGTGGGTCTGTTGTAAGCAGCAATAATTACTGTATTGTTTGCAAGTTCTATGCATAAATGTTCAATTGCTATACCTTGATTTGTACTTTTAATTCTATGACTGATATCGTTTCTTATAATAATAGCCACACCACCGCCGCCATTGTCTCTGTCTTTACGTATGATTGTATAGTTTCTAATTTTTATCTTTACATTAGTTTTCAGTCTTGTTTCATTTACTAAAAGAATACCTATATCTTTGGTTTTTAGGAGAACTGTTACCTCAGCTACTTTTGACCTTAGTCCATTAGCATTCCAGCTTATAATATTTATTTTACCCATTGTTTTCTAGATTTGAACAAGTACCTAACAACGCACGCACGCTACCAACTACGCTATCAACGACTTAGTAATTTTGGATATCTAAATGGCATAAGAGTTTTATAACAATTATTCTCTCAAGCATACTTATAATTGACATAACAAAATATTCAATTGATTGCAATCAGAGCGCGAAGTGGGTTGGAAATATTTTCAAGTGAACATAATTTTTGGACGAACGGCATCTTTTTCTCACGAGGAAGCTCAGGTATCCGGATTTTCGAAAAAATTATATCCACAGACCTGTGAAGTTCTGGCAACAAACATAAATCAAACATAAATTTGCCGCAATAGCAGCGCGAGATGCTCCAGTGTTTAAAAAAAATCGGTTTTGGAAATCTCGAGTAACTTATCAGAAGGCGATGCTAGGTAATAAGTGTTGGCGATCTAGTGGGGTTTTTTTTTCGTTATTGGAAAATGTGTATTAAATTTCAAATTAGTTACTAAAAATCCAAAGAATTCACGTTGATTTTCATGTACTAATATAGTAATGATTGATTTAGTAACCATGTGTTATAATTTTATATCACCGGATTGGTAAAATCCATACACGCATATTAAATTTACTGTGCAACTATATTAATTTTTATTTTCTATATCGAGTTTTGTAAATTTCTCACACGTTTGTGTTGCAAAAACACAAACATTTTGCAAAAAGTAGTACACCTATGTGGACAAAACTGCAAATACTTTAACGGGTATTTTTCAACATTAGTAACTGAAATTTTGATAACTTTGATCTTAAATTTAATGCGACAATTTGTATTAAATTTCAAATGGGGCACTAAAATTCCTAAAATGCATGTTGATTTTCATGTACTGATTTAGTAATTATTGATTTAATAATCATGTATAGTAATTTTCTATCACCGGATTATCGAAATTCATTGATCTGTATTAAATTTATTATGCAAACATATTAATTTTGAGTTCCTATACCAAGTTTTACAAAATTCATACACGTTTGTATAGGAAAAACTCGAACATTTTTTACAGTGTAAATATGCGAATGATTCTTATTTAACCATTTTTCATTTACCCAATTTCTTAACAATGATTATGAAACCATAATTACAGAGCGTATCGTATCACCTATATTTCTATAAAAATTAGGCATTTACAACTTTGATCGTTAGATACTCTGACCATCATATTTTTACGACACAACGTATTCCTTATCTCGCATCGTCTTTACGTCGACGTTCCACGATAAACACGTCAGATTGTTGGAAGACGTTGAATCGTATATACGTGCGAAGCTGTACGGCGAAATCGTTGATAAAAAATTCGGATATCAAGCGTGTGGTCAGGGACCGGATAAGGCCCAAGTGAGCGGTGGTTTCCTATATAGTATTGTATGATTCATCTTGTTCCGGTGCTCGTGAGAATTTATAAGGACCGTCGTTTCCGCAATAAACACTACATTTTACTCAACACCGTCGTCCGGTCAGGATGTCGATCTTAACAAGCAGAAAAATCATCTCAAAGTCGCTATGGCTTCTATTTCTCACTATAGTGAGTTTCAATGTCCAGGAAATAGCTGGACTTTTTAACGACGAATCATATTCGAGTGATAGTGATTTTGGAGAACCGGATGATCATTTCAAAAATGATTTGAGCATATCAGCCAATTCGGAAAGTCTTGCAGATTTTCCTCGGGGTCATCGACATTTCAAGAGACATCATCGTGAGGAATTACCAAGAGACATTGAAATTCCTATTGGAACTGACGAATTTGACCTTCTTATGGACTTTCCCAAGCAACGTCATCATTCGAACGAAAAAACTTGGGCAAACAAGGATTCTGAGGATTCCAAGCACAAAAAAGAGACACGACTTTCCAGAATTGGTGAACCAGTTAACGAAAAGCCAACGATGACACTTCCTAGCAGATTTTCGTACGTCGCCCAACAATTTTATCAATACGTTTGGGAGAAGCGTAATAATCCAAAGAAAGACGTGCCGGAGACTGATGAAAGTGGAAAAAATTCTGGCAACGCCCAGGACGACGAGAATAATACGTGGAACGGTGATGGTGATAATGAGTCTGAAGGTGAAACTCCTGGAGAATCGGTTACGACAGTTTCAATAAACGATCGCTCGAAAGGTCCGCCGATACTTTGGAGAAATATTATCGATGCACCGTCTTGGGGATGCCCAGCTGGGCAACGAAAAGATGCGAATGGACGATGTAGAGTAGCCCTGTAAGTTTTTTTTCTCGTTTTATTTTTTTTTTCAAATCAATTTATGCCGTTAATCATTGAATTTTATTATTATGTATTTTTTTTAGAATCGTTCGCAATGATTTTTTATTATTACTAATATTTTTGATTTCTGATAGAGAAAGCTTTGTTTTCGTGAATTTTTTTCCGGGTTTTCGTATTTTTCAAATCTATTTATGCTGTTAATCACTGAATTTTATTATTATATGTATTTTTTTTCAGAATTGATCGCAATCATTTTTTTTTATTATTATTGATATTTTTGATTATTGATAGAGAAAGCTTTGTTTTTGTGAATTTTTTTTCTGGTTTTTCATTTTGAGTAACATACGCAAGATGGTCGCAAATATCGAGTAAAGTGGTTTGGACGAAATTAGAAAGGTATACAAAATTCAAATCTCTGTATCTGAAGAACGGCTTTAATAATCAAATTGAATAATCAAATTTCAAAGCAACGCTTCTTTCTTCGTAAAAATTTACTTAAAAATTGAAACATTTTGTTAGATTTTATAAGATTGAAATTTTCGAAAAAAATCTGAACACTTTCGACCGGCCGCATTTTTAAAAATATTGAGTTAAATAATTAGCAACAAATCGAAAATTTAGAACCTCTATGTATTCAACCTGATCAGAACATTACACGTAAATTCAAACACCCTACTCATACCACATATCAAAAACTAGAAATATTCAGCAATGAAGGTAACTAGGGAAAAAAAAAAAAAAAAAACTACGATACTAAATTAATTATTTATTTCTTTACTAATTAAAAAAATGGAAAGTCGAAACTATGTATAAAAATCAGGGGCTGAAGGACCACGGTCGATGGCCTATTGGCAATACCAGTTTGTTATAAAATTGTAATTTCCATATATGTAAAGCTGTAACCTGTCATGTATTGTCAATAAATATACGATTACTACTACTACTAATTAGCAACATATAGAGTAATGTGAATGGACGGTCTGTATTAAATTTAACTTAAAGCTACAAAGCTATTCGGATTTTATAGAATTTTGAACTTTCGGAAAATTTACGTCTTTATAATTCAAGTCAACTTCAACCAATACAGCTCAAATTTTTTACAAGGACGAAGTAATAACTCCAGATGCGATCATGTAAATGCCTAAGATTATTTCACATTTAGACTTTCCTTACACTTTAAATAAACAATACAAATATATATTTATAAAGATGTGAATAATAGCCTTATGGTCTAATGTTCAGATTTATATCTGCATGGTTTTAGTTTCGAGACCCGCCGATGATCTAAAAAATGTAAATCTTTTCCCGCGATCAAATAAAACCAAAAACGACTAATAAAATAAAATATGTAAAAATAGAAAAACCAAAATAAAGTCGTTTAGTTAGATGCCACAAAGCCAATAATTTTTTGGTTTTTTCCTAATAAGCAGCTGTCGCAAAACTTGCAAGGGTGTTTGTGCTATTTCGGTGATTTCGACCAAAATCCCGTGGTTTTTAATATTCGAAAAAGGGTGCAAAGTAGAACGTTGCACATTGCTTCCACATTCCTTTTCGCTGTTTACAAAGCCGCCTCTATGAGGAAGTTACTTTATTTTATTTTTGGCTTCCTCATAGAGGAAGCTTTGCGAAAGATGAAAATTACTGACGAAGTTGATGATTTCTGACATTTTACGTAATCCAGAGTGACACCACTAAATTTGTAAAAAATTCGAAATCACGTAAAATTCGAACCGCTTTACCGATCATCACCAAATTTGGTACGTAACAGGGCGGAATGTTATTTTTCCTGTGTAGAAAATTTCAGTCGATTAGTTGAAATTGTATCTGAATTAGAGCAAAATGAACATTTTTCGAATAATTCAAAATCTCATAACAACCGAACCACTTTACCGATTTGGCCCAAATTCAAGACCAAAGGTCGTATTACTTTGTTCAATTTTAAGGTAGTTCTGTCGTGAAGACAATCCAAACTCATATGCATGAATTTTTGACATGTTGTAATTTAGCTATTCAATTTTACTTGCACAAAATCTTGAAGGCTTTTACCGAGTATTTGAATGAACAATTAAAACTTGAAAATCAATCTTTTTACACGGCGCTCACGGGAGAGCTGGAAAAATTGATCTTTAAATCGAAAATTAACGTACTTAGATCAAAGATAGAGAAAAAATAAAAAGTACTACGGATTCGCAAATTATTCAGGAATTGATGCATCATGAAAAAAGGTGAAGTCTCCGAAATAATGTTTAATTGAACCAAGGTCAAAGTGCTCGATACCGGGTCAAATGACGTTTCCTAACCTAATTATCGTAAAAATGAAGTCAAATCCGCACTAAACATATCAACTATTTACAAATAATCGTTTTAATTTGATTACGACAATTTCGAAGGATTCTCGATTATTTTTTATATTATTATTGAGGCAGTCAAAGTGATGCGTATGATTATTTTTTAATTCCATATAGACTCTGAGATTTATGACTCCGGCGTACCGACAGAACTACCTTAATACGAAGTTTCAACCCGATAGCTAAAAATTTATTCAAGCTAGAGCATTTACGTATTTTTGTCAAAATTTCAAAATTCTTATAAAAATGAAATGCGTTAAGCGATTTTTGTAAAATTTTAGCTGATTCGGTCGAATACTTTATCAATTACAGTTAGATGAATTTTTCGGCATTTCATTACACACATACATACGTCCGGACAATTTTTCAAAACTGGTTTTCGCGACGTCCATTTTAAACGTTTTGACATGAAAGTTTCGAAAGTCTGTATCAGCAAGCAAAAACACTTATTGCTTTTTCGGTACTTTCGTCGGTATTTAGACCTATTAGGATATGGACCGCAGAGAAACTTGGTGTATGTCTTCTGTGTATAAAATGTAGTTTTGATATTGAAATTCAATCCAAAATCTCCACTCCATCTTACACTTTTTTTTACCTCCTTAAGAAACCCGCCCGGATGTTTTTTGCCAAGGGATTTTCGCTGACTTTAATTTTCCTCTTTTCAGATGGTGAAGCGGATGAGGCGCCACCACAATCTTAATTATTGACGAATACTTGGCAGTTGACTTATTTACGGCGAGATTAGGAACACTCTGAACCAGCGTTATCTTGTTTTCATTGAATTTTGTGAAAAGCGATGAAGCATTGCCATCTAACTGCCGACCCTTTGACATGAATTTTTTGGGAGGTCGTCTGTTACAGCTGGTAAGTTTCAAAATTCGGATAACCCATATTACGTAATCTTTTTTTCGCAACCTTTTTGTTCTGCCACATTATTAAGAAAATTAGAAACTTTTCATTATAAACAGGAAAATAAATTATTGATGTAATTTATTTAAAATTTTCGCGAACATCAACTTAAAAAAATAATACGTTTTTTTAATAATACGCAAAACAATGGTGAATCATCTTGTAAAATCGTTGTACAACTTGTTAAAAAAAGCCTACAAATTGAACCTTGCAAATTGCTTCCTCATTATTTTTTGCTTTTTACAAATCTAGTTCTATGAGGAAGTATGTTAATTATTTTGGCTTCCTTATAGAGGAAGCTTTGTAAAAAAGCAAAAAATAATGAGGAAGCAATGTGCAAGGTTCTACTTTGCAGGCTTGTTTTAGTTCAAAAGACATTTTACTGAAGATTCAAAGGGTCAAGAAATTCAAATGAATTTTTTTGATAATTTGAAATTTTATAAAATAACAATTTTAAACTGTTTGTCACTAACATATATATGTATCATGACTGAATACTAGTTTGACTATATACTAAATTTGGGCTTGATATCACAGATAATATTTCGGATAAGTTAATGCCATAAAGCCATTTTTTTTAAATACAGAATTTCATAAACTCTGAACTGCTTTACAGATTCTAGCCAAATTCAATACCAAACAACTTCAACCCTGGTAAAAATATATTATAAAGATTGATAGAGATCGATAGAATTTGAATGCAATATAATTGTATATTATCATCTCTATCTATTCGGACTTTGATCAATTTATACAAATTAAATCGTTGTTATTAGTTTCCTTTAGTTGTTGTTTTCTATTGGTTAAATACGATAGATACGTTATCGGGATGTTATGGTACACTAACGGATTTATAGTATTTTATAATTTTTTTAAAACTGATTTTTACATAAATTCTTAGATCTCTTATTATCCGAAATCAATGCTCTTATTAGTATCTTGATATGCTTGATTATTTATTAGATTTTTCGCGTATCGCGAAGTACTTAAATACGGATAAAATAAAACTTACGGTAAGGAATGTATCCATGAAGCATTCTTACAAAGTTAATTGACATAAATAATTTAGTAAGAAAGATGCTAAAAAACTGCTCAATTTATTGTTGTTAGTTATAAGTACGTGAAGCGGCTTATATATTATTGATGTATATTATCTTACAAGAACGAGATTGGATGGAATAGTTAGGCAATCTATGAGAGATCATGAAAGTTAAGCAGCTTGGGCCGCGGTCACTACAAAGATGGGTGACAAAAAAAAAACGAAATTATCCGGTCGATTTCTGTTTTCTTTTTTGCTTGGAATAGTACATCATGGGTATATACGTGCAATCGTATATTTTTATTATTAAATTAAATACAAAAATTATATTATAATAATATTATAGGATATGGACGAAACATATAGAATTTCGATCGTAAATTTATGATAGTACATCGTAAATTCACGAACCAAAGTCCGTATTCGGAATGATAGAATTTTTTATAATCGTTTTCTATCATTTATTTTTACCAGGGAAGTGTACATGCTCTTATAAGGAACTATTTAGCATTATAGATTAATTTTTACGGAAGATAGAGCGCCCACGATCTTTTTTAAAAAAATTTAAAAAGCTAGGAAATCTAAATTTTCGCATGGACTTTGTCTGAAATTGCAACAATTGAAGAGGGTCTGCTGCTCCTCCTGTGTGCCAAATTTAAGCTCGATAGACAAAATGGTTCTTGAGTTATCAGCGTTTGAATTTTCGAAATTGTATACATACACATACACACACACACATATACGTGAGGGATTCCACGGGACTTTCGCCACCCCCAAAAAAAAAAAAATCTCAAATTTTATCTAAAAATCAGGTTCAGCGGTGTCTATTGATGGACCAAATTTCAAAATTCTAAAAAAATAGTTGACCGGAACATGCAAATTTTTTCGTTTTTTATCGTTTTTCATTTAATCTGTAATATCTCAGAAACTATTGATCGTATCGAAATCATTAAATGACGAAAATGTGCATTTTTTTATGCCCAACAAGAAAAAAATATATTCAAAATTAATTGCTTAATTTCAGGTCACATTTTATGGAAAAAACAACAAAATTATTTTTTTGTTTATGGTTGGACTTCAGATTTTTTCATCGGACAAATTGTCTCGGAATCTTTGAGTGATCGCCGAATTTTGAGTATTTTTTTTTTCATGGGATGGCCCAATGCTGTGACGTTACAGCAATCTGAATGTTTTTAATATATATAAAAAATCCATATTCAAAATTAAAATTAATTAAAATGGTTGGACTTCAGATTTTTTCACCGGACAAATTGCCTCGGAATCTTTGAGTGATCGCCGAATTTTGAGTATTTTTCTTTTCATGGGATGGCCCAATGCTGTGAGGTTACAGCAATTTGAATGTTTTTAATTTTAATTTTAATTTTAACATGAAAAAATCTGAAGTCCAACCATAAAAAAAAAAAATAATTTTGTTGTTTTTTCCATAAAATGTGACCTGAAATTAAGCAATTAATTTTGAATACATTTTTTTCTTGTTGGCCATAAAAAAATGCACATTTTCGTCTTTTCATGATTTCGATACGATCAATAGTTTCTGAGATATTACAGATTAAATGAAAAACGATAAAAAACGAAAAACTTTGCATATTCCGGTCAACTATTTTTTTAGAATTTTGAAATTTGGTCCATCAATAGACACCGCTGAACCTGATTTTTGGATAAAATTTGAGATTTTTTTTTTTTGGGTGGCGAAAGCCCCGTGGAATCCCTCACATACATACGGTCTTTTTTTCTACATCACTTTTCTCGACGTTTTGGACCATTCTGAGTGTCCTGACATAAAAATCTCGAAAACATTTTTTTCATGAAAACAAAGCTTCCGCTATGAGGAAGCAAAAATGGTGAATCATTTCGTAAAATTGTTGTAAAACCTGTTAAAAAATATTCAAAGACCTTATTTTTACTTTCTCATCACATATCAAGTATATAAAAACAGGAAGTATTGCAATCCAAAAAAAAATATAGATTAGGGACTCCCCGAACCAGCGATATTTTATTTTCATTGAATTTCGTGAAAAGCGGATTGCCAACTATAACTTCCGACCCATTGACACAAATTTTTCGGGAGGCCATCTGTTACAGCCGGTTAAGTTGAAAAAAAATTTCGGATAACGCGTATTACGCAATCGAAAGCGAACCGCACGTGTCGTTGAATACATAAAACCTCGTGGCATTCATAGACCCCACCATAGAGTTATTCATTCCTTCACTAGATTTCTTTGAAGACGCGTCTAAAATTGTATATCACGCCCTATACTTTGGCCCGAGAGCGTAGCACAATTTTATAACAGACTTTCGGCGTAATCATTTATACTCGAGCAGCGAGCGACGCTAGACGTTTTTCATAGTTCCTCAAACATAAAATTCCTAAATACTTCACACACTAAATATTTTTAACAATAAACGGTGAATCACGTAGCAAAATCGTTATCAGTGTTTCTTGAAACGAAAGACTCGGCGTATCGATACGATTATATAAAGATACGAGTTTTCCCACTCTGATAGTCACAGCTGACGTGAAAGCAACGATCTGCGAATCGATAAGTCCAGTGTACACTACACGACGTCGTAGGACTTTACGTTACTAAGAAAATTGTATTAAACACCGAGAAACGATGGAAGTGATTTCGATCGAGGAAAGCTCGAGTCTTGCGGCTCAATATCTTGAGTTAGATAAGGGCTCGAATGAAAAAGATGACACTGTTGTCAGTCACGGCGAAACCTCGAAGCTCGAAGAGAATGACGAACTTCAGGTCGAAGTGGAGGAAGCGCCGCACAGGAGAACCAAGAGAGCCATAATAACAGCGCCGCCTAGACGTCAAGATGGCAAACCTCGCTTTCGTAGAGACGCTAGAGGGCGCTGGCGTCAAGTCATCATGTAAACACTCACTCCTGCGTCGTTTATTTTGTGTACAGTAAGGTAATTTTTTACAATCACTGATTAGGCTACACGTGATTTTTGTAGATAGATTAGAAGTACCGGTTGTGGCTACTTTAAGCGTTTTTACCATTTTTCAAGTGCTTGTGATTGGGATGAAATATCATAAAATGGTTTTGAACATATATGGGTGATTTCGCCAATTATTGATAAGCGCATGAACCTCACCTCCTCGGAATCGGCTACAACTTCGCACATGTTGTGTATTGGAATGTTTACTAACATTCCATTAATAATTCCGTTTATTCCTGCAATTTTTCAGGAATAAACCTGTAACTTCACAGGAATAAACGGAATTATTACTGGAATATCAGTAAAAATTCCGGTGGCAACCTGAATTATTAGTAATCATTTTTCTCCGTGTATGAGAGCAGTCCCCAATTATATTCTGAATTTTGATAATGGAAAAAAACCTCCGTTCGTGAAAAAATGGACGAGTCATTCGCTTCCAAAGTGAAAAGCACTGAAAAGACATTCTTCATAATATCGATGTTAAACGTAGGAGCTACGATTGAGTAAACTTCTGCCTTGGAAGTAGTCGGAATATACGAAAAAAAATGAATTTAGATTTTATTTTTCTTCCTACCGGCATAGATCATGGGGTTTTCGAGATCCCACTCTGGAACTCACATATTTTATGTAAAAAAGTCTCAGCTTTCCAAAAAAAATATGAATTTTGAAATCGCGATTGAGCCCGACCTTCTAAAACTCATTTTAAATATTTTTTTGCAATTTTGAGTACGTTATCGCATAGTTATCGCAAAAAAAGTATTTTTTTCTGAAAGCTGAGACTTTTTTACATGAAAGATGACCCATGATTTTTTTCGTTTTAGAGCATTGTTAAGCCTCCAATGAAGCTATTACAAGTGAACATTTCTAGAAACTCAAAAACTTCATGGACGTGAGTCATAGTAAACGAGGCCCCGAAAAAATCTGAAAAAATTCAAGGCAGCCGTTTTTTACTAATACACAACATGTGCGAAGTTGTAGCCGATTCCGAGGAGGTGAGGTTCATGCGTTTGTCAATAATTGGTGAAATCACCCATATTCTTCTGGTTTCACGGAAAGAAATGTTTGGTTGTGGCAACTACGTTTTCGATTTGCTGTACATAATGTCTAAAAAATTAGTTGCCTCAACCATATCGAATAGTAATCTCAACTATTCACGATTAGTTCTCGCGAGATTAGTTAGGTTAATTAATCCAATCGTTGGGACTACCACTCGAATAGTTGGGACTACCATTCGAATCGTCGGTATTGTCATTCGAATTGTCGGTATTACCATTCGAATCGTTGGTATTACCATTTGAGTTGTAAGGGAAATAGAATAATCGATTGGTTGTGTCAACTCATTTCTTGGTTATGGCAACTAATCTTTTTTTCCATGTTGAGAAGAATATAATTTCAGATTTCTAGCATTAAAAACTTCATATGTGTCGAGAAAATACTAAAAAATAGAAGAAATTAAGAGTATTGCCATTTCAAATGTTCTGGCCATACTTAAAAATTGAATACCTCAATATTCATTGCGCTTGAAAAATTTTTTAAGGCGCGTTTAATCATTAAAAATCATATTCTTATGAAAACTAATAATTCTTCTACACAAAACTGTATTTCTTTAAACCACAGATGCCATCTGCGAACCTAACTAACCTTATACGTTCGTTAAAAAAAATTTGTCGAGATTTTTATGACAGGACACTTAGAATTGTTGAAAACTTCTAGAAAAGTGATCTAGAAAAAAATGTCCGTATGTATGTGTGTGTGTATAAAACCCCGAAAATTCGAACGCTGATAACTCATCTAGGCAGCACAATTCAAGAAGTTATCCAAAAGTCGCCTAAATGGGTATCAAATGTCGCTTTGGAAGTTATTCATAAGTTATCATGTGCGTAAAAGTTATCTTTTAGGACGATTGTTATCTTATGGATGACTTCCGAAGCGTCATTTGGTACACGTTTAGGCGGCTTCTGGATAATTTCTTGAATTGTGCTGTCGGGGCAAGAACCGTTTTGTCTATTGAGCTTAAATTTGGCACACAGGTGGAGCAGCATTCCCTCTTCAATTGTTACAATTTCAGACAAGCGAAAATTTAGTTTTCCTATCTTTTTCAATTTTTAAAAAAAAAGGCGAGTTCGATCTAACTTCCGCAAAAATTACTCTATAATGCTAAATAGTTCCTTCTAAGAGCATGTGCACTTGATGTTTGGTATTGAATTTGGTTAGAATCGGTAAAGCGGTTCAGATCTTATGACACTTTCAATTTTCAAAAAAAAAAAAAATGGCTTTATGGCATCAACTTATTCAAAATATTATCTGTGATATCAAGCCCAAATGTAGTATGTGAACAAAATAATATTCAGCCATGAAAAATATATAATTTAGTGGCAAATGATATAAAAATTTTGATTTTATGAAATTCCGAAAAACTTTAGAAAATAACGGTATCGCATTAACTTCGGCAAAACACAAGACATTAGTAAAACATTTTAAATATGAACAGAATAATATTTAACCATGAAAGATATATAACTTTGTGACGAAAGGTAACAAATTTTAATTATGTGCAATTTTGAATTGTCAAAAAAATTAACTTTATCGCATTAATTTCAGCAAAACTTGACATATCAAGCGCAAATTTAGTATACAACCAAAACAGTATTCTGTCATGATACATATATATTTTAGTGACAAATACTTTAAAATTTTGATTATATGGAATTACAAATTCTTTAAAAAATTCATTTGAATTTTCTGACACTTTGAATTTTTACTAAAATGTCTTTTGGGCTAAAAGAAGCCTGCAAAGTAGAACCTTGCAAATTTTACAAAGCTTCCTCTATGAGGAAGTCAAAATAGATTAACATACTTCCTCATAGAGGAAGTTTGCATTGTAAAAAGCAAAAAATAATGAGGAAGCAATTTGCAAGGTTCTACTTTGTAGACTTTTTTTACTATACATTTCTTTGGCCATATTTTTTCTCAGTGCGTTGTGGTTGTTTTTTGTTCTTCTTTATGAATATATAAATTAATTGTGTAATAATTAATTAAAAATTAATGACTATATTATCATGGCCATATCCAGGGCAACATGCTTATTCCATGTACCAGTTGTGGTCATCGTTGTTTTTGTTAAACGTATAGGTTTATTTCCGACTTTTAGTACATCCAAATTTCCAGTGATGTCTTTTAAGATTGATACGTGCATGTAATTTGCCAATTATATAACCCGAAAATTTATCGAGAGCTTTTGTCAAAATTTTGAATCAGCTTTTTCAATTATTGATACAGTATTTTTTTGCAATGAATACGAACTGACGTCAATATGACGATAAATTTTTCCAAAATATACAACGTTATGAAAAATCATGATTAAATACAAGCACAGAATTACAATAGCCACGAAAAATGTATTTAAGTATTTAATTTTTTATTGAATAATCGATGTCAATTCAATTTTGGATACATTCTGAGCCGTTTATTGCAAGAGAAAATTAAATGATAGCTTTTTTTAAATTTTCCCTAGTAAATTCTGTCACCGCAAAAATACCGCAAAAAATCACCTCAGTCTTTTCTGCACTTTACCGCATAGCAATTCACCGCAAAACCATTGACCGTTTTTTCTTGTGCTGTCGGTGGTTCAGTAGTTTTGTTTACCGCAAAACCGCCGATATAAATTTAGAAAAAGAAATTATTTTAACGTCGAACTTATCAGGCTTATTTAATGTAAATCTCATAACATTTTTAGATATTTCTTATACTCTAAATAGACTGTCAAAACATATGCTTAATAATAGCCGAGTGGTCTAAGGCGCAGACGAACAGACACTTAGGCCACGCTCGAATCCTACTAATGATAAAAAAATTTACATTCTTTATTTGTGATCCAATATGTACCAAATTGTCGAATGAAGTCGATTATACAATTTTTAAATAATTTTATGAAAATTTAAAAAATCTCGACTGAAAAAGTAAGTGTAACTAATAAACAAATTGGCCAAATGAAAAATGGTTAAATAAGAATCATTCGCATAGTATAGTCGGCAGATTAATTCGTCAAGGGTGTGGTAATCTCTCGATTGTAATGAAACTTACCTGTAAATTATTATTTCCCACTCAACAATAACGGTTGTAACAGTGTAACGGTCACGTAACACGCGTTACACTTCAGCCCTTTCAGTCATGTTGCCCGCACGTTGCGTAATGTAACTGCTATGTTACAAGTAACATAAATATGTTACACCATTTGCATAACATAACCGTTACATTTTCGTAATGTTGCTAGTGTGTTGCACAATGTAACCGCAACGTAACAGCAATGTAACTGAAAGTTACTACTAACGTCAACGGTAACTTTACATGTATGTTATTATTTCCCACTCAACAATGTTACCATATTATGTAACATGCGTTACATAACCGTTACAATTCAGTTATGTTGCCTCTACGTTGCGTAATGTTACTTATATGAAACAAGTAACATCTCAATAATAAAGCATTTCCCACTGTTTATTTTGAGCTGCGAAGTCACTCAGTTTTATATACGCTAGGGTCACGAATCGCTTGCGAGAAACGTTTGAGTCGTTAGCCATCTGACGGACATAACATTCGGTATGAATGTGTAATATTCTTGTAATGTTGCCACGTTACATAACTGTAATATGACCGGACTATCGTTGCAGTTACATTACAATCGTTATATACGTGTTGCATTACAGTTACACATTTTTGTTATATAACTGTAACGTAACTACGGTATATAATAGTTATATAACGTGCATGTTTACGATGTTAAATAACCACTGTAATATGCATGTTACGTAAATGTTACATTCTCTTGCAACGTTCTCACAATGTTGCCACATTACATAACTGTAACATGACTGGACTGTAGCCACAATTATGTTACAATCGTTACATACATGTTGCATTAGAATTACAGACATTCATTATATAAATGTAACATAACTACGGCATATAACAGTTACATAACCACTGTAATATGTATGTTACATTCTCTTACAACGTTCTTGCAATGTTGCCACGTTACATAACTGTAACATTGCTTTACTGACACGAAAGTGACGTCCCAATTGTTACTTGTACGTTGCGTTGCGGTTTCATAGCTTTTGATATGCAACTGTAACGAAAATATGTCACATAGCAGTAATATTACCTGTATGTAACAGATGAAACATCACATGTTACTCCTACGTTACATTTCCAGGTTAAATTGCAGTACCATAACGTGTTTACTGGATAAGAGGAAATAAATGATACAATTTATAAGCATTAACGATGAACTTCTTTGAGTATAAATAAACATTTACTCCTTTTAACGCGAAACATAAATGCAGTTTAATTAAGGATGCGTATGTGTGGCATTTTTGTTTGTTTTTACCTTCTCTAAAGAAAATGATTGAATAAATTTTAACATTTCAGATCTATCATACTATAATCTACGCAGTTTCGCTTCAGAACTGAATTCGATTATAGTTGTATAGTGGGGAAAAATAAAATGCTAAACGGTAGGCAAGATCGTTGGGGTATAAATAGTGAAGAACTCGGGGGAATCGGATGGACAAGGAAGTCTCAGTTTCGCGGATCTGAGTTCACTATTGTGCGGTCGATAACAAGCGATTTGTGATACCTCGAAATCTCTGTTAGAAAAGCAAACGTTTTCGTGTATTACGTCAGCAACATGAAGTTTCTGGGCGGCATATACGCCTTTATCATTTTGAGTTCTATAATACTCATTGTATTCAGAATTGCAAACACATCTGCGGGTTGTAGAACCATAATATTCCAAGAAGGGATATCCAGTTTTCACAATATTGTTGGTGCGCCATGTCAAAAGAACTATAAAAGGGATAGTAGAGGACGATGCCGGCGCTGTTTGTAAGTGTACTAATAAACTAAATAAATAAAGTGTAGTAATAAAGTAACCATGGAAATAAAGTACATTCGGAAATATATAATTTTTATATTAAGGGGTTACACCTAGTTGGCGGCCGAAAAAGGCGTGTTTTTGTCATTTTTGCTTCCTCATAGAGGAAGCTTTGTTTTCATGAAATTTTTTTTTTTCGTGATTTTCATGTCAGTATGCTTAGAATCACCTAAAACGTCGAGAAAAGTGGTTTAGAAAAAATGTCCGTATGTATGTATGTGTGTGTGTGTGTGTGTGCTGGGCTTCGAAAATTCAATCTCCTCTCACTCGGTAACCGTTCGAGCGATCCGGCTCAAATTTGGCACGCAAGTAGAGTAGCTGCCCCTCTTTGAATGTTGTGATTTTTGCCAAAATATGTGAAGTCATTAAGATTTTATGTTGATTTTAATTTGTTGAAAAAAGGGCGTGGTCGCTCTAACTTTCGTAAAAGTTCGCCGATTTGGCTAAATAGTTCTCCATAACTGAAGATACGTTCAATGTTGTATGGTATTGAATTTCGACGAAATCGGTAAAGCGGTTCGGATTTTATAGAATTTTGAATTTTTCGAAAAAAATAGATTTTGATCTAAATTACGTCGAATTTCAACAAATGAACAGAAATTTTGTACAGACGAAAAATAACATTCAGAAATGCCATGTACCAAATTTGGTGATGATCGGTAAAGTCGTTCGGATTTTACACCATTTTTCATTTTAAAAAAAATGTAGATTTTCGCTATAACTTCCGGAAAAGTTGAGAAAGTACGACAAAAATTTGTATCTAATCAAAATTAGATGTAACGGTGTTTGCAGAGGTGATTTATAGCTGTATAAAACACCTCTGCAAAAGAGACACAAGGTATAAAAAAAAAAGATGCAAAGTAGAACCTTGCACATTGCTTCCTCATTATTTTTCGCTTTTTACAAAGCTTCCTCTATGAGGAAGCCAAAATTGAATAACATACTGCTTCCTCACAGAGGGAGCTTTGTAAAAAGCGAAAAATAATGAGGAAGCAATGTGCAAGGTTTTGTTTGGGAAAATGATTGCAGATTTCGAACTGTTTTTTTTCATAGTAAAGGGTATATCTTTGCCTATGTTTCATAATTTTTTCATTGGAAAAAATTCACAAATGTAGCAGATATAATATATTTCCCGGATCGCTGTTCAAAAAAAGCCTTCCGCGGTGACCACTGTAACTTCCACACCAATGATCTGAAATCAAAAAACCAAATAAATTACGTTTTTTATCGTACTGTCTAGACCTTAATCGAAGGATTGGATAAAATATTAATTTTTGAAAAAATGGTCGGTGATCGAAAGTAAAAGTCTAAGTTTCGGTGAAAAATTCACTTCATTTTCCTTCATATAAAAAAGGTATGCATCGAAACAAAAATCCTTCGATTAAGGACTGCCTTTGGATATAAAAAAAAGTGTGCAAAATTTCAAGTAAATCGGTCCACTCGTTTTTGAGATATCGTGGTCACTGATTTTGAAAAAGCCGTTTCGAGAAAAACGCGTTTAAAGTTTCAAGTCGGGTATATACATAGATAAAGTGTCATTTATTACCTCTAAATTGAATCATCAATGCCCGGCCCATACAACAATCTTTCTGCAGATGTAGCTGCCTCTAAAATTCCAATTTGGTGAGCGCGACGATCAGCCGTGTCCACGCGCTTTTCGTCTTTTTCCATCACGTACACGGAAAAAAGGCTTGGTTGGAACAACCAAGTGCCTTGGTTATATATGCGCCAGACAATTAATTGGTTAGACCAACCAAGTTATTTGTTAGGCTACCAATTTCTTGGTTGGTCTAACCAAGTCACTTGCTTAGCTTACCAAGTCACTTGGTTAGTCCAACCAACAAATTGGTAGCCTAACAAATAACTTGGTTGGTCTAACCAATTAATTGTCTGGCGCATATATAACGAAGACACTTGGTTATATATGCGCCAGACAATTTCTTGGTTCGACTAACCAAGTGACTTGGTAAGCTAAGCAATTGACTTGGGTAGACCAATCAAGTGACTTGGTTAGACCAACCAAGAAATTCGTAGCCTAACAAATTACTTGGTTGGTCTAACCAATTAAGATGCTGGCGTATATACAACCATAGCACTTGGTAGTTCCAACCAAGCTATTTTTCCGTGTACGCATGACAATGTCGGCCGCAGCTTACTCCCATTGCTTGCAGCATTAACAAAAGTGAAGCACAGGGTCACATGACGCCATCTATCAAGAAATACGAGAACTACGAGAATTTCTATCACGAAATATGGTAAAAAATTCTATGTATATGGTACAAATTCTCATAGTTCTCGTACTTTTCCTCAGGTGGCGGCTATGGCTTCCCAATACCAGGTGCGTTTGATAATTTTTACCATAGCGTCTGGTAAATTTTATCAGATCCTTCTCCGTGTATCTGAGGTATATCGAAAATATATTAAAAATGTTTTATCCGCCGAAACGTTGGTTATATCAGGTATATTTTTGGATATATTTAATTTTCCACACGGGGCTAACTTCACCAACGACCCTGATCATCTCAAATATGGTTCGCGATGTTTTATGTTATTCTTTCACATAAAAAATGTATGTACAATTTTTTTCAGACTTTTTGAACGTCATTTTGTTATTTACAAATATTTAAAGCTAAACATAATATGAAATTTTTTAAATCTTTTTTTTGTTGTTAATACTGCGATGAACCATAACATTTTCGGTCCATAAGCTAAAGTCGAAAACATTATTACTATTTTTTTTTTGTATTTTCTTTTATTTTTTTTTTTTATAAATACATCTACACAAAATCTTTAAAAGTGTTTAAAACTTCGATGGAAAGACTGTTATGAAAATTACCAATGGCTGTGATATCACATCAAGTTTTATTAGCTACCTATTACAAATTTATGATACATAGGGCGCATTTCATGCCAATTCGACTAACGGCTAAACCTCACCTAGTGAATTTTGGAAAAGAAAATTTTAACATCAATTGATAGGTGTATTGAATTCATACCAGAGTAAATTAACTTTAGAAAATAAATTGGCAAATCAAAGTTGAGAATAGACTTTTAAAGGGATCGTAGTGTTATTTTTTCAGATAGAAAAAATTAACTACGATAATTGTGTCTTTGCATTTTTTAAATCGTTTCTCAGAACAAACTTTTCTTTTTTTTGTTACAGAAATTGACGTCCTCTCAAGTTTCGTCGGAACACTTCAACAGAACAAACTTAAAATTTAATTTAAACGTTATAGCGTGACGATTTTAGTCACGCCAGACGAATATGTGTTTATCTCGCTACTGTAAGTCAACTGTTTGGATATTCTGTTCGATATTACTACTATATTATTAATAAACAATTTGTAAGAAAAATGAATATGGTGTTACCACTTTTTGAAACGCAATTGGCTAAAATATGAAAAAGATATTACCCAAACTATCATGGCAAGGATTAAAATTGTGGAGTTATTATCGTCGCAACTAATTATCATCATTGCAAATATCGTTGACGTTTTGCTGTAGACATGTGGGTGCGTCCGCAAACACTAATGTCTTCAGTGATTTACGCCTTTGAGCCGAAGAGCACTCATCCATTTTTTTGCTTCGTCATAGCCTTTGTTTCGTGAAATTTTTTTTTCCCATCAATTTCTCTGACAGTTTGTCTGAAAAACTCTAACCGGACTGTTTCCGTGATTTTCCGAGATTTTTCTCTGAGTTTCTCTGCCATTTTCTACGCGGAAACTCCAGCAGTCACAATTTATCAGAAAAATTTTGGGAAACTGATTTTTTTTCGGATAAAGTGCGTTAAGAGAATTTACAAGTTCTCTCCAACATCTATTCATTCTGTTACTCGAACGAATTTTTTCAGAGAAATTACGATTTATTTTCGGAAAAACTCTGATCTTCTGCGATTATGTGGATTTTGAGAATTTCAGAGAATTTACGTTAATCATTGAAAAATACCCAAACCACATCAAAATATTAACGGATGGCTCGATTAGTAATGGGAAATGTGGATGCGGTATTGCCGTCGGTGACAGATGCTGTCTATAAGACTACATTGTTAAAGAATTTAGTAGAAAATTACAGTTCCGGAGCGAAAGTTTTTATTCACAACATGTATAAAAAATTTCTTGTCAATCTGTATTAGATATTTAAAGTAACAGTACTGAAAAAGATTTGAGAAATTTACATTCCGTATTTTTTTTTTTTTGCATTTCGTTTATAAATTTCGTGTACATGTTTATTATAAAATCAAAAGCTACCTACAATGAAAACAATGTTTTTGAATTTCTGAAATTACAGTAGTGGTTGAATAAAAATTTATTATCCACATTCAATATTTTTGTTTTCAAGATGCATGAAAATTGACATTTTGAAAAATTCCGTAATTATGAACTTCTAATTTTCATACAGATATAAAAGTCCTGTATATGAATTTATAAATCGGTTAACTAATATTGAGAACTTAACTGAAATTTTACAATTTTGGTCATATAATAACTAGATTACTACAGAAGTTTCGTAACTTTCATAAATTATACTACTAATTTATACTACTAATGTTAATTTTACAGTGAATGTTGTTCTAATAATTATTTCACATATCAGTTTTGTAAATTTCATATTACCCCTAGTGGTTTCTGTCACCGCAAAAAAACCGCGCAAACGACCTCAGTGTTTTCTGCACTTTTCCGCACGGCAATTCACCACAAAACCACTGAGCGTTTTTTTATCTGGTGTTGGTGGTTTTCTGCTTCGATCATCGCAAAAGCACCTATGTGAATTTCGAAAAATTTCGAAGATTCGTAATATTTTATAATTTCTATAAATATTGGTAGAAATGACGGACTGAATCACGGCTTAAATCACAGCAGATTTCACGTTGCCGTGAAGCCAGTTAAATGCTGTTATTGTCAATATTTAATTTTTAGTTGTATAAAATGTGTAACCCTTGAAACTCTGAAGAGAAGACAACATCGTCTTTTCTCGTTCCACATTTCTAAATGGCGAGCCCATCTATGTCAAACAGTTAGGACATCTCCAAAACGTGGTCCTTCAGTTATATGAGAGCGCAGTAACTTTGAGATAGTTACATGTTTATATGCACGAAAAGATGAACAATCGCTTGCGAGAAACGTTTCAAGTCGTTGGACATCTAGCGGAGCTAAGCCGATCATTGCGCGTGCACCCAAAGTTAGTCCGCTAGATGGCGAACGAGCCGAAACGTTTCTCGCAAGTGATTGTTCGCCGTTCTCTCTATAAGTTCGGACGATCGTAAGTTATCGTCCGCCCATGTACTGACGTGGGTCATTTTTTCTGTTGTTTATCAGTGGCAAGACGGATTCTACGAATTACCATGGCACTAAAAATTCCGCCGAGCCGTGATTGTGATCTTGAGTCCGTCCCACGGACGGATCTCACAAGATCAATCTTAGATGCACTTACAAATGGGTCATTCCATAGCAAGTGGGCCACCCAAATTTAGCATGGTCGCAAAAAGTGTTGATAATTTTTTCAAAGTTCTTTAGTGTATCACAAGTATCCATAAATTATATCAGAATTTTAGCACCTATGGTTTGCAAATTTAACAACGATTTTGTTTATTTCACTTTTTTCAATTCGCCGAATATTCAAAATTACCAATCTTACAAAAAATTTGTACGTGTATAAAATATAAGTTTTTGAATGTACTTTTTAATTTAAAAAATGCCCATAGCGGTTAAAAAAAATTTCTGACACACAGGAGAAAGTTGTCAGAAACTGCAACAAAAATTGAATTAGATGACGACATTTATTGATTCCGGCAATTTAATTTATGAGAAAAACTAACGTTTAGATAAATTTCACGTATCACATCGATAGTGTGGTTTATTCGACGCTCCAAGAGGTAGGAATAATACGGCCATTTACCTTAATTAATATACGTATCTGCGCATTATTTTTTGCTTATCCACCGGCAACATCTTAAAGTCGGGTCTATTCAACCCAATGTGACTACGAAGGGTTAACCAAGATCTTAGTAAGCACAACCAGCCTTTTTTCTGCGTGTACTGACATTTTTACTTTCTCATCACATTCAAAGTATGTAAGAGAGAAAGTATTGGATCCAAAAAAAATTCGACTCAGATTTTGATGGAAATACATGCTTTGAATGTCCTAGATTCCAAAAAACACATTCATTAATTTCTGTCTGTCTGTCTGTATGTCTGGCGTCTGTATGTCCGAAAACACAATAACTTTAGTAAAAATCTGTAGACCGCAGTGAAATTTCGTGTGTGCCTTCAACATTTAAAATGTAGTTTTGGTATTGAAATCCAATCCAAAATCTTCACTGCTTCTGATACTTTACCTGAAATATTGAAAAAAATAAATAAATTTATTTATTTATTTTTGGACCGCAAGCTAATATAAAAGTTATTATGCTTTGGAACGATACATAAGACTTCTGAAACCGTCTGTCGTAAAAAATTTGTATTGCCTGAAATTATGGATTGCGTTACACATTCACTAAAAAAAGAACTACTATCAATGATCTTGAGCAGTTTTCAATAAGAAATATATTATGAATATTCACACAATATGATAAATTAAAAAGAAAGTAAAAATTGCAAGACAAAACAGATTTGAGGTTATTCACAGCCATGATGTTAGACTATAAACACTTATACACTCATCGTATCATTGTTTTTATCACTCGCATAGCATTTTATACGAATTCCAAATCTTGCGGAGGCCTCATACACACCATAAGATTCGAAACTTTTGGAATATAAATAACTGAAATGTACATCCGACTTGTCAAATTATCGCATTGCCGACAATAACACCACCAAAACGAAAGAGAGATGTGAAGTGAATGCGCGAACATCGCACGCGCCTCCTCGTGAGTGCGGCTGGTAGCTTGAACTTGAATTCAAAAACGCTTTCTTGACAAATTAAAGCGAGAAATGTAGATTACAATTAACGTGCAAAAGTAACAAATTTCTATTCGTGCAGTTAGTCACTATACCCCAATAAATTCGCGATAAAAACTTCACTCCATTAACAAATGTGATGAGAAAGTGGCGTGTTGCGAATACGCCAGTAGTAACTTTTTCTTTTCTTACTTTGAAAATATTTTAAAAAAATTCATGAAAATAAAGTTTCCTTTGCGATGAAGCAAATCGTGAGGAACTATCAGAAATAATTGCAGTACGTGCAAAAATTCAATAGCAATTTGTTACCAAGATATATCTGCATTAGTGAGTTAACTGGCGGAACGAGAGATACATTCGTCGTGAGTGGTATATATACTGAGGAACTCGGAAAAACTGGACAGACGAATAACTCTTAGTCTTGCGAAAATACGCTTACGGTTCTGTGCCGGATATCAAGTGTCTTGTAGGATCTACAGCATCTTTATTCCAAAAGCACTCGTTTTTTGTGCATTACATCAGCAACATGAAGATACCGGGAGACCAATTTGCATTTTTTATCCTGACAGCGATAATGCTCATTATATTAAGTGTCTTCACTACATCTGTGTATTGTGGGTCACAAAAACCAGCGAAGCTCTTAGTTGGCAACAGCATAATCACCGCGCCTTGCCCTAACGGCTCGAGGAAGGACAACAATGGCCGATGTCGCCAAACCTTGTAAGAGAACAATGTTTTTCGTTACTCATAAAGAAAGCTTTGTTATGGTCAAATTTTTATTTTATTTCGAATTGTCAATACCAGTTGTTTCATAATATCTGAACATGCCCAGAAATCTATTCAGAAAAAATGTTTGGTGTCGCAAAACTTTGTAAAAAAATGTATTTTTGTTTCCTCATAGAGGAAGCTTTGTTATTGACAATTTTTTTTTTATTTAATGTTTTCAATACGAGTTGTTTGATAATGTCTCAACATGCCCTGAAATCAAATTTAGAAAAAAAATGTTTGGTGTCGCAAAACTTTGTAAGAAAATAATATTTATCGTTACTCATAAAGAAAGCTCTGTTATGATCAATTTTTTTTATTTCATTTTTTCAATACCAATTGTTTGATAATGTCTCAACATGCCCTGACATCAATATTTAGAAATAAATTTTTGGTGTCGCAAATCTTTGTAAGAAAACAATATTTATCGTTACTCATAAAGAAAGCTCTATTATGGTCAAATTTTTTTTTCTATCATGTTTTCAATACCATTTATTTTATAACGTCTTAACATGCTCAGAAAACATATTTTAAAAAAATGTTTGGTGTTGCAAAACATTGTAGTAAAACAATGTTTTGTTTCCTCATAGAGGGAGCTCTGTTATGGTTACAATTTTTTGAATTAGGTTGGCAACTTATAAACCCGCCATCTCAGTCTTTGGGCTTTTGATTAAGGTAATCCTTGCGCCTGATATTAATTTCGCATAAGTTCGAGAAAAATGAGAGAGAATTGCAAACATTTCTCGATGGTATAAAAATCTGAAAAAATTCATGCACATTAAAGGTACTGAAAAGATTAATTTTGCATAACAATTATTCTAAAATGTTATTAACAAATTGATGAAAAAAAAATTGTTCAACAAATTTCCCGAAAACCCACTTTTTTATAATGAAAATGATTCGTTCATTTTTCTGAATACGTATGAATTTTTTCAGATTTTTTAATTCACTGTGAATTTTTTTTTCTTTTTTATATCGAAAAAATATGTGAAAAAACACAAAAAAATTCAGAGTGAATTAAAAAATCTGAAAAAACTCATAGGTTTTCAGAAAAATGAACGACTCATTTTCATTTAAAAAATGTGGATTTCCGAGTGATTTGCTAAACAATTTTTTTTTCATCAATTTGTTAATAATATTTTGGAATTATCATTATGCAAAGAAAGAAAAATGAGAGGGAATTGCAAACACTTCTCGATATATAAGGTTTAGTACCTTCAACGTGCATGCATTTTTTCAGATTTTTATACTATCTAGTGATGCCCTCAAGAAAGTCGAGACAAGTCGAGGCGCATGAAGTCAATAAACCTCGTATTGAACAATTGAACTTCAATTTATCTCGATATGTGTGAATGCAATCACGAAATACGAGATATTCAGATTGCATCGTAAAATGTGTCGAGATCTTGGGTGACATCACGAGAATTTGACAGTATCGATACGATACAAGATTATTTGAGAAATTCGATAATGAAGGGAAACAAGAAACACATAGACGGCACTCAAAAGCGAAAAAAAAGTAAAATTATGATTTTTATTTGAATCAAAACTCGGAAAAAAACTGTTTGCAAAATGTGCTTCGAAGAATCGAAGGCTCAAAAAATAATCGAAATGAAGAACAGCAACACGACTGCAGTGAGAGATCATGTGCAAAAAGCACATCCTCAACATTTTGAAGAACTCAGTGCGACAAACGCGAGCAAGTCCTTTCAGAAACCTCAATTTCAAATAAAAATAAACTTTGATTCTTTGCAAGCTTGTTTATATATTGTATACATCAGCAATATAATAGACACGCAATACAATCGACTATGAGACGAACCTCGAGTCAATTCTCAAGACGAGGCAAGGCGATTTTAACAAAAGGTAAACGCAATATATACGATTCAAGAAAGAATCTTGATTGAGCTCTGTCAAACGAGGAAGCGAGAATTTTAACCTCGTGCGGTATCACTAATACTATCGAAAAGTGTTTGCAATACCCTCTTATTTGTCTCGAACTTATGCGAAATGAATACCAGGTGCAAGGACTACCTTAAGGCGGTGGTCTCGTGGCTCGAGGTATTACATTGAGTTTCAAATTCAAAGTATGTAACAGATTGAGAGCTAAACTTTACGATGGCTACTTGCTGGGATTGATTACCGAACTTATTTGCAAGCAATTCAATACCAAGATCTAAGAATTTAACACAGGCTATTATGGGTCAGCCGCTTATTGAGCACTAAATACAATTTTTTAAAAATATTTGCGGATAAGATAGCTTCCATAATGTAGTTTCTACTTGTGCATTATACTTTAAAGTTTCTAACAAGATCATGAAAAAGTACTTTAACCGAATTTTTCGCGCAGAATTATTCACTTTAATGTGACAGAATCGAGGCAGACCGAAGAAAAAAATCTCCCGCTCACAAACTCCCGTGACGCTTGGCAACATCGCACAGCTGCTTAGAAAATGACAGAGAATGTGTGAGTGAGATCGAGATATATGTATATCCCAAATTATACGTTCTTTTCATTACGTCAATCACAAATTATGTATCTATAATTAATAAATGTAAAACTAAATGACTATACGTTTACGCAGTCTGTTCGCTTGGGACAAGAGATTACCCTAGCAGGTCTAAACACCGACGAAGGCACCGAAACTTTTTTTTTTTTCAAAATAATTATTATCTCTGTTGCAATTAACTGAACGGCTCTTTTTTCATCTTTTAATTTCTTGTTCGGACTTATTCAGTAGTTTAGTACGTATCTGATCGCGTTTGACAATTAAATTTTATTTATGTCATCGATGGGTCTTGAAACTGGAACCCTGCGGATATGAATCTGAGCCTTAGACAACAAGGCTATTCACATCTATGTCTCTCTATATTATAAAAAGATCTCGCCGCCGCCGCCGCTGCCGTGTCAAGAATCGAGGGACTTATAATAATTCGGGCTCGGGGCTTGGCGGAAGGGGGTGGGGCTAGCCACAGCCCCTGGGGCTAGCCCCAGCCCCTTCCGCCAAGCCCCGAGCCCGAATTATTCTTAGGGGGGTCTGTGAGATCCTAAGCCCGCATTTTTCTAAGTCCTTTTCCAAAATCATAGCTCCCCCAAGGGTGGGGAGCACCCCTGCAGGGGAGCACTCTTGCGGGGAGCACCCTTGCGGGGGAGCACTCTTGCGGGGAGCACCCTTGCGGGGGGGCACCCTTGGGGGGGGGGGGGACCCTTGCGGGGGGCACTCTTGCGGGGGAGCACCCTCGCGGGGGGCACCCTTACGGGGGGCACCCTTGTGGGGGGCACCCTTGAGGGGGGCACCCTTGAGGGGGGGCGCCCTTGCGGGGGGGGCACCCTTGCGGAGGGGTACCCTTGCGGGGGGGGGCACCCTTGCGGGGGGCACCCTTACGGGGGGGGGCATCCTTGGGTGAGGGGCGATTGCGAGCGCGCGAGCCACAATAACATCCTAGTAAATATATATTTTTATTGTCTATTTATTTGTTTGTAAACTACGAAACCGAACCTTCCCAGTAAACACGGTAATGTTACAGCAATGCTACAGCAATGTAACCCAATGCAACAAGTAACATCACCTGTAACTTACATGTTACTTACATGTAAGTTATTATTTCCCATTCAACAATGTTACCATGTTATGTAAGATTTGCTACGTAGCCGTTACATTTCAATTATGTTGCCCGCACGTTGCGTAACGTAACTGCTATGTAACAAGTAACCTACATATGTTACATCACTTGCATAACATAACCGTTACATTTGCATGATGTTGCTAGTATGTTGCACAATGTAACCGCAACGTAACAGAAATGTAACCGAAAGATACAAGCATGTTGCGTAATGTTACTGATGTGAAACAAGTAACGTAAAAGTTACAAAACCGCAACTTCGAAAGGTAACTTCACGTGAGGTTCTTTTGTAGACTGAAAGTCCACAAAAGAGCTTCACGGTTTGCGAAATCGTTACCCGTAGACGGTAAAAAAAATAGCTGCTACAATTAAAAGTAAAACAAGCTATTGGCGAATAATACCAACCAGTTAGGGCACCTCCGAAGGGTATCTCCCACTATTTATTTTGAGCTGCAAAGTCGCTCAGTCTTATATACGCTAGGGTCACGAATCGCTTGCGAGACACTTTTGTTACATGAATGTAATATGACCGGACTATCGCCACAGTTACATTACAATCGTTACATACATGTTGCACACTTTCGTTATATAACTGTAACGTAACTACGCCATATAATAGTTACATAACGTGGATGTTTACGATGTTGCATAGCCACTGTAATATACATGTTACGTAAATTTTACATTCCCTTGCTACGTTTTTGTAATGTTGCCACGTTACATGACTGCAACATGACCGGACTATAGCCACTCTGGTAAAAATAAATGATAGAAAACGATTGTAAAAAATTCTATCGTTCCGAATACGGACTTTGGTTCGTGAATTTACGATGTACTATCATAAGTTTACGATTGAAATCCTATATGTTTCGTCCATATCCTATAATATTATTATAAATAATATATTTTTTGTATTTAATTTAATAATAAAAATATACGATTGTACGTATATGCCCATGATGTACTATTCCAAGCAAAAAAAAAAAATGAAATCGACCGGATAATTACGTTTTTTTTCTGGTCACTTATCTTTGTCGTGACCACGGCCCAAGCTGTTTAACTTTCATGATCTCTGATAGACTGCCTAACTATTCCATCCAAACTCGTTCTTGTAAGATAATATACATCAATAATATATAAGCCGGTTCAATCGTCACTGGTGGTTGTGCGGTCGGTGTGTGGCTCTGGCGGTCCCCCGAGTTAAGGGGATGCTGGAGTAGATTTTTTTACCGACTTTGGTCGGTAAAAATAGGCGATTTCGTAGTATACACGATTCATCGAAAATATGCTACAAATATACGTCAAATTTTGCAGGGATGTAGTAAAAACATTCATGCTTGGGTGTCCGGTCGAATTACTGTTCAAAACATACAAGAAATATAAGAAATTGTATGTTACTGAACCTCTCAAAAACCAATATGGCCGCTCGAAATGTCAATAGGTCCTTTGAGGTAAGATATAAACGTTTCTGGAACTCAGATGTGTTAAATCAGACCGGACACCCATTCTTTGATTATTCCTGAACCGTCTTTCAGAATGTTTCAAAACCGTCGGAATGTCGATTACACAAACCAAATCCACGAATAGTGTATACTACGATTGCAAAAACTGTTTGCTTTTCGCACAGGCTCAGAGCTGGTAAAGAGCATGAATATAGTTCTGTCATTAGGAGACAGGTGGCATTGTTTACTTTTGGCAAAAGCTCCGAGCCTCTACAATGTGACCGTAGTATACACTATATATGGATTTGGCTTGTGTAGTTAACATTCTGATGATTTTGGAATATTTAGAAATCATCACAGAATTGACGTCCGGTCTGATTGTACATATCTAATTTCCAGAAACAATTATATCTTACAGCAAAGGTCTGTTGACATATGGTGTGGGGCCATTTTGCTTTCGGTATCTTTTGCCAAAAGTAAGCAGACTACTCGGCGCCACCTACGTCCTAATCGGGAAACTTACCGACCGAAGTCGGTATCAAAATCTACTCCTGCATCCCCTTAAAGAAGATTGTGAGTTCGCTTTTTAGATGTTGTACATTAATGAATTTTTTGTCTTGTAAGTAATGGGATAGAGAACAAAACAAGTGATAATCAGAAGGCGAAAGGTCTGGTGTAAAAGGTGCTGAAAAGGTTGATTTTGCATAATAATAATTTTAAAATGTTATTGACAAATTGATGAATAAAAAATTGTTGAACAAATCACCTGACAACCCGAGTAGAAATTCAGCTACGGGGAATATCAGGCCCTAGCGTGGTAGCCGGATTTAAATCTAAGGCCCCTGCTTGGCAACCTTATACGGGCCTTGCAGGAAAGTAACGCAGCGCATGATCAGGGCCAGATTAAGTTTTCCAGATAAGGGCCGGATAGAGGCTGCCCTACTAAGCCCCTACTTATAAAAACGGCAAATAAATTACAAAATAATTATCTGCGCTCATCAAATTGGATTTATTTTGCACTTTCTATTGGATATTCGAGATTATTTAGTTTTCAGTACATATTAATTACTGAAAAAAAAACACATGTAAATTTATTTGCCGTTGGTGGGAATCGAACATTGATCCTCTGGGTGACAGTTCTGCGCCTTAGCCCACTCGGCCATTGACATCTTAGAAATTTTAGATATTTATTGTCTATTTGAAGTATACTTAAAATGAAAACACGTCAAGACTGTACATCCATTTATTCTCACTATGACCGAAATATTCAAAATTCAAACATGATGGGGCGGTCACCCATCCAGGTACTGATGTTTGACGGTCAGTACCTGGATAGATTTCAAAGTAATTTTAGCGGTACAGTCCCGTAAAACGTGAGTTTCAGCGAAAATTTCGAATACTTCTCGATGGGATAAAGATGTGAAAAAATCCAGCACACGCAAGGTGCTGAAAAGATTGATTTAGCATAACAATAATTTTTTAATGTTTTTAACGAATGCCGTATCTAGCCCTTACACGAACCTGATGATATAAATTTACGGCATATTTTAAAAAAACTATGCCATACGAAGACCGTATGCGGATCTGACCAGGGAAAGTAAATGTAAATTGGACAAAATCTTGGTCCAAATGCCACAGGAAGACCTTATGCGAAACGAATAAGGTCGATGAATGGCATATCTATATGCGGTTACCGTATGTAAAGCCTGACATGGGCCTGATCCGGTGGAAAGACCGCATTTTTAAGGTAGAATGCCATATCTCGGCCTTACATCCACCTGATCAGGTGAACTTACGACGACCCTTAAATAAGGTTACCATATCTAGCCTAACATCAGCCTGATCCGGTGGAAAGACGGCATTATTACGTACGAATGCCATATCTCAGCCTTACATGTACCTGAGCAGGTGAATTTACGGCGGCCCCAAATAAGGTTACCGTACCTTAAACTGATCTGGACCTCGTGTGACAGCAGGCATGCCTGATGAAATTTCTACTCGGGAACTTAATGTTTTTTTCGAATGAAAATGATTTGTCAATTTTTCCAAATGCACATGAATTTTTTCAGAACTTTATCTTTATTCTGATTTTTTTTTTAATTTTGAAAAATTCACGAAAAATAACGAATTTTGAATATGCGTTTGACAAAAAAAATCTTGAGTGTAATGGATGGTTTTATGCCAAACACATATTCAAAATGCGATATTTTTTGCGCATTTCTCGAAATTAAAAAAAAAAATTCGAAATAAAGAAGAAATTCTGAAAAAAATCATGTATTCGAAAAAACTGACAAATCATTTCCATTCGAAAAAAAAAACGTTCGTCAAATTTGGCACACAAGTGGGCTGCCATACAACGACGCTTGAGATTGTAGTTGACACGAATCAGTTGGAAAAGTCAAATTTTACAGCATTGTGAAAATTTTGAAAATATCGTTTTCACGCTATAACTTTCGCAATTGAAGAGATATTGGGCTGACATTTTGTATACAAAAGGACTAGCATTAAAACATGATGTGTACCACATTTGGCGAGCATCGATAGGGTGGTTAAAATTTTATTGCAATTTCAATTTTTTTCAAAATGCCGTCAAAGACTTCATCTCCTATAAATTCTGATATATCCGGCTGCAATTTTCGACATGATTTCACGATTATTGATTGTTAATGATGACTTTAGTCAAAGTAACTATCGATATGTCGGTAAATTTCGATTTTGGTGAATAAGAAAACAAAAATGACGTCACCAATTTGTTTTCTTTTTTATTATTGTGCAGATTTATCTTAAATTTTGTTCACATATGGACTATCATCAAAAAACATTTGAGTACAAATTTGATGCAGATCTGTCCAACCGTTCAAATTTTATGGCATTTTGAATTTTTCGAAAAATCTCATTCTTGCGCTGGCATGTGCAAATTATGAGATACCGGGTTCTAATTTCGTCCACATATAGACTACTATAGTACAAGGTTTTAGTACAAATTTGAGAAAAATCGGTAACACGGTTAAAATTCTTCGACACTATGAATTTTTATAAAAATGTCTAGGGCATAAATAAGCCTGCAAAGTAGAACTTTGCAAATTGCTTCCTCATTATTTTTCGCTTTTCACAAAGCTTCCTCTATGTGGAAGCCAAAATCGATTAACATACTTTCTCATAGAGGTAGCTTTGTAAAAAGCGAAAAATAATGAGGAAGCAATTTGCAAAATTCTACTTTGCAGACTTTTTCTTTTACTTTTTAGTACATTATTTTTAAATCACTGTACGTGGCCCTCGATTTTGATGAGTGAATTACGACATACGCAGAAGGAGTTAAGGTTGCATTTGCATCGATGAGCAAAGAAAAAGAAGTGTCGAAGTGTCATAGGCATTTGCAGTGCAAAAATTCATTAGCAATGTCAGCAAAGTCGAATCAATATGTATTTGCATTGTAGTGAGTAAACAGGCAGAACGAGAGTCAAGTTCGTGGTGGGTGGTATATATAGTGAGTAACTCGGAGAAACCGGATAGACGACAATCTCTCAGTCTCGCGGTGATATTCTTACTGTGCTGTGCGCGATAGCAAAATTCTTGTGGCATCCACAGCATCTTTCTTCGAAAAGCACTGGTTTTTGGACATCCCATCGCCAACATGAAGATACCGGGAGGCCAATTCGCATTTTTAATCATGACGGCGATAATGCTCATCGTACTTAGTGCCATCAACGCACCTGTGCATGGTGGAGCACAAAAAACGACTCCAAGAACTTTGAACATAATCACCGCGCCTTGTCCGAACGGCTATAGGAAAGATAATAATGGCCACTGTCGCAAAGCTTTGTAAGGAAATAATGTTTTTGTATAATATATTTAAGGTATTCCGAGCGTAAAATGGTAGTCTTCAGAATTTAATGATTTTTGGCTATACTAAAGTTTTATCACGTAGAATCGTGTTAAAAAAATCCAGTCCCGGCACTCCGCCATTTAATAATTATTTATCATTTTAAAAAGTGCACTATTAGCACAGAAGTATATGGGAAAATCTTCTATTCGCGATTTAACTGCAGATTTCATGAGTCAAACATCTTGATATCGCAAAGATAAAATATGCAATGGATGCAGCGGATTTTGGAGATTAATTATCGTGATTAAAAAGCTGATCTTACCGAAGTGTTTCGCGAGAAAATATTATCTAACGGTGCGATAGAAAGTCCAATATCGTATTGGAATTATGATGGGGCTGGCGACGATACAGCATGGCAACGCTGTACATCGTCAGCTGTACTTATAACCGTCGTCGGCCATTCGCGCGAAATTCAAAAGTGTTTGAGGTCAATGCAGGTGTTATTTTTGTGTTACTAATTCGCATTAATAATGTAATTAGTACAATTCATTTGAGATACTTTATTCCTGTCAATATTACACCGACCGGCGTGGTTTGACGTTTCCATCATATTTGAAACGATCCTGTATTATCATTTTGACAGATGCAACTATTGTTTTGATGCCCTTTCTTTCAATATGGCGCTCAATCACGTAGTAGGCTACAAATCCCTTGTTGGTTCGACCACAGTGGTTTCAGGTTGAAGTTACCGCAAAAAACCACGTCAGTGTTTTCTGCACTTTTCCGCACAACAATTCACCGCAAAACCATTGAGCGTTTTTTTTAAGCATCGGTGGTTTTGCTGTTTCGATCATCGTAAAACACCGATGTAAATTTCGAAAAAACACGAAATTTCGTAATGTTTTGTAATTTGTATAAATAACGGTAGAAATCACGGCTCGATGGAATTTTGCCACTGATAACCAACAGTAAAAATGACCCACGTCAGTACATGGGCGGACGATCGCCCGTACTTATACACTGAACGGCAAACACTCACTTGCGAGAAACGTTTCGGCTCGTTCGCCATCTAGCGGGCTAAATTCGGGTGCACGCGCAATGACCGGTTTTGCTCCGCCAGATGGCCAACGACTTGAAACGTTTCTCGCAAGCGATTGTTCATCTTTTCGTGCACATAAACACGTAGCTATCGCAAGTTGCTGCGCTCTCATATAACTGAAGGACCACGTTTTGGAGATGTCCTATTTGACATAGATGACCTAGCCATTTCGAAATGTGGAACGAGAAAAGACGATGCTGGATTTTCTTCAGAGTTTCAAATGTTACACAATTTACACAACTAAAAATTAAATATTGACGGTAACAGCATTTAACTGTCTTCACGGCAACGTAAAATCTGCCATGCTTCAAGCCGCGAGGTCCGCGATTTCTACCATTATTTATACAAATTACAAAATATTACGAAATTTCGAAATTTTTTTAAATTGCCATCGGTGTTTTTGCGCTGATCGAAACAGCAAAACCGCTAACGCTAGATAAAAAAACGTTCAGTGGTTTTGCGGTGTTCAAATGCACCATTTCATTGAAAGCAAATAAACATTTCCTTAAAGTCAATGAAAAAAAATCAATCCACCCATTTCTTTGGAATCAATGGCATCTTTTTTCGATTGTTATGTGTTGCTTTAGCCGTTTATGAAGGATATGTGGTATAAGGTGCTTCGGCGAATGACGGCTTATGACTTTTTTCTTTTTATTGGGTTAACGTTTCGCCCTGATCAGGGCCTCTTCAGAACCATTTATTTTCAATATTCTAAAATCGATGAGTTTGTGACCTCATGCTTTGTTTATGTCTCACATCTGTATATTTGCTGTTTGACCACATATATCTTATCCTAGAGTGCTTTTTGATTGGTGACCGGGCTCCCCGGTCTTATAGGTTAAGCCTGTCTGTGTTGTATGTTCTTAAAAGTTTAACACTATGGCTTCTTTTTTTTTTACATTGCACTCGTATTTATTTTTATTTTTAACTTTTGAGACCGGAGAGTCCGGTCACCACGAGGTCACATTTTTAACTCTTAAGAGTTAAAAATGTGACCTCGGACATAAACAAAGCATGAGGTCACAAACTCATCGATTTTAGAATATTGAAAATAAATGGTTCTGAAGAGGCCCTGATCAGGGCGAAACGTTAACCCAATAAAAAGAAAAAAGTCATAAGCCGTCATTCGCCGAAGCACCTTATACCACATAGGCATCTTTTTTCTCGGTGTACAATCTTAAGACGCTGAGATTTTTTTAAGCCCTATTCTATGGACATCGAAATATGGCATCTTTTTTCTTGGTGTACAATCTTAAGGAGTTGAAATTTTTTTAAGCCCCATTTTACCGAAATATTGCAGAATTGGTATAAGGATACCCTTACCTAATCCATTTTCTGTTTAATTATATTGAAATTTTACTAGTTTGTTGATATAAGTACCCAAATATTCTATATTTTTTATTTCTTAAATACAAAGAAGATTGTAACCCATATAGCTTTCGCACATATATTTCATAAACATTGCATAAATATTGAACACATACAAACCGAACGGTTTTACTTCTCCATTTAGCTTCTTCATAGAGAAAGCTTTTTTTGTGTTATTTTTTTATTTTACAACTCAAATATAATTAATGTCAAGTGTATTAAACTGAATCTCTCGATCAATTATTTCAAAAGATGTTCGCAATTGATATTTCCATGTTCATGTTATACCACCATATATATAAATGAAAAGAGAAATAAATAAAATTATCCATACTTTTTTCTACTTTTAAAATATATTTTTATGTTTTAAAAAATCACAAATTAACAGTTTGTGAATTGAAGGTAATTCTATAGATGCGTATAATAGCGCCGTCGATAATGTAAAAGCGTAGACCTATTTTATCTGGGTTGATTGCTTTTTATGTTCAATTGAATTAATTGGCAATTAGACGCAAATCGATTCATGAAAATCGGTGAAATTACGACTTTACTCAGAATTGCAAATTCCAATTACTTTGTGAAATAAATATTTCTGGGATAATTCAATTTTTTATTATTGTTTCATAACGATGAAACGTATTGGTTATAAGATAATTTTAAAACTTTTGAACTGCAAAGAAAATCCATTTTCAATAAAATTTCATTACAAAATGTCGAAACAATGCAAGTATGTAGCAATCATATATTTTTCAATATATTAAGTATGTTGACGCTTGAATTTTACTGTAAAAGTTCGGTCATTTTATATCACAATTGTGCATTAAATTTAATTGACGAGTTTATGCATAAACATTTCCAGTTTTTTCTAACAGTGTATTGCGTCGAAACGCAAAAACAAACATCTCACGATATATCCCGAAGGATATATAGTGAGATGTTTGTTTTTTATGTCCAGAAAAAGTTTCATGCTTTCATGATAAAAAAAATAAGCTACGATAATTGTATCTTTCGATCTTAAAAATCAATCTTTAGAAAAACTTTTTCTTCTTTCTGTTACAGTAATTGATGTCCTTCGAAGTTTCGTCGGAACACTTCAACAGAACAAACTTAAAATTTTATTTAAACTTTATAGTATGACAAATTTAGTCATTTTAGATAAATATGTGTTACACCCCGTTACTTTGAATCAATTGTTTGATATCACTCTTATATTTTTAATAAACAATTTTTAAGGAAAATAAACATGGTGTCACCAGTTTTTGAAACATCATTGGCTAAAGTATAAAAACGTTACTATGCAAACTGCGATGGGATAGTAAAATTAACTTAATTGTAGAGCTATTATCGTCGCAACTAATTATCATCATTGCAAATATCGTTGACGACGTGCTGCGGACATGTGGGTGCGTCAGCAAACACTTAATATCTTCAATGATTTTACGCCTGGAAATTCTTTGAAACTGCAAGGTAGTCGAAGAACACACATCTATTTTTTTGCTTCCTCGTGGAGGAATCTTTGCTTTTGTGAAATTTTATTTTCTAGATTTTCATAACAGATCACTCAAAGTGGTCTAAAACTTTGTAATAGTACTTCAGAAAAACAGTCGAATTTTTTCACAATTTGTTTGAGATAAATTTCATCGATTGTGGCTGCTTGATGAATTAATTTAATTTATTAAGCAGCTACAGTCGATATTTGTAAGAGGTTCGGATTAGTGAAATTTGAATTAGGCTTCAGTTTCGCGCGCTTTGAATCTAGCGATCACGGTCTCAGAGCCGAGAAGTGCTTCGCAAAATTCTATCAGAACAAAAATAGACCGCCAAGAGTCAATAAAAATTAATAATAGTTGCAAAGTAGAACTTTGCATATAGTGATGCCGCGCGAGGTTCAAATTCTCGCTTCCTCGTTTGACCGTCCTCAGTCAAGATACTTTCTCGAATCGTATATATTGCGTTTATCTTTTGTAAAAATCATCATGCCTCGTTTCGAGAAATGACTCAAGGTTCGTCTCATAGTCGATTATATTGCGTGTCTATTATATTGCCGATGTATACAAACCAGTAAACACGGTCATGTAACCCAATGTAACAAGTAACATCACCTGTAACTTACATGTAACTTACATGTAAGTTATTATTTCCCACTCAACAATGTTACCATGTTATGTAACATTGTAACATAACGGAAATGTAACGTTACGTAACCGTTACATTTCCGTTATGTTACCCGCACGTTGCGTAATGTAACTGCTATGTAACAAGTAACCTACATATGTTACACCACTTGCATAACATAACCGTAACATTTGCATAATGTTGCTAGTGTGTTGCACAATGTAACCGCAACGTAACAGAAATGTAACCGAAAGATACAAGCATGTTGCGTAATGTTACTGATGTGAAACAAGTAACATAAAAGTTACAAAACCGCAACTTCGAAAGGTAACTTCACGTGAGGTTCTTTTGTAGACTGAAAGTCCACAAAAGAGCTCCATGCTTTGCGAAATCGCTACCCTTAGAAGGTAAAAAAAAAGCTGCTACAATTAAAAGTAGAACAAAGTGTTGGCGAATAATACCAACCAGTTAGGGCACCTCCGAAGGGTATCTCCCACTGTTTATTTTGACCTGCAAAGTCGCTCTGTCTTATACACGCTAGGGTCACGAATCGCTTGCGAGAAACTTTTGAGTCGTTAACCACCTAGCGGACATAACATTCTGTATGAATATGTAACGCTCTTGCAATGTTGCCACGTTACATAATTGTAACATGACCGGACTATAGCCGGAGTTGCATTACAAACGTTACATGTATGTTGCATTACAGCTACACATTTATGTTACATAACTGTAACGGAACTAGGGCATATAACAGTTACGTAACGTGCATGTTTACGATGTTACATAACCACTGTAATGTGCATGTTCCGTAAATGTTACATTTCCTTGCAACGTTGTCGCAATGTTGCTACGTTACATAACTGTAACATTGCCTTCCTGTCACAAAAGTGAAGTCCCAATGGTTACTTGCACGTTGCGTTGCGGTTTCATAGCTTTTGTTATGCAACGGCAACGAAAATATGTCACATAACAGTAACACACAACTAAACCGGCCTACTGACGTGAAACGCGAAAAGCGAACTATACGATTCATACCAAAAACATTGCCCAGATCTTTCCTACGCTGAAGGTGGCGCGTCGAGAGGGATATATTGGGCTTATACGTACGCCGTGCGCAGAACGTTGTGCGCACATCTGGCATAACGTCAGAAAAGTGCCAAAATATGCACACTCCACAGTCTCAAATAAGGCACTTTTTCATGCATGCGTTAAAAAAATGTATGTTATGGCGATAAAAAATGTAGATTTTAAATAGTTTGCTGATCTAGCATCGGAATTGCTGACATAACAAACTATATGCTATCGTTTCATGTTTCATTTACTAACGGAACAAAGAAAGGTTTGTAATGTTAGCAGCTCATTCATTTGCTATGGATACACGGCGGTTGTTTACAATGACAGCCAATTTTGACGCAAAATTTGCTATCAATAGCTAGAACTGCAGCTATGTAAATGTAGAACTATAAACAAAGCTACTAGTGCGCGGGACTTAGAGTAAATTGCTGCACGGACAGAAAAAAGTAGTTGTAAAAACTGATTTATCGGTCCCGACAACCAATCGAAATAATTAGAATAGCGTCAACTACTCAGTTGGTTGAAGAAACTATAACCTTGTTGGTTGAGTATCGATAGTAGCAATAACCAGCTGAGATCATAACCTCTACTCAACGGTTGTTTGGCGTAATGAATCATTTGAATTGGATAGCAGCCGTGATAGTTGCAGGAACCAAGTTGTTGGTCATACGTACTATTTTTGGTACCAATCGAAAAATGTTGATACTACGATTCCAATTTAGTTTCAGTGACTAACTCGCGGCACAGCACATGCTGGAATTGGTAGCCAAAGTACTTTTTTCTTTCCGTATAGGGAAACAGCAAAGCAAGTCAGAATGTAATGGTTCTCCATCTATCTCTCGCTATCTTCTGCTTCCACTACTATTATGTCATTTAGACTTTCTAAATCAGCAAGTACTCGATAGCACAGTCGGTAGCGATAGCATTGTTAGGAAGTTAGGTAGGCAGGTCGTGGGTTCAAAAATTTTCTTCGACAAAAGCCGTTTCCCCCCATCCACCACTACTGACAATGTCTCAATAAAAAATTCTCGAGACGAAAAATATATATACTCATTTTTATTTTTAATTCCACAGTTCTATTTATTAACTAGCTTGCATTGGCTTACGCGAAAAATAATAACGTACGGATTGCAGAGGTTGGGTTATTCTAGCAAACAAGGCATTTATTCTAACAAACGATTTGCTACTATTATATGTTGATTTGCTATTGAAGCAAATAATTTAATGCTACGACAGCAAATTAATGAATACTGCCCACAGACAATGCTATCTGCTTGGGTAGCAAATCAAACGGTAACAATCCAGATTTGTTACGGCAACGAAAGCTTATGTTGTCACTATTTCAGCAAACAAAATTTGCTGCAGGAGCATCGGGAATGTTGTGGCAACACAAGTTTTTCTCTCCGTGAAACATCACATGTTACTCCTACGTTACATAGCCGAAACACAACGCAAGCGTTACATTGTTACAATCACATGTAACTTCCAGTTTACATTGCTGTTCAATTATGTGTTTACTGGGAATATATAAGCAAGGCTTACAAAGTATCAAAGTTTATTGCTTCCTCATAGAGGAAGCTTTGTTTTCGTGAAAATTTTCTTTTTCGAGATTTTCATGTCAGGACACTCAGAATGGTCTAAAACGTCGAGAAAAGTGGTTTAGAAAAAAGCTGTCGAGAAAGTGGTTAAGCTGTCGTTAAACAAGGTATGGGATTGAATTTGGAGTTAATCCATCAAGGTGTTCAAAATTTATGGCATTTTGAATTTTTTGGAGAATGTCAGCTCGGGCTCCAACTCCCGCAATTTTTGTGACATCCGGCTCAAACTTGGACCAGAAGTGGACTGTTATCAAATAGTGTTTGGGATTAAATTTGATGTCAATCCGTTAAGGGGTTCACAATTTATCGCATTTTTAAGTTTTTTGACATTTTTTGTTTGTGCTCTAACTTTTGCAATTTTTAAGATATCCGGCTCAAAATTGCTCCACAAGTGGACTGTTATTAAATAAAGTTTGGGAGTGAATTTGACGTCAATCCGTTAAGGGGTTTCAAATTTATGGCATTTTTAATTTTTTGTTCGTGCTCTAACTTCCGCAATTTTTAAGATATTGGCCTCAAATTTGGTCCACAAGTAGAGTGTGGGTAAACTAAGCATCAGTTCGAATCAGGCGAGAATATGTCAAGGGGTTTAAAACTAATGCCATTTAAAATTTTTTTAAACAAGGCTGCAAAGTAGAACTTTGCAAATTGCTTCCTCATTATTGTTAGATTTTTACAAAGCTTCCTCTATGAGGAAGCCAAAATAGATTAACATGCTTCCTCATGGAGGTAGATTCGTGAAAATCCAACAATAGTGAGGAAGCAATTTGCAAAGTTCTACTTTTTTAAACTTGAAATTGGGGTTCTGAAAGGAGTTGCTCGCGTTTGTCGCACTGAGTTCTTCAAAATGTTAAGGATGCGCCTTTTGCACATGATCTCTTACTGCAGTCGTGTTGCTGTTCTTCATTTCTATTACTTTTTGAGACTTCGAAGCACGTTTTGCAAACAGTTTTTTTCTCGAGTTTTCATTCAAATAAAAATCATAATTTTACTTTTATTTCGCTTGTGAGATGGCTTTTGAGTACCGTCTTTGTGTGTTTTGTTTTCCTTTATTATCGAATTTCTCAAATAATCTTGTATTGTATCGATACTCCCAAATTCTCGTGATGTCACCCAAGATCTCTACACATTTGACGATGTAATCTGAATATCTCGTATATCGTGATTGCATTCACATATGTCGAGATAGATTGAAATTCAATTACTTAATATGAGGTTTATCGACTTCATGCGCCACGACTTGTCTCGACTTTCTTGAGGACATCGCTATTTGCATATTGCTTCCTCCTTAATTTTCATTTTTCACAAAGCCACCTCTATGAGTAAGCTGATTTATTAATTTTGGCTTCCTCATAGAGCTTTGTAAAAAATGAAAATGAATAAGGAAACAATGTGCAAAGTTCTACTTTGCAACTTTATTCGTTACCTATATAGTTCTTGAAAAATTTAAATTAACGTAAAATCCAAACTGCTTTACCAAACAAATTTGGTAGGTAGCAGCGCTGAATGTTATTTTTCATCTGTAGAAAATTTCAGCTCATTTTGTGAGATTTGAAGTCAATTAGAACAAAACAAATTTTTTTAAATAATTCAAAATCCATAAAAACCGAACTTTTTTACAGAGTCATTTCAAATTCAATACCGATTCTCCTTTAACATAGCTTTATTCATAAAAAAATAATTTAGCTCAATGGCAAAAAATTGGCAGAAGCTACAGCGCGTGCAGACACTTTTCGAAAATTGTAAGGTTAAATGAAATTTAAACATATTTTTGAATTCTTTTGAAAATTAACACAATGAAAGACGTCGATTTGCTTCATACGTTTGCTAAATTTCAGCTCGATAGTTGGAGCCGTTCTTGAGATATGTAAGTTTGAACTTTTAATGTCGGTCGCGCACACACACACACATACATCCATCCATTTTTTTCTAAATCACTTTTCTCGACGCTTTAGGCCATTTCGAGTGCCCTGACATAAAAAAGGCGAAAAAAAGTCTCACGAAAATAAAGCTTTCTCTATGAGGAAGAAAAAAACTTGTGGAAGTATCATAGGCATTTGCAAGTGTAAAAATTCATTAGGATTGTCAGCAAAGTCGAAGCAAGGTACATTTGCATGATAGTGAGTAAACTAGCGGAACGAAAGTCAAGTTCGTGGTAGGTGGTATATATAATGAGTAACTTGGGAAAACCGGACAGACAAGAAACTCTCAGTTTTGCGCAGGTATTCTTACTGTTCTATACGCGATAGCAAACCTCTTGTGGCATCTATAGCATCTTTGTTCCAAAAGCACTCGTTATTGGATTTTACATCGGAAACATGAAAATACCGGGAGAACAATTTTCATTTTTAATCCTGACAGCGATAATGATCATCGTATTTAGTGTCTTCGACACATCTGTGCATTGTGAATCAGAACCAACGACTACAGTAATAAACAACACGACAGAAGTAACATCGATGCCCGGAAACTCATTGAACATAGTCGACGCGCCTTGCCCGAATGGCGGCAGGAGAGATAGTAATGGCCGATGTCGCATACCTTTGTAAGGAAACAATGTTTTTGTATACTACATACAATAGACCGGTTAAAAAAGAGTGCTATATTGCTTCCTCATAGAGGAAGCTTTGTTTTTGAAATTCGCTATTTTAGCCATTCGTTATTTTGACTGCATATTAATAGGATGGGGGTCAAAATAGCGAATGGCTGAAATAGCGACCCGCGTAGAAAAAAAGAATCTTGTGAAGAATCTTTAAAAAAGTCTTGAAAGAATCTTTAAAGGAATCTTGAAAAGAATCACGTATAGGATCCGGAGCAAGATTCTTTCCAGGATTCTTTTCAAGATTCTTTCTATCCGAAAGCGTTCTGAGAATATTTTAAAGAATCTTGAAAAGCGTCTTTAAGAGTATCTTGAAAAGATTCCGTCCATTAAACAGAAAAATCGTTGAAAGAATTATAATGAAATTCTTCAGAGGAATCGAGCAAAACCTGTTGCTTTCCCTTGGTGTCGACACAGCATATTTCGGTACGTCAACGAAGGGTAAACCCCTCGTGTATAGTCGAACTCAGAACAGCTTTGCAGTCTTATATACGTTCAGGCTTAAAGTCCTTTGCGAGAAACGCTTCGACCGCTCGCCATCTAGCGGAGTATTGAATATCAGTGTTTCGTACGATGTCACTAGATGGCGAGCGGTCGAAGCGTTTCTCGCAAGTGACTTTAAGCCTTCGTTGACGTACCGAAATGTACTGTCTCGACACCAAGGGAAAGCAACATCAGGTTTTGCTCGATTCCTCTGAAGAATTTCATTATGATTCTTTCAACCATTTTTCTGTTTAATGGACGGAATCTTTTCACGATTTTCTTAAAGACGCTTTTCAAGATTCTTTCGAAGATTCTTTGAAAGATTCTCAGAACGCTTTCGGATGGAAAGAATCTTGAAAAGAATCCTGGAAAGCATCAACAGGTTTCGCTCGATTCATCTGAAAAATTTCATTAAGATTCTTTCAAAGATTCTCAAAACGCTTTCGGATGGAAAGAATCTTGAAAAGAATCCTGGAAAGAATATTACTCCGGCTCCTATGCGTGATTATTTTCAAGATTCCTGTAAAGATTCTTTCAAGACTTTGTTTAAGATTCTTTAAAAGATTCTTCACAAGATTCTTTTTACAACTCCGAAAATTCGAACGCCTATAACTCAAGAACGGTTTTGTATATCGCGCTCAAATTTGGCACACTAGTGTAGCAGCAGACCCTCTTCAACTGTACCAATTTTCGACAAAATCTGTGCGAAAATTTCGATTTTATGCCGTTTTGCATTTTTTGAAAAAAGGACGTGGTCGCTCTAACTTTCGTAAAATTTAGTCTATTTTGCTAAATAGTTGGTTATAAGAGTAGGTGCACTCAATGCTGTTTGGTATTGAATTTGGTTCGAATCGGTGAAGTGGTTCAGATTTTATGGAATTTTGAATTTTTCAAAAAATTGACATTATCGCTCTATTGTAACTTTTGCAAACCTTGAAATAGCGAGCTCAAGTTTTGTATATAATTGAAACAATATTCAGTCATTATATATATATAATTTAGTGACAAACGGTATGAAATTTGTGATTTTATGGAACGTTGAATTATTTTTAATAATATACGTTATCACATTTACTTTCGAAAACGCTCTAATAATAACGAAATAACGGAATAACGAAATAGAAAAAGCGAATTCACAAGATGTTTATTTACCTAATTTAAAAAAGGATGCAAAGTGGAACCTTGCACATTACTTCCTCATTATTTTTCGCTTTTTACAAAGCTTCCTCTATGAGGAAGCCAAAATTGAATAACATACAGCTTCCTCATAGAGGGAGCTTTGTAAGAAGCGAAAAATAATGAGGAATCAATGTGCAAGGTTCTACTTTGCATCCTTTTTTTAACAGTGTAGGTATAATTTACACGAAGTCCCATTGGGGATTGCTTCGTGTAAGAGGTGTGGTCATTTTGGTAGGGATAGGAAAGGAAAGGAACTAGTTTTTTTATGTTGTCACAACATGAATTTTCTATGTTGTGACAACATAAAACGAGGACAACAAAAATTGTTGCGTTAGGCTGGCAAATATTTTGCTATGCTGACACATCTTTTTGCTGGGCTGAGCAATTGTTTTGTAAGCCTAACGTAACGATTTTTGTTATTCTCATTTTATGTTGTCACAACACAGAAATTTCTCTCCGTTTGCCGCACTTAGTCCAGACGCCAGAGGGGGTTCTGTGTGCCATTCGAGGTCCGCGAAATATTCTTGATGCAGATGATAGGTTTTGACCTCCTGAACACGAATATATAAGGTGTTTTGCGGAAAACCCGGTCGTTTAGTTATTAATCGCAATTGTTTATTAACAATAGAAATTGTTGTTTTTTTGAACTCGGATATTTCTTTTTGTATAGTCCTGTCAATTCTGAGACGAAAAGGTCCCATACAATTTTGCTCTACAATCCATAGATTTGGAGCAATAAATTGTTGAAAGTTGCAATTAGACCAAAATTGCTCTTCTTAACAAATTAGTAACTTCGAAAATATAAGTCGTAAAAAAAAATGTAAAGGAACTAATTTTGCCCAATGAACTGAGGAATATGAAAAAATAAATGCCCCTACTGCAAACATGGCGCTCAATCACGTGGTACGCTACAACAGCGTTGTCAGATCGTTCGTGAATGCTCAGGCCCGTAAGATTTGAAAAAGTCAAAAATTATTTTCAAAAACACAAATTCTGCATATTTTGCGCATCAGGGAGTTTAATCGGACATTTAAAAAGATTCTCAAATAATTTCACGGTGGTACAGCGTTACATGCTCGAGGATATGAGGGGCCCCGCACAGGCACCCACAAATCCCGCACCTGGGCGCTCGGAATACCTTAAACGTAATGAACGTCTAAATCTAGAACGGCCATTATTGTTGAATTCGCTATTTTGGTCATTCTCTATTTTTACCCCCCACTGATTTTGTCAGTACACTTAAAATGGTCTAAAACATCGAAAAAAGTGGTTTAGAAAAAATATATGGATGTGGGTGCGTGCGTCCGTGTGTGTGTGGTCGTCACTCAAAATTCGAACTTACATATTTCAAGAACTGCTATAACAATCGGGCTGAAATTTAGCAAATATGTGAAGCAGGTCCACGTCTTTCTTTGAGGTAGTTTTCAAAGAAATTAAAAAATGTGTTCACATTCTATTTTACTTTGCAATTTTCGAAAAATATATGTACTCTCTCTAGCATTCGCAATTTTTTAGCTGTTGAGCTGAATAATTTTTTACAGGAGGATCGGTATTGAATTTGGAATGAATCTGTTAAAAAAATTGGTTTGTATGGGATTTTGAATTTTTAAAAAAATATTCGTTTTGCTCTCACTCACGTTCAATTTCACAAAATTAACTGAAATGTTCTACAGATGAAAAATAACATTCAGCGCTGCTATCTACCAAATTTGGTTGTGATCGGTAAAGCTATTTGGATTTTACGTGATTTTGAATTTTTCAAGAACTATATAGGTAATGAAAAAAGTTGAAAAGTAGAACTTTGCACATTGTTTCCTCATTCATTTTTATTGTTTACAAAGGTTCCATTATAAGGAAGCCAAGATTAACAAATAAGCTTATTTGACCCCACGTGAGATTCAGAAAAAATCGAGTGAATCTCGATGGAATAACAATCAGAAAAAAATCAATCATGTAGAAGGTGCTGAAAAAATTGATCTTGCATAATAATAATTCCAAAATTAACATTATCAACGGATAAACGAAAACAAAAATCGCTTAACAAATTACCTGGAAAACTAACTTTAAAAAAAATGAATATAATTTGTTGATTTTTCTGAATACGTATAAACTTTTTAATAGAATTTTATGTAATATTTGGAAATTGTGCTTTTTCAAAGTATTTAAGTTGTATTTATGAATCTACTTGATCAATCGTCCGGACACGTCTTGGAATGTTATGAATTAAAAAATTTAAAAACACAATTTTCAAACATTATATAAAATTCTTTAAAAATTTATACCTGTTCACAAAAACTAACAAAAAATTTTCAATGTAAAAAAAAGTTAGGTTGCCGAGTAATTTGTTAAACAGTTTTTATTTCGTTAATTTCTCAATAAAATTTTGCAATTATTATTATGTAAGATCAATCTACTCAGCACTTTTTATGTTTAATTTTTTTTCAGATTTTTATTCCCACTGTACTATGAAAGGACTACTTTAAAAAAGAAGTTCATGCAAAAGGGACGATCTGTCAATTTTTTTTTTTGCTACGCCCTCTCGGAAGTTGAAATTTTAAAAAAAGTTAAAAAATGAGTTTTCACCACATTGGAAAAATGCAAATATCGCAATACCGTTCAGTATGTATCGTTTTTATTGATAGTTTTATGTTGATGTTTTTAATACTAATGTAAAATTTTATAGTAGAATGTTTTTCCCCGTTTTAAAGGGTTTGCCCTGTATATACATATGAATAAATGAATAAATAAATAAATAAAGTTATGCAATCTTTTGCTCTACTTTTTAAATGTATTTTTATGGTTCTAAAAGTCATAAATTAACAAATTGTGAATCGAAGGTAATCCTATACATACGTATATAGCGCTGTCGATAATATGAAGGCGTAGACCAATTTTATCTGGGTTGATTGATTTTTCCGTTAAATTTAATTAATTGGCAATTATGTGCGGATTGCTCGACGAAAATTGGTGAAATTACGACTATAGTCAGGGTCGTAATTTTCAATTGCTTTATGAAATAAATATTTTTGGTATAATCCAGATTTTTATTATTATTTCATAATGATAACTTGTAATGCTCATTTAAAAAAAAACTGCAAAGTAGAACTGTGCAAATTCCTCATTATCGTTGGATTTTTACAAATCTACCTCTATGAGGAAGTATGTTAATCTATTTTGGCTTCCTCATAGAGGAAGCTTTTTAAAAATCCAACAATAATGAGGAAGCAATTAGCAAAGTTCTACTTTGCAGACATTTCTTTTAAGTTTAATTTTTAAGATATCGGGCTCAAATTCACTCCCAAACTTTATTTATTAACAGTCTACTTGTGGACCAAATTTGAGCCCGATATCTTAAAACTGTCAAAAGTTAGAGCACAAACACAAAATTTCAAAAAAATTAAAAAATGCCATATATTGTGAATCACTTAACGGATTGACACCAAATTTAATCCCAAACATTATTCCATAACAGTCCACTTCTGGTCCAAATTTGAGCCGGATATCATAAAAATTGCGGGAGTTGGAGCCCGAGCTAACATTCTAAAAAAAATTCAAAGCGTCATAAATTATGAACACCTTGACGGATTAGCTCCAAATTCAATCCCATACCTTATTTAACGACAGTTGACTCATGGTTCAAATTTTAGCCCGATATCTTAAAAATTGCGACGGTTATCATGCTAACAAAAAATTGTGTGCACACACACACACGCACACACACAAACACACACGCACACGCACACGCACACGCACACGCACGCGCACACGCACACGCAAACGCACACGCACACGCACACGCACACGCACACGCACACGCACACGCACACGCACACGCACGCACGCACACGCACACGCACGCGCACGCACACGCACTCGCACACGCACACGCACACGCACACGCACACGCACACGCACACGCACACGCACACGCACACGCACACGCACACGCACACGCACACGCACACGCACACGCACACGCACACGCACACGCACACGCACACGCACACGCACACGCACACGCACACGCACACGCACACGCACACGCACGCACGCACGCACGCACGCACGCACGCACACGCACACGCACGCACGTACGCACCCACGCACGCACGCACGCACGCACGCACGCACGCACGCACACGCACACGCACACGCACACGCACACGCACACGCACACGCACACGCACACACACACGCACACATACATTTCGTACAAACCATTTTTCTCGACGTTTTAGACCATTTTAAGTATTCTGACATGAAAATCCAGATTTTTTTTTTTTTTTATGTAAAAATTTTAAAACTGCAAAAAATGTTTGTTTCCAATAATCACGAAATATCTGTGAAATGTTATGAAAAGATTAGTCGTGTCCAGTAATTATTGCAAAAATGTAAGTGTAATTGTCATGTGTTTTTTTGTCATGTGTTTTCATTTACAAAAAAAATTCCAGATTTTCATATCATAACTTTCTGTACATTAGAAAACGTGCGTGCATGTATGCGCTGATTTATATTAATAATAAGATAGCATCGAAGGACAAACTATTAATAGTATATTAGGAGACGAGTGCGATCAAACTTTTTCTGACGAGTGTGAGTTTGCTACACGAGCCGAAGGCGAGTGTTGCAATCACATGAGTTCAGGGAAAGTTTCTCGCACGAATTTCGTATACAACTTTATGCTACTAGTGCGAGAAGTACGCATTTCTCGCACGGAGTGTCATAAAAAAATTTATTAGAAAATTATAATACCAGAGTGGAATCTTTTATTCACAACCTGTACCACAAACTTCTTGTCAGTCTGTATTAGATATTTAAAGTAACAATACTAAAAAAGATTTGAGAAATTTGTAAATTTACTGTTACTAAATATTAGGAATTTACATTCCGTATTTTTTTTTTGGTATGACATTCGTAAATTACAATGAAAAAAATGTTTTCGAGTTTCTGAAATTATAGTTGTAGCTGACTAAAAATTTATTTATTTCACTCAGTGCGTAGAACGCGGTTTTACGCACGCTTCGCGTGCGTCAAACGTCGTTTACACACCTCGTGAAATAAAATGTTGTACGATACTCATGCGAAAAACGTTTTCTTAACTCGTGTGATTGCAGCACTCGCCTTCGGCTCGCGCTGCAAATTCACACTCGTCAGAAATAGTATATTACACACCTAGGGCAGTAAAGTAAGAAATGTCTCAGATCACATGTAATTGTCGGCCGAGGCGAAGCCGAGGCAACTTTCGTTCCACGCAGCGGAACGAAAGTTGTCGCTTTCGGCCCGGAAGTGAGAAAAAACTTTTTCTCCTCACGGGCCGAAAGCGACAACTTTCGTTCCGCTGCGTGGAACGAAGTTCCCGGTTTTCGGCTCCGTCGATGAGAAAAATCGTATACACTCCTCGGGCAGTAAATAAGACCTCGGCTTCGCCTCGGCCGACAATTACATGTGATCTGAGACATTTCTTACTTTACTGCCCTAGGTGTGTAATATACTATTTCGCACTCGTATCGTAATGTACTATATCCGCATTCAATATATTTGTTCATAAGACGCTTGAAAATTAACGTCTTGAAAAATTCCATGATCATGAACTACTAATTTTCAGACAGATATAAAAGTCCTGTATATGATTTTAGAAATCGGTTAACATTAAGAAATCAACAGAAATTTTACAATGTTGGTCATGTAATAACTAGATTACTACAGAAGTTTTGTCATTTTCATAAAAATATTTGTAAATTTACTCTACTGTTGTTAATTTTACAGTAAATATTGTGCTAATAATTATTTCAGATACCGGTTTTGTAAATTTTATATTGCTTGTCATAGTAAATTCAAAATCTTTTTTAACAGTGAATAACCCAAACGAAATGTATGCATAACTTGACAAAAAATTGGTAGTGGTAGAATGTCAAGCGAGTGACTAAATACTGATAATATCACCATTTATAAATAAGAACGGGTGAATGTGGAAAAGAATTTGTCATTCGCTCTGTTTCAGGTATTTATAAATTTAATCAACGATAAAATTAATAAAATTAATACAAAATTACAGAATTATTTAAAAACGATAAAATTAATAAAATCGTCCATTTGTTTGTGACATAGTTGAAAAATGACGCCCATATGACTTATAAGTTGAACAAGGATCAACTTAAGTATAAGTTCCACCTTTCGAAAGGACTAATACTTTTTTTAAGGGAGCTCAATAGCAATAAAAAAAATAAAACATCTATATAAATGAAAAAATAAATACTACTGTTGAAGCACTTACCCGATGTTTGCTGTTGATGCGCATTTGATTGACTAACGACACAAGATAATTGTATGTTTATACGCTATAATTATGGATGGTAATAACAGTAAACTTTTTTTTTGTTGCAGCAATTGATGTCCTTCCGATTCTTCTCACTTTGCATCGCATGGCAATGAATACACAATTAAATGAAACTGCAAACTGTAAGAATCTTGTTCAGTAATGGGAAGCTGATCTCGTTCCTGGAACTCGAATGCTTGGCTATTTTGTTTAAAATTTATATTGTACGATAAATAAACTATTTGCATTGAAATTTATGAAGGACGTCTGCAATTTTACTCAAAATAGTTAGTTAATTAAGGAAGAATATCTTTTTTTTAACGGCGTTTCTTGGAGGGAACAAAATGAAAAAGGAACAAAAGTTCGACTTAAGGTAGTCCTTGCGCCTGGTATTCATTTCGCATAAGTTCGAGAAAAATGAGAAATAATTGCAAACACTTTTCGATGGTATAAAAATCTGAAAAAAATCATGCACATTAAAGGTACTGAAAATATTAATTTTACATAATAATTATTCTAAAACGTAATAACGTTTTAGAATAATTGATGAAAAAATTGATGAAAAAATAAATTATTCAACAAATGTCCCGAAAATCCACATTTTTTAAGAAATGTAAATGATTCGTTAATTTTTCTGAATACGCATAAATTTTTTCAGATTTTTTAATTCACTTTGAATTTTTTTCTTTTTTATTTAGAAAAAAGATGTGGAAAACACGAAATTCAAAGTGAATTACAAAACCTGAAAAAATTCGTACGTATTCAGAAAAATGAACGAATCATTTTCATTAAAATAAAATGTGGATGTTCGGGAAATTACTTGAACAATTTTTTTTTCATCAATTTGTTAATAACATTTTAGAATAATTATTATGCAAAATTAATTTTTTCAGTACCTTTAATATGCATGATTTTTTTTCAGGGTTTTATACCATCGAAAAATGTTTGCAATTATTTTTCATTTTTCGCGAACTTATGCGAAATGAATACCAGGCGCAAGGACTACCTTAAGAGTATATTTGGTTTAATTAATAATGAAACTTCGGGAAATTACTTGAACAATTTTTTTTTCATCAATTTGTTAATAACATTTTAGAATAATTATTATCCAAAATTAATCTTTTCAGTACCTTTAATATGCATGATGACTTTTTTCAGGTTTTTATACCATCGAAAAATGTTTGCAATTATTTTTTATCTTTCGCGAACTTATGCGAAATGAGTACCGGGCGCAAGGACTACCTTAAGAGTATATTTGGTTTAATTAATAATGAAACTTCGCATCGTTTGAGACCACTTTTTATTTATTATTTTTTTAAATCTTTTGTGTACAATAATCGAGAAATAAATACTCGTTAGCGTTTTATATTGATTACACTGGTTGGATTGAAGATAAATGGAAATTCCAGCTCATTACCAGCAATGGCAGTGAGACTCCGGACAAAATGACGGTTCATGGAAACAATTATCGAGGCACCACTCCGTCATTCCCTCAGTGTCCTTATATTTTTCCGAAGCTTCGCAGTTCGTGAACCTTAAAAGAAAACAAAAAATGTTGTTACAATTTATTCTCTCAATCATATAAAAATGTATTCAATTCCACATTGTATTAGTTCAATTTAAGCATTATACAAAATACTAGAGCAAGTTTTCACTCGATTTCAATTATTTTTCTGTAACGAATGATATCATAAAAAACTTTATTCATTTTTTGCTTCCTCATAGAGGAAATTTAAAAAAAAAAAAAAAAATTGTATCAGAAATTTTTATTTTATCGCTTTTTGATTTTTTGCAAAAAAGAACGTCCGCGTTCTAGTTTTCGCAAAATTAGCGATATTTCGCTAAATAACTTTTCAAAAGTACACGTACACTTAATGTTGTTTGGTATTGAATTTGACCGAAATCTGAAAAGCGTTTTGCAGTTTACGCGATTTAAAATTTTTTGAAAATTAACGTTTTTGGTTAAACTTTCATAAAAGTTCGACGACTTAGCTGAATAATTCTCCGTAACTGAAGATACGTTCAAAGTTATTTGGTATTTAATTTTAACACGATCTTATGATTTTCAATTCATTAAAAAAATAGCACTTTCGTTCTAGCTTTCGAAAAATTTGGAAAAGTAATCCAAAACTGTGTACATAATAAAAATATAATGCATCGGTATTTGTTACGGCATTTTGTACCCGTGTGCAACTTTCATTATTTTTTTAGATTACACATGTTTTCAAATTTCTAATACCCATAAATCAAAATTCAATTGCCCATAATTTTCGAACAGCAGGATGTACCAAACTGAAATTTTGCATCGAAGTAGAGTATTAGTTCATCTCCAGTTACTGTAATTTATTATGAAAAATATCCAACACATACACATTTATAATATACATAAAATAATATATTCAAATACTCAATATATTTTTTTAAACAATTTTTTGAAAAATTTTACTAAATTGCGGATGATGAAATATTGAGATTACTAATTTTTTATAATAAACAGTTTTGGCTAAAAAAAACCAACACATATAAAAATATTATAAGAATTTTTGATATTGAGTTATAATGTATGGAGCATTCCAGCTGAATTTTTCATGCTCTGACTCTGACCTCCATTAATAATTTTGACAATTTTTTATCAAAAAGTATTTTGAAAAAGACGAGACACGTATTTTTTTGTTTAGCGCTACGACCAATATTTCTGACAGACGATTTTTTTGTAAAAGTTTGAATTTTTCGGTATTGATATTATTTTTATCGTTAATATCTTGGAAATGAGCAGACCTATCGAAAAATGTCTAAGATGAAATTCGTTCAGCTTGCAAAGGGCTACAATACATATATAAAAAAATGTTATCGTATTTTTCCGTGAGTATATAAAAATAAAATAAAAAGTGGCGGTTTAAAGAAAACCGCCATTTTGTTGTTTGACGTCATGAAGCAAATCGTTAGGAAAACGACAATAACGTTTTTATATACATTATGTAGCTCTTCATAAACTGAATAAATTTGATCGTGGACATTTTTTGATAGAACTGTTAATTTTCAAGATATTAACGAATAAAAAATATACGTACCGAAAAATGCAAATTTTTATAAAAATTCGTCTGTCGGAAATATCGCTCGTAACGCCAAACAAAAAAATACGTATCTTTTCTTTCTCAAAATAGTTTCTGATAAAAATTTTTTTAAATTATTGGCAGTCAGGGTCAAAGTATAAAAAATTCAGATGGAATGCCCCATATGTATTGAAAAGTTACTGTTTAACAAAATAAAGCCGCAAAGTAGAACTTTGCAAATTGCTTCCTCATTATTTTTCGCTTTTTACAAAGCTTCCTCTATGTGGAAGCTAAAATAGATTGAAATACTTTCTCATACAGGTAGCTTTGGAAAAAGCGAGAAATAGTGAGGAAACAATTTGCAAAGTTCCACTTTGCAGCTTTCTGTCTTCTTTTTACTCGTGTTTGTCACGAATTTAATTGTTGATTCTTTTTCACATGAATTTTGGTTGTAACTTGGAAAATAATTCGGTTCATAATTACTTGTTTTCTTCGTGAGCATGACCATCGCCATTTTCATTCACGTTCCATTCGTTAGCATGATTATTTTCAACATTATTCAGGTTATCTCCATTTTCATATTTATTCCAATCAATTGGTTGTTCATTAGGTTTAGGAAGAAAATTAGTATGTTCCGCATTATCATGATTGTTTCCATTGTCATTCAAGTCGTTTAAGTTTCCTTCATTGCCATATTTATTCCCATCAATTGGTTGTTCATCAGGTTTGGGAAGAAAATCGTTGTTTCCCAAATTAGCATGATTATTTCCAATCACATTCAGGTTTTCACCGTTGTCATATTTATTCTCGTCAATTGGTGGTTCATCAGTTTTCACAACAAATTTGTTGCTTTCTTCATTGACATTGTCGTTTTCAGGAACATTCACGTATCCTCCGCTTCCATAATTATTCCAATTAATTGGTTGTATATTAGACTTGGCAACTAGTTTGGCTCCCTCTTTAGCATATTTCATCCAGTCAATTTCTGGTTCATCTGTGAAAATACCAAAAACAGACTGACTCTCATTGCGATTCCACTTATTCAAAATTGTTACATAGAGAAAGTGGCGCGTATATTAATACGGTTTTTATTAACTTTATTATTATGTATTAAATTTTTATCTGATTTCGAAATTAATCACACTTTATCAAACGCAGTGTTGGATATAATTCAAATCAACAATAAAAAAAATACAATTCAAACTGATTAAAAAGACCTTCATAAAATTATAAAACTGATGTAAAGTAGAATCTTGCACATTGCTTCCTTATTGTTTTTTGCTTTTTACAAAGCTTTTTACAAAGCGAAAACAAAACTTCCTCTATGAGGAGGCAGAATTAATCAAAATTCATTAATTAAAGTCATTTTTTAATGTTCCCATAACTAAATTTAACGAAACTAACTTTATTTTTCTAAAACCTGAGACATTTTTTGAAAATCTGAGACATTTTTCGAAACCTTGAGACTTTTTTGAAAATCCGAGACATTTTTCGAAAATCTGAGACATTATTCGTAAATCTGAAACATTTTTCGAAAACCTAACACATTTTTTGAAAACCTTAGACATTTTTCGAAAATCTGAGACATTTTTCGAAAATCTGAAACATTTTTCGAACATCTGAGAAATTTTTCGAAACCTTGAGACTTTTTTGAAGATCCGAGACATTTTTCGAAAATCTGAGACATTTTTCGGAAATCCGAGACATTTTTCGAAAATCTGAGACATTTTTCGAAAATCCGAGACATTTTTCGAAAATTTGAGAAATTTTGACGTAGAATAATATGTTTTTCCTTTTTATCCTTGTACATTGCATTTTTTTTCAAAATCACACGAAAATAATTTCAATTTCTGTACAGACCTAAATAGATAATTAAAAAAATAACAAAAAATTTAAAAAAATTATGCGGTCTCAGAATACAATAAACCGCCATATCCTGTTACAATCCGATCGGAGATTTCAGAGTGTGTCGGTTATTTAAAGAATCGCCGATATGTATAAATAAAAATCAATACTTGTATTTGATCAAAAATTTATTGGTTCGAATTTATTCACTCACCTTCGTCCAGGGCAACTGGAGAACCTACGACCACGGAAATGACGGCGGCAACAAGGATCAGCACAAACTTTGACATCACAAATTTTTTTTGGCAACCTTTAGAAAAAATTACCTACTCTGTGCTCTGTAGAGCAATAACTTTCTACTAGATTACTCGATTGGGAAATACTGCCACTGGAAGACATTAGCCCCCCTTATATATGGTTCCGCCACTTCGTGAATTTTTCCCGCTGGTCTGAATACACAAGTCTATCAAAAAACCATATCGATGATAATAAATCACCGATAACGTATATTTTTATCAACAAGTATTCTCGCTGAAAAATCGCTACATCGTGTGAATTCGAAATAGCAAAATTATTATCACGCCCATGTAACAATTGTCGATATCATAAAAATTCTAATTTTCCGTGCTTAATTAAAAAACAAAAGAAAATTTTATTTTTTCCAATACTCCTATTAGTAACAGTAAAAAATTAACATCACTGTTCTTCGTCTGATGTTTTGCACAACTGTACAAATAATACATGATGTGTGTCGCTACTATCTAATATTACAAAATTTATGGAAAACTGATAAATCATCAAAATAGACAATCATATTTACTGTGAAATAAAAATGATATTGGAAATCGAGTTCCCTTTGTGTATAAAATAGAGTGGTACCAGTTGTACTGTAAATCATTCATTAAAATGGAATAATGTGATTGTCAAGATGGACAATCGGAAAGACCCAGACTGAAATAGATTTTTAGAATCACTTAAAAACGATATAGGTTTTTTTCTTTATTTTTCCGACGAATGATCGAAAGCTTTTTTTCTCTAGGAATTACGGTCGACTCCCTGCTTTATTAAGCTCAGCTAAGGGGGCGTCCATTAATCACGTGAGAATCCGGAAGGGAGGGGGGGGGGGTACTAAAAATCCTCATGAATACGTATATTTTCTGCACAAGAAAAATTAAAAAAAAAGCATTGAATGGGTTAGTGACGAAGAGAACGATAAAGACGAGTTGGAGGACATGCAGGTTGAAAGTAGACCGTTGCAAGATAAAGCTTTTGTAAGCGTGGAAAGGCGTATCGAGAATCCGTGGGTAGCCGATGACTAGTGGCAAACTAGTGATTGCTTTGGATACTACTCGAAAAGAAATGTTTGGTCGTGGCAACTACGTTTTCAATTTGCTGTACACAATGTCTAAAAAATGAGTTGCCTCAATCATATCGAATAGTAACCTCAACTATTCACGATTAGTTCTCGCGAGATTAGTTAGGTTAACTAATCTAATCGTAAAGACTACTACTCGAATAGTTGGAACTACCATTAGAATCGTCGGTATTACCATTCGAACCGTCGGTATTACCATTCGAGTTGTAAGGGAAATAGAATAATCGATTGGTTGTGTCAACTCAGTTCTTGGTTATGGCAACTAATGTTTTTTTTTCGCGTAGTCACTTATTTACTTTTAATACGATATACCCTGCTTAAAAAATCTTATTCAAATCAATAAAAAAAAGTAATGGGAATGATATATGTTTTCTGTCCAAGGAATTTCCAATTTATAGAGAGGTTTTCGCTATTGAAGTTTAATAGGAATGTTATAGTAATTCCTAGCGGCCCATTCGGTACTGATGGGAATAATAAAGAAGCGTTTGAATCGGAATCAATTGATCACTACAATTTTTTTTGTATAATAACTGGATCCTATACGTGTAAACCCTTGAGATATTGCGGTGGTCTGTATCGGCGCAGTTTCCATAACACGTCAATCGGATTGAAGCAGGCTTTATCCGATTGACTACTGCACAATTCATTCGGAGCCTATAGTAATTATTACGGCCCATTCCAATGGGGATTTATACTACCGTTCGATAAATTCATAAATCGGTATGAACAGGATGTTACAAGTGAATTCTGGTTACATTTCATTTTTTATTAATTAATTAAATATTGCAAAAACCTGGCTGTAAAATTATAATGACGTTATGATGATATTATTTATTGAATAAGAATACTATGCAAATAAAGAAAAAAGTTCTGTGTCCACGGATAAATGACTTAGATACGTTTCTTTTATGGGCGAACGGGTTTGAACTGTCTATCTTAGAATTACCTACCAACACCTAACTACCTAACAGGGACTCGCTACCGACTACGCTATTGACTACTTGTGAATTGCAGCGAATAAAACTGAGTTAAGCTACTATACTATCTATCGACTTTGCTAGATTTCATAAGCTAAGTCGTTGACGACGTGATTTTGGAAGTTTTATCAATTCTTTTCTGTTAATCGAAATCAATTGGGATTAACACACATTAAAAATATAATTAGAGTTTAATATCTACCAATAGGTATGAAAATGCCGGTACCCATTATCCTTTGTAGTAGAGTTTGGATAGAAAGGAATAGGAAATTGGCTATGGTTCTTTAATTGGTCCTTGTCGATCGCTCTATAGTTTTCAGTATCCAGGTCGATCGCCTCATAGTTTTCAGTGTCCAGATCGATCGCTTCATAGTTTGCAGTGTCCAGGTCGATCGCTTCATAGTTTTCAGTGTCCAGGTCGATCGCTCCATAGTTTTCAGTGTCCAGATCGACCGCTTCATAGTTTTCAGTGTCCAGGTCTATCTCTCCATAGTTTTCAGTGTCCAGGTCGATCGCCTCACAGTTTTCAGTGTCCAGGTCGACCGCCTGATAGTTTTCAATGTCCAGGTCGACCGCTTCATAGTTTTCAGGGTTCAGATCGACCGCTTCGTAGTTTTCAGCGTCCAGGTAAAACTCTTCGTAGTTTTCTGTGAATTTTACAACACATCTGTGTTGTAAAATTCAACGTCGCAGTTGGAATTTCATAAACGGTTTTGGCAAAAAAACTTCATACACATGTGTTGTAAATTCACGACAGACTTTTTTAACAGTGTAGGTAAAATTTACACGAGGTCCCATTAGGGATTGCTTCGTGTAAGAGGTGTGATCACTTTGGTAGGGATACACGGAGAGAATTTCCTGGCAACCACTATTAAAAAAATATGGCGATGGTTCCCATGCAGCATAGTAAATTCGGTTTATTCGACCAGTTTGTCGATGATTGCCTTGCAGTACATTAAACGCGAATTTGTCGTGTCTGATATACAGGATGGCACACCTTGCTAGTTGTGTTCAGGTGTCACTTACACTGTAAAAAAAATCTGTGTTAAATTTAATACAAAAGTGTTGGAAGTTTTTTGCAGATACCGTATATGAAATTTTAAATACGTCATTTAATTTTGAGGTATGGTATTTCAAAATCGGAAATATTGAACTGTAATGTTTCTATACATGTTTATATGAAAAGTCATGACATTTAGAAGAATATTAAAATTCAAGGTTATTAAGATTTAATGTAAATTTGATAATATCCATAAATGGTATGAAAATTTACAATGGACATAAAAACAATTTAAAAAAATATAAATATTAGTCCGACATTATTTTTTCACACAAATTATGTCATTAGAAATTGTTGAATATTGGTTTTCGCCACAGAAAATTTTTCGCTTACACTGGGGTTTGAACCTACGACCTACCTACCTAAGTATCTAACCACGCACGCACGCTACCGACTACGCTATCAACGACTTAGTAATTTTGGATATCTAAATGACATAAGAGTTGTACAACTATTATTCTCTCAAGCATACTTATAATTAACATAACAAAATATTCAATTGATTGCAATCAGAGCGCAAAGTAGGTTGGAAATATTTTCAAGTGAACATAATTTTTGGATGAACGGAATCTTTTTGAAAATTTCGAGTAACTTATATCAGAAGTCGATGCTAAGTGGTAAGTGTTAGCGATCTAGTGCGGGTTTTTTTTTGTTATTGGAAAATGTGTATTAAATTTCAAATCAGTCACTAAAATGCCAAAAATTCATGTTGATTTTCGTGTACTAATTTAGTAATCATTGATTTAGTAACCATGTGTTGTAATTTTATATCACCGGCTTGGTAAAATCCATACACGCATACTAAATGTACTATGCAACTATATTAATGTTTATTTCTTATAGCGAGTGTTGGAAATTTCTCACACTTTTGTGTAGCAAAATCCCAAACATTTTTCATAAATTAATATACCCATATAGACAAAATTGCAAATACTTTATTTGGTATTTTTCGATATCAGTAACTGTAATTTGAGTAACTTTGATCTTACATTTAATGGAACAATGCATATTAAATTTCAAATCGGATACGAAAATTCCGAAAATGCATATTGATGTTTATATACTAATTTAGTAAATGATGATTTAATAATCATGTGTTGTAATTTCCAATCACCAGATTATCAAAATTCATATATCTGTATTAAATTTACTATGCAAACACATTAATTCCGATTTCCTATACCAAGTTTTACAAAATTCATACACGTTTGTATTGGAAAAATGCGAACATTTTTTACAGTGTACCAACGATACATTGCTGGTTAAACGCAGCATACTGAAGATTGCTAGGCCTGTTACGTACTTACTGCTGTATCGTATACCAGTAAATCTCGGAAATTCGTGCAATTAAAATAATACTTAAATTAATAGAAAGTAAAGGTATGTAAAGGTAGGATAGGGATAGGTTACAACAATGTAGCATAAAAAAATACACGTTGTTTTGTTCAATTATTAAACATTTATTTATTTTTCTTATAAAGAAATTATATTTTTTTAACAAAAATGCCATCACCACTTTTCGTCCTGATTTCGGACGTCATTAAAGAGGAGGTTATGTCACGTTGCAAATAGTGCATGTTACGCACCAATTTACAACGACGACGATATGTGACGATTTTCTTATAATATACACGAAGAATACATAGATAATATGTCCCCTCGTAAGCTTTGTCACCGTAGTGTTAATCGAAAATAACTGAAGTTAACCGACTTTTTAACCGAGAAAAGAAAAGTCTCGACTAGCCCACTGTTTCACCGGCTTTAACCGATTAAAAACGTTTCGTTCGGTTAAATTGTCAGTTAAAATCGGTTGAATTCACCAACAAAATTGACTTTTTTTTAATTCGGAAAGAATGTCGGTTACAATCGGTTAATTCACCAGTAAAAATCGCTTAAAAAATAACAATTTCGGTTAAAAGGTGAGTTAAACTGGGTGAAACAGGGGCTAATTGAGAGTGGTTAAAACACCGGTTAAAAAGTCGTTGACACTGTTTGCCAGGGTCTTAAAAAAAGACGTGCACTTGCTTTTTCGTTTTCACGATTCCTTGTTAATTGCACTACACTACCGACAACAATGGGCGCCTAACGCCGCTGACGATGTAAACACACTCAGTCCCCGCCAAACGTATAGCGGTCACGGCACATCTTTCGTGTACAGGGAGTTCACGAGGAAATAGGACAGGGCAACGCGGCTGCGCAAGAATCGGGAAGCCTGATAGGCTACGGCCTACGACCGGCAGTGCGTCTCAACCGAACGGCGATCGCGTTCTCATGTGGCAAGAGATGGGTTAATGCGGGTAGTGGTAGGGATGCTTAGGGGATGCCAGAAGCCACGTGGGCTATGTGTAACAAGTTAGCTAGTTAGAGTAAATTAAGTGATTACCATCTCAATGCTATCGCATCATGTAATTGTGAATCGTTATGAAAGTAATTAATAATAATTAATGCACTGCATGTTTGCACTGAAAAAAAATGTCATTGATTCAATAAATCCATCGTTTGCGGGCTGTCAAAAGAAGTATTTTTGAACTAACTCTAGTTCTTATTCGTTTAATCCCATATAACATTGAAATAATAAAATATTATTTTGCTTATTTTAGAGTTATTGTTTCGATCTCGTATGGAATTGGAGGAATTAGAATTCAAATTAAGTTGATAACGCTTATTTTTGGCAGCCCGCAAACAATGGCTTATTGAATCAATGACATTTTCTTTTCAGTGTACTAAATGAAGTAATTAAAGTTTACAACCCAGATCTTAATTGGTCTGGTTTCAACAAATCTTTCAAGATATCTTAACAATTTACAACGATTTGCAAAAGCGAGTAAGCTATTACAAACAAAACGGGTAATTTTCTGCAGGTCACAACGAACTACCCTTTCGTAACTCAGTCAATTAACTAAGTGCAACTTGTGATTGATATGCAGAGTCCACAATGATTTGTAAGCGCGTGTGAGTTATTTAAAATACTAAAGGTATTTTTTTTATCGGTAATGATCTGAGCCAACTTATTAGCGTGATAAAGGGTGAACCCCTTTATCACGCTAATAAGTTGGTAGATTTGGCAATTTATCATATTATGTGTACTGTAGTGCAAATTCCCAAAACGTCAAACACCAGAAAGCTAAAGCCTGTGCGTCTTCCCCTTTATTTTTACCCAGGGCGCCAGGCGCTTTCGCGCCAGGGAAAACTCAACACGGAAAAAAAAGATTAGTTGCCATAACCAAGAAATGAGTTGACACAACCAATCGATTATTCTATTTATGCCATACCCGTGCGCGAAGAACGATTTCGCGCACGCTCCGCTTCGCGTCGTGTGTGCGAAATCGCACTTCGTACACGGGTAGCATAAAATTTTGTTCGGAACTCGTGCGAGAAACTTTTTCTCAACTCGTGTGATTGCATCACTCGCCTTCGGCTCGTGCTGCAAACTCACACTTGTTAAAAAAATGTTTCGTCGCACTCGTATCAAAAACTACTATTCCCTAGCAACTCAAATGGTAATACCGACGATTCGAATGGTAGTCCCAACTATTCGAGTGGTAGTCCCAACGATTGGAATAGTTAACCTAACTAATCCAATCGAGAACTAATCGTGAATAGTTGAGGTTACTATTCGATATGGTTGAGGCAACTAATTTTTTAGACTTTATGTACAGCAAATCGAAAACGTAGTTGCCACAACCAAATATTTTTTTCCGTGAAGATGTAAATGGCCAAGCTGTCTTGCCGGACTAGCCGCAGCCGTCAAGAAATGTAGAGTGGCGGGATTCTTATAGCTTTTCTCGTGCAGAAAATAAAACAACAATTAGTCAATCTTTTCGAGGGAGTTCCAAAATAATAAAAGATATTCTTTATTATAATTTAACAAATTTAAAGAAGAACGAAAATAATTCCTCCACGACTTTATCAATAGGCCTCGATGACCTTTGTGAGGTACCGCACGCCTCGGCTCTCACCACTCGCACAGACACACTATAAAACGTGCAACACACACGAGAGAGAGCGGGAATTATATTTTGCAAAAAAACAAAACCAATTAATAGATTCTAATTCTCTCAGGATGGCTCCGCGGATCCACCTAACTTGTTGAATAAGCAATAAAATGAAAAACCCCAAGTATTCTCTCTCCAAAACGAGGGAATAACGAGGGAAATCCGATTTTAGACAATATATTTTACGCACGCTCTCCCCGATAAAAAGGCAGCTACTCAATCCACGGCTTACAAAAAAAGGATTTTACGCGAAACGCACACCCACTAGACAACACGATCCTTCCCGCGTACGGCGAGTATTCCCGAGAATCCGAGGGAAATAACCAAAGAAATAAAAAATAACAGAAAATGGCTTGTTCAGAGTAGTACTCCCGACAGTAAAGATGTTTATATTAAACTAATTTCATTCGCGGGAACAGCGACTTCGCCGTAAAACCACGCGGGACTCTTACAACACAAAATACGAACAAAATAGCTCGCAGGCTCGACCACGCGCGAAGTATCGTCGTCACCGCAATTTATTTACCGAAAATATAAAATTAACAGAGATGGGGCTTACCTCGACCACACGTTGCGACCGGCGTCGAATCTCACTCCCCGCTCTTCCTCCAATATAATTATTTAATACTCCTGCGGGAGTTTGCTATGAAGCGATTGGTAACGACTCTTATATTTTCGAAGCTCCTCACGTTAACACAGATCCCACGGAACAGCCTCGAGAAGTCTCTTTCATGGAAGCAGGAGCCTTCTCATCCCTACCCTAATTGATTCGCCTGCGAAAACTCAGGCGGCCAACCCTAACTTTTCGCGAACTATTAAAGGCGCTAAATAGTTGGCGCTTCTGGCGCGCGAAGTCCAAGACGGGAAATCGCAGCACAGCGCAATCGACAGTGGCGTAGACGGGTGATCGTTTGGTAGTGCAGTGGCACTGCACACGCTGTGCTCGGCAGACTCCTCAGATATTTTCGGGAGTGGATAACATCTCGTAAGCGTTAATAAACGCCTCGTGAGCGTTCTCGGTCTCGATGTTTTTAGGGAATCCGGCGGAGAAATACGTAGCGTACTCGTCGATAACCCCTCTGTCTCTCGGAGTACATAATGAAAAAAATAAAATAAGCGGGAAATAGTAATAATATTCGTTGTTCTTGTGAGGCCCTACGGATCTGTCGGGACTCGTTGTATCGTGAGCAGCTTGCGTAAAGCATGAAAATTTTACCACGTTACAGTACAAATGTGCCGTGAAAATCGTAAGAGTTGGTCAGCATGTACGGCCCGCCAGTTCGTAGACTTCTGGTAAAGGTTTACGCTACGCTCGAGTCAGCTGAGTTATCAGTACGCGCTCGAGCCCTCCAATATCCCGTCGCCGGTCTCTCCTGCGGGCCCGACAGGTTGGTCTGCATGCAGCGAGACTGAGAAACCGTCGATTTGACGCGCAAGCGCATTTGTCTGTCCTATTTCCTCGTGAACTCGCTGTATAGTTAGTAATAGGCTGTTTAGAACTGCAGCCTGTAGTTCGGGAATGAATCCCAGACCCACGGTCTTAATAGTTGCAACGTTTAGCATATCAGAATTTGCTATTTTGTATGTGTCAAATGTTCGTATTTCGTTCGGAACCAATCCCGTAACTATAGATTCTATTAATAAATTAAGAGATGAATTTCTTCATATATTGCGCATCGTAATCACTGTCTGTTGGAAGTCACAACCATTGTCAAGCTTTAAGATGTCTTCGAGACACTTTTGCATATACATCCTTACAAACTTTGGATTATTTACAGTACCGTTTGAAAACCGAAACATAGTAACGATTTTTATACGGCGTGCAGCACACAGTAAAAACGATACAGTACTCTATAGGAAAATATAGAAACAGATGCCAGAAGTGCTGAATAAACCGAGTTTACTATACTAAATCGGGTAATGATTACCAGACTCTTCTCTCCGTGTAGGAAAAGACCCGGAGAGACGGCTGGCTCGGGTCTTATTAGTCACACTGACGCGCTCCGCTTGCGCGAAACGCGAGCGCATTTGGACACCTAGTGGCCAACTGCCAAAATATCGCTGGTGGTAAGGACGTCCCGTTACACTATTGTATAAGAATATTCATAAATCGTATTTGAAAAATCAAAGCTGTGTGTTGCAAATTTACTGCACGTGCAGTAAAATAAAGGGTTATTCGGAAATTTAGGACACAATGTATATTAATTCTCATTTACTACACAAAGTTTGTGAATTTAATATATACTTGAATATTCAATATGAATTTTTCAATATTCGTGTTGTAAATTTATTATACTTATACTAAAATTATCTCCATATGTTGTAATTTTATTATGCCAATATTATATTTACCGCCGGGTGTTGTAAACTTACTGTACGTATAGTAAATTTACGGGTTATTTGGAAATTTAAAACACAATGTGTATTGATTCTCATGTACTGCACAAAGTTTGTAAATTTAATATACACTTGAATAGTAAATTCCAGTATTTGTGATGTAAATTTCATTTTTATTAACAGTGCAGTTAAGGTCTTCCGTCCAGATAAGTTCAGATTGCCCCTTTTTTGAACTTTTTCTACTGTTACGTCACACGTAACCGTACATATTATTATAAAAAACGCAAATTTTCATTTAATCATACGGGACACGGCACGCGCTACACATCGTAATACTACTCACTAATGCGTTGAACTCGCTAACACGTCCACTGAGCGACACGCGTTGCTCACTCGGCGTGGTCACTCGGCGCCTAATATCTCGGGATCACTTGAGATCTATGAAGGCACGCGATTTGCCTAAACACCGAAAATGTTATCGCCCGCCCTAAAGACACTCTCTTATCGCGTATACCATAAATGTATCGAAACCTTTTTAACTAGATTCCTCAGTTTGAATTATATACCGAGAAGGGTCACATGAGTAAGCTTACACATCATTTTTATAACATCCGTTTCTGAACCACAACACCCGCCACTAAAACTTCTAATCTAACGTTGAATAGTAAAATAGTATATAATAGGATTAGCGGACTCGGGCGCTTAAGGTAGTTCTGTCGCGAAGGCAATCTAAACTCACATGCATGAATTTTTGACATGTTGTAATTTAGCTATTCAATTTTACTTGCACAAAATCTTGAAGGCTTTTACTGAGCATTTGAATGAACAATTAAAACTTGAAAATCGATCTTTTTACACGGTGCACACGGGAGAGCTGGAAAAATTGATCTTTAAATCGAAAATTAGCATACTTAGATCAAAGATAGAGAAAAAATAAAAAGTACTACGGATTCGCGAATCATTCAGGACTTGATGCATCATGAAAAAAGGTGAAGTCTCCGGAATAATGTTTAATTGAACCAAGGTCAAAGTGCACGATACCGGGCCAAATGACGTTTCCTAACCTAATTATCGTAAAAATGAAGTCAAATCCGCACTAAACATATCAACTATTTACAAATAATCGTTTTAATTTGATTACGACAATTTCGAAGGATTCTCGATTTTTTTAAATATTATTATTGAGGCAGTCAAAGTGATGCGTATGATTATTTTTTAATGTCATATAGACTCTGAGATTTATGACTCCGGCGTACCGACAGAACTACCTTAAGGGGTTAGGCCACTCTAGAGGGCCACAAAAAAGGCTTTTTTTGGGAATTTTTTTCAGAAAAACTATTAGAGACATCGATTTTTTGAGAAAGAGTATTTGTTGTACATATCATTAACTGTATATAGTAATTTTTTCAGAGTAATTAATTAAAAAATGGCGGCTGTACAGCGTTGTTGCGATGACACCTCTTTTTTTTGGAATCCACGGCCGGACACACAGCTTCTGTAATTTTTGAATTATGATGAGTTTTTTAACGGTTTTCACTTATACATAACAGTAGCTAGAGAAGTACGTAGGATTTTTTCGATACAGGCATTTTTGACAAAATGGCGAACATCTAAAATGAAAGTTCAAAAATTTCGCCTAAAAATCGTTCGAACATTATCAATAACAAAAAAAATTATGCAACTTAAAAAAAATCCTACGTACTTCTGTAGATAATGTATTTTTGAAGATATATCCAAAATTTCAAATAAATCGGTGATAAACTTTTTGAGTTATGTTTCCGGCCAACTTGAAAGAGCAGTTTTGAGATAAACACGTTTATCTGCCGTATACCTGCTTGACCCTTCTCAGTACCTTTACCGAAGCGCACACAAGAAAGGTTCCCTGCTAACCGGGCGGCCTCCCATTAAAATTCGAAAATGGGGCATTTACAAATTTTTGCCTGCAGTAATCTTTTGGGACAGCATTCTAGAAACCCTAATGAGTCATTTCCAAGGAGAAAAAAAAATCGATTTTTCGAAAATTCTAGAGTGGCCTAACCCCTTAAACACCCAAATCTCTTTATATAGTTTTGACATTTGACATAAACGAAAAATTTCAATGTATGAACTTGGTGAACAGTGTGTCTGCACTCAGAAAAAAGGTTGGTTAGAATTACCAAAAAATTGGTTAAAAATGTTATCAACAAAACTTGGTGGGCACAACCAACTTATTGACTAACGTAACCAAGTTATTAGCTAACATAACCAAGGATTTGGTAAGATAACCAAGTATTTAGTATTCCTAATCAATAACTTGGTTGCGTCTATCAAATTTTTCTTGGTAAAATTTTTAACCAAAATCTTAGTAAGCCCAACCAAGCGTTTTTCTCCGTGTGACGATACCGTCGACTAATCGCAGCACGAATACGATGATAATGACTACGAGATTTTCGAGATATCTCGAGTCACCAACTTTTTACAAGAGGATAAGCGTAAGATTTTATAGAGAAGTCAGATATTTTTCACTACACCGTCTAGCTGATATGAGAGCGCACAAAGCTCTTCGAAACTCTGTACCTTAGCAACGAAGCCAGAGTCCTATAGAAGCGTAGTTCCTATGCTTCTCGTGAAGGCAAACTTTTCCGACCGAGAGCCGCCGCTTGGCGGCGCGTCGCTCGAGACCACGTGACTCGACACGTGACTAGGGGCAAAGCCTGCTCAGTAGGCGGTCTTAGCGGGAGAGAAATTTTTTTATTGGCTGTCTCTGTCACACCTCTTATTTAAATATAAGCATAAAAAATAGCTTTAAATATGTGTTGTTCACTGCATAAAAAAGTTGTAAACGGTTATTTTGGCATATACGTCGTTAAATCGTCGAAGTTATTTAGTAATAACTTCAACAACCTCAAACGTCAATGCCATCCATAAATTAAATAAAATAATTGCATGCATTTTTTTTTCAAGAAGGCTAAATATTGGCAATGTGACGTCCGGAGACGTTGAGAAAATGCGAGATTATTAGTAGAGTGTCGTGGGTAACGCTGAGGACCTCGAGAAGTCCTGTTCTCTTAACCAGAGTACTAGAAATTGTTTAGTTTCAACAGAGTTTATTAGCATTCAATACAAGTACACAAGTTTCTTAATAATAAATACCTTGACAATGGGAGAAACGTTGATGCTCTCGTACGATTCGGAGGTTCGTCGCCACAGCGGGAAAATAATAAAGACGTCGCGTTGTCGCGGAAATACACAGTTTCAATAACGTCGCGTTTTAGCGAAATATACAATTTTAAGTAACGTCGCGTTTTAGCGGAATACACAATTTTAATAAACATCGCGTTTTAGCGGAATTCACAATTTAAATAATCGTCGCGTTTGTAGCGGAATATACAATCTACCGATTGATTCTAAACACTTTTATAATGATTTTTACTTTGAGAAACAAATAGGATAATTCTACTCGCACTCAGCTAACGGAGAAGCCGCGCGTCGCGATCTGTAGAATTAAACGGAGACTTAGCAACAGACTGTGCGACCGAATGACTACTACGGTAGTAGCTACTCGCTCCCTTCTGACGAAGGCCTGGAGCATCGTGTCTACACCCGACGTAAGACTAAACGAAAACTAAACTAAACTAAGCTCGACTTGCCTTGTGGGCAAGGGTTTTTATACAGGAAAGAGAACGTGGTGGGAGGTGAGTTTACAATTTTCGTCATCGGATGAGTAGAACGGGTTACATTGGTCGCTGGAATTCGGGGCTATAATACTACGCATAAAAAGATAGATATTCTAGTAGGTTCCAAGTCTAACGCTCCTTAGTAAGCAGGAGGGCGCAGTTCTTTTATCTAGCGCGGCTGATGGTAATAATTTATACAGTTTATGATGCCTCTTCAGTGGCGGTGACAACCTGCGTTTACGCGGATGCGGAGGATCCGGGAGGTCGATGCGTGAAAGAGTTTTAAAAGCTTCTCGGAAGGAGATCTTGCTCTAGTTTTGGTGTCTATTATTGCTTCCACATGCGGAATCAATGTCCCTGTTTATAAATGCCGGTGCGGACTTTTTGGATAGAAGTCGGTTTAGTATCGTTTGTGCAGTGAGAGAGGTAACACGTAGCATATTGTGGTAAATAAAAGAATCCGGAGAAAAAGTGTTGTTCGAGTGAGTCTTAGTTATTTGGGCTAAATAAGTGTTAGTGAATCTTGATTTAGGAATTTTTAGTCGCACGTGACAGCAAAGTTGAAATGTTCATTACTTTTCAACAAGATAAAACGGTTGAACAGGAACTTTACTGTTATTTAGCTTCTTCTTAATGTCTATTATTATTTATTATAATCATTTTTTATAATTGTTATCAATAAATTTTCCTAAAAAAAGGTATCGAGAGAAAAGTATCACTAAGTAATCTTAACTTGCTGAATCTAATGTGCTTAACGAGATTTCTTTCACTCTGGTATATGTGCAATTCAGTCTCACCCTCTCGCAACAGGACCGATTTACATACTATCAATTCTAAAGCGTGCTGAAATAAAAAACGTATCATGCCCACTCTTAGCTAATTTTAGATCACGCTATGTCTATATAAAAAATGATACTTTACAACAGTGAAATAAACTGAATGTTCATAAGGAATATTTAATTAACAATATTAATATTATATAAATTAATAATTAATAATATCAATATTTTTGCTAAAAAAACAGCGTGAGCTAAAATTACTCAATGGAAACCACGGGAAGGTGGTGGGTGTTTTCCATCGGGATTTGAAAGGATGCAGGATTTCGGATGGTTGGGATTAGGACCACTGCGTGCGGGGAAAAAAAAGTAGAGACACAAAATCAAAAATAAAAAATCATTGGACTCTGAGATGCGGGAAACTGAAAACAGAAAAAGCCGTTAGAATAAATGTTATAGATTTCGGACGTATTTAGCATGCATTATGGATTGTTATTGTTGCTATAAGTAATTCACAACAATAGTAATCCTTCGTCCAGATGATGAAATAGATGATTAATAGAGAAAAGATAAAAATCAGTATTGGCCTCCAGAAGCAAGGTACACATCGATTTAATGCACTTGCAAAGAAACTGACTTTGGCGTTCTAACACAGTAATAATTTCAAGTCATGCAAAGTATTATCAGATATTCCGAACGTTGGTGCACCCCTCACTGGTGCGTGACTTTCAAGAGTTTGCGATGCGGCTTCGCCGCGGATTTGGCGGGTCTTTTAGCGTTGAGTTGATCGCCCATGTCTCGGGATTGCCACTTTAGGTAATTAAACAAGTGTACGCGGACGAAGAGTTTAATTATGTATTCGCGGTGTTCTGTACAGCCAATGTCGATGGACCAAAAGTTGAGATGACTGTTGACCACTGCAACTGTGATGCAGTTTTCAAGGAATTTGGAAATCTTTTTCCTGTGAATCTGGGCTTTAAAGTTTACGTTAAAGACTTTATACGCGGTAAGAATAACTTGATGGAAATCATCGGAGGGAACTCGCAGATTTCCGAGCTCTGCATTATCGTGGCTTTTGAACGCTCTCCAAAATATAAGAAAGTCGTTAGTTTGCTCGAACATTTGATCGGCCCTCGACAAACTCGTTTCGCACTCCGAACAATCGAATTGGAGTAAGCACTTATCGACGAGATAACCAGCAACATACTTCATCGAGCATTCCTCAAGTGAACGAATTTTGATTGCGCGGTATAAAAGGACACCGTCGTCTTGAGTTTTTTTCTACCGTCTCCTCGACGATTAGTTCTACGTTGAGCCAGATATTGATATTCTTATTAACGTTAGCAGTTTCGTCCGTGCTAGATTTTTTATGTTTGGCGTTTAACTCGACCGCGAGCGGAGCGGTCGCATCATCGGCGTCGCAATTCGATCCCGCCACAGGTTTCATCAGATTTGCTGTAATTTTTTGTCATTGTCATTGTATCCGCCGCACCTGCGGATAACAGCGAACAGATTTTCAATCGGGTCCTGATTCAATCTGGTCGTCATTAAAAACAAGGATCTCTCATTTCTCATTTCGTCCCAAAGTTGCAGCACGCTTCTGACAGTTAGTTTTAGACCCTCGAAGCAAGGTGGTGGTTTACCGATGGAAACTGTCCACTTTTGAAGCCATAAGAGACTGTTCTGAAGGAACTCCTCAACTTGTGGCTGTTTCGAGGATAACGCGCGTTTAAGAGGATTTGGATCGTTAGGAGAACGACTGTTTAAGCAATCAAACAGATCGTTCATCCACTTGATAAAATTCGCAGTGCTAATGGAATCAGGATGTTTGAGGTCGCCAGTAAGTTTCCCCGCGTTTATTGCGGCTGAAACTGAGTGGCTAAACACCTGCGTAGCGAGGCTGACTTTCATTCGTTGAAAATTATTCGGCTCTACATGGCGATCCGTGAGTTTCGGTGCTGCTTTGCACATTCGATCGCGCTCCACATTGCGAAGTTCACGAATTACTTCCCAGGTGACACGGTTTCCGTCAATAATTATATCTCGTGTCAACAAATTGTTTCGAACAGATTTTACTTCGTGGGGGACATCATAAGCGAAGAAGATTTTGCGCTCGTCAAACTCGATGTACGGAGTTCGTTCAGTGACCCCTAAAGACGTCACAGCTGAACGATTGTTGGATCCCTGGTCGCATACCATGAAACGGATAACCAGACCCGTTGTACGGATGGCTTCTAAAACATTTGTAATTATTGTCGTGAGATCGGGATTACATACATTTCCATGTGAAACGAAATACGCAACAGGTTGCTTCCAAGGAAATTTGAGACCGCGCAACATGAAAACAAGTGCATAATTAGCAGATTCATTCGTTCGACCAAGTTCGCCCAAGTCTTGAAAGCCTTCGACCAAATCAGCTTTTGAGTTGTACTCCACGATTTTCTTAATTGACATTTCGTCCCACATCAAAACGCATTGCTTCTCGGGTTCTGTCATAGTGGTAGTCTTTAACGTCAGTCTGTCGAGTACCGGTCGGTTTACTCCAGGCGAGAGATCCAATTCATTTATGCACTGTCGAATTAATGAAATGCAGAGTAAGGCAAATAGCTGCGCGTCTTTTAGATATGAAAAGGCCTTGGGCGATTTGTAAAACAAAGACAAAGCAAATTGCTTCTCGTCTTCTGTCCAGGGATGTTTCTTTTGGTGCTTCAGTTGCATTCTGAAGAAAGCTAATTGACTATCGTTGAGATCGAACGCTGCTTTAGCAAACTCTACGTGATGCGTTTTTGAAATGCAGATTCCAGTTTTTGGATTTTTCGATTTTTTATCTTAATTTCAGCTCGCAGGTTTAATACTAAACGTTTCAGCTGTTGTTCTTTAGAGGTCTTAACTTTTGTACCTTTTTTCGCGAGGGGACTGAAATCCGACCGGAGGATGCAACTTTTGTGGAGCTGAGATGTGTGACGAAGAAGTGTAGATTTGAAGGTATGTCATCTGTCGCTGTGGTATTACCGGATGTAGCAGTATCAGACGTTAAATTTACAGTAAGATTGGCGGATGACGGTTTATCGCGTGCTGGATTTGTGACTGACCGCGACACATGTCTGAGATTTGCGAGAGTTATAGAAGCGTTTCCGAGATTCGCGGAGGGAGGTTTTGTACGCTCAAAATTCGCAAGAGAGGTGTGCGGGTTCGCGGTATTCGCTAGGGTGTACTTGGGTGCCTGATTAACAGGCGCGGTATATGGTAAGGCAGAAATTACGAGATTCATGATCGCGGGATGAGTGCCTCCGGGATTTGTTGATGTCGTAAGTGTGACTGTAGTCGCGGTTGTTATCGTAGAGTTTCCAAAAGTAGAAATCGCGAGTACACATTTGAGGGAAACATCGTTTTCCGGCTCCGGATTAGCACACGCGGTATTCGAGCTCACGTGACCGGTTGTTACAGTGTCTTTTGTGCGCGCATCAACGGGAAGTGCACCAGGTTTATCATGCGCTTACCATGCCTATCTTGAATGAAATTCTCCTTCAAAAAGTGCTTACTGCAGATCCTAATGTTATCAATCTGATTCCTGTTTAAGAGTCTCAAATCGTTGTTACTACATCGTTCGATCCAGTCCTTGCGACTACGAAGTGCATGGAAAGGAAGGAAAAGGAAATGCAAAACTGGGTGCAAGTACATGCATAAACGTGAAAAAAACATTGTTCAAAAGTTCGGATGACATTCACCAAATACCAGTTGGAACAAAAATAAATCAATGCACTTCAGGGATTCTTATTATGAAAGAGGGAGGGTACAGACACTATTAAAAAGCTTTTCAGCTTGCAATTGTAGAATATATATCAAGCACTGCATCGGACGGCTCAAATTTTCGTAATGTGAATTAGGTGAATTAGTTTCGTGCAAAAAGGATATGATTCTTGTAGTAAACAGGATTTTCCTTAAAGGAACGCAGCAGTTATTTGCAGAAGCACGAACGAGTTTTTCTGCTCATTCAGCCAATTTTTCTACTCACAGATATATCCCATTAGCAGCCAGGTTTTACTACAACTTAAGAGTGACTTTCGTACATTCTTTCAGACTCAATCTTGAATCTAATTAGTTGTTGGTTGCCTCAGAGGAAGCTTTGTTTTTATAACCAATTGTGTAGGACATCGAGAAAAAAGTTTAAGAAAAATGTTTTACAGCTTTTCAAGTTTGTACAGTACGTTAGGTTCAGCTTTTGGAGTGTTTATCAATTTCAGCTTCATCAAGAATGTAAAATAATGGAGAAGCAATTTGCAAGGTTCTACTTTGCAGGCTTGTTTATACTTTAAAGAGATTTTTCTAAAAATACAAAATGTTAAATTTTTACCGCTTATCTGATTTTTCTCAAATTTGTACTCAAAACTTGTACTATGATAATCCATATACGAACCAAATTTAAGGTAAATCTTTAGAAAGTTTAAAAAATTTCTCTAGTTATATCGTAAAATGATTTTTTTCGAAATTTTCAAAATTCTGTATAATTTTCCTCTCAACCGATTCATGCCAAATAAAATCCGAAATAGTGATGCCGTCAAGACTCGAGAATTCTCGATTTTTCGAGACAAGACAAGAAATTTCTTGTCTCGAGCCCAAGAATTCTTGTCTCGAATTGAAATTGTCTTGTCTCGACGAGTCGAGACAAGACAAGACATAGATCTCGAGACTCGAGATTTCTCGACGAGAAATCTTGTGTCTCGAGATTTTTCGAGATTCTCGAAATTTTTCGAGATTTCTCGAAATTTTTCAAGATTCTCGAAATTTTTCGAGATTTCTCGAAATTTTTCGAGATTTCTCGAAATTTTTCAAGATTCTCGAAATTTTTCAAGATTCTCGAAATTTTTCGAGATTTCTCGAAATTTTTCAAGATTCTCGAAATTTTTCGAGATTTCTCGAGATTTCTCGAGATTTTTCGAGATTTTTCGAGATTCTCGTGATTCCTCGAGATTTCATGACATTTCTCAAGATTTCTTACGATTTTTCGAGATTGTTTGTAAATAGCGTCTTTTTTAAATTATAAAATAAAAAATCAGAAACAATTCTGAAAAAATGTATACGTAGTCAGAAAAATAAACAGATTTGCTTCATAACAAAAAAATTAGGTTGCCGAGTCATTTGGTGCACTATTATTTATTAAAATAATTTATTAATAACATTTCTCAATTATTATTGCACCAACACAATCTTCTCAGCACCTTCCTATGCTTGATTATTTTTATAATTTTATCTCATCGACAAACTGTTCGTAACTCTGTCGAACTTATGCGACGTTGGACACTCGAGCTGGCTGAATTCCGAGAACTCTCACGCCGAGAGAATTCCGAGAATTTTCACGCTAGGCTCGAGCGTCGCGTGGAGCGTTCGCGGAAAGGGTGTAAGGGGGAGAGTCGCCGGCCGGCTCAGTCCGCTGCGAGCCGAAGTCGATCGCTATTCTCCGACGAAACGTTGCCACGAGAAGTCCACGTATTAAGTCAGTGGCAATTAGCGAGGACGAGTCGTTCAAGATCGAGACGGCAGGACGTAGCGAGCAGAGGCGATTGCCGGAGAAACAGATTTTGAAAAGGTAAGGTTTTCTTCGTTGTCAGTTCGCACGTGTTGTGTTTTGCTTGTGCAGTGTTCGTGCGAGAAGTGATAACCGAAAAAACGGTCGTGTTCGGCTATCGTGGCAGGTCCACGTGTATTTGGATACGTTGCGCCCCGCTTGTTATTACGTCTCAGAAATCGCGAGTCGCTTGCTGGAGGCGTCGTGTGGGAGTTTCGTTTTCCTCGGTCTCGATCGCGTTTGTGCTATTGCGAGTCTCGTTACCCCGGTCTCGATCGCGTGAAATTCCCGCCGTGTTCGCGACTGTGTCGAGGCCATCGTTCTTTTTCGTTCCGGCCCTCAGCCGGCGCATAAAGTGTCGGGAATACATAAAGTGTCGGCCCGGTGTCGTTGCGTCGGTCGATGAGTTCGGTTGATCGTCGTTCGTTCTGCGACATCGCGTCGCGTTAATTTTACGTCAAGGGCATTTGAAATATGCACCACGTGACACGCGAGTGCGAGAGAGATAGCTGCTGCGAAACGTGAAAATTTATCGTAGTTACCGATATTTTTTTCGGGAGTAATTTTGCCTTATTTAATACTACCAAATCGTAATCGAAACGTACGTATCGTGTGCAACTTTTAATTCTCGAGGGAATGAAGTAGTCGCTTTTCTCAGTTTTTGCCGAAAATCTGAAAAAAAAATCGAATTTTTTATTACAGATTGCTCTGCGGATAATCGATCTGTACTTTTTTTTTCGAAAATCAAAATCCCGACTAATTCATTTCCTCGGTGCACATTACTGGCGTGTGTATTTCAATTTACACGTCGATCCGTTCATAATTCGCGTCAGAATCCACTCCCAAAATTTCGAGGTGCGCGACGTGTCACGAGGTACGTGCTTCACATGCCCTTAATCGAGACGTTTCGCCCCTTTCTCTCTGACTCGCACAATTTCACATAATTTCTCGGTTTTACTCTCGCGCAATCGACCGCATTCGCGCCGTGTTCGTGACGCTGTAATTAGGGTTGCTCGAGTCGAACGTACAATCGCTAAAAAATACGCAACGCGCGACGACTACGGACTCGGCGCGTACCGTACGGTCTCGTCGCGACGACCACTTTAACCCTAATACCGGTAACTACGTCCACGCTGGTATCACTTCCGGCAGAGAGCCAAGACATTTGCGATAAATCGCGTCTTACAGAATTCGGTAAAAAAAAATGACAAACGAGAAGAAAATGCAGCTTCGACTCTTCGCTACCAAATTGATAATCGCAAAATGCGGTTGCGACTGAAATTTCTCGGACAAACGGCAAAAGTTCCCTCTTCGGCGTCCTCCGCGCTCGCTCCACCCCGCGGCGAACTTGTCGTCCGGGCGGGACGCTTCTGTTTCTCCGTTTTCTCGCGGTCGCTCGCGTCACACGTTAAGATTTAGCCGTCCCCTTAGCTTAATTAATCGTTACGCCTTATCGATAGATTTTATCACGATGAATTAAGTAGACGTATCATCGGCGACCCCACGCGCGGCGATTTTACACGCGTCCGCGTTCGAGCGATCCTCGACCACGCACGTTTCGAAAAAAAAAAGAAAGAAAAGCGAGCGAAAAACGAAAAGTGATACGATAAAACGCAGTCCCGTTTTTTTTTTTTACACGATGAAATGTACGAGTCTCGACAAATTTTGTCGTGCGAACGCTTGGCGGTGCATCGAACTTCTTTCCGATTATATTTAATGTGTTTTTCACGAGTCAAGCCATCGAGATACCTAACTAGAGCCTAACCTAACATTCGAGAACTCCCGACGCTCCGATACAAGCGCGAATGCGCGCGAGACGAACGCAGACCCCCGAGTAAACGATCGCGATCGTCGCCTCGCTCTTCTCGCTTCTCGCAACAAACCGAAAATCGAATAAAAACGGAAATCAAGCCAACGGGCTTCTCTCCCTCGCTCTGCCGCTACATTAGGCGTATGCTACAATAAATTAGATATATATATATATGTACATATGATTTTTTTTAATAATCACTCTTGAATTTGTTTACTTCATCTCCCACTCGATACTCTAATAATATTCGCGTTTCATCGTTAACCGTAACGGAATCTATCGTACTTTTTTCGATTTTTTTTTCTTTCTCTCCACGAAGTAAAATTATTTGCTCGCTCGCGTTTCTTTTTCCAGCTTTTTATAAGTTTATATTGTGTCCATTTCGCAGGGTGACGTTCAGAAAGGAAGGGTTCGTGACAGCTAGCGACGCAGCGTGCAGTCGCGAAGTTCGACTCGTGATTTCATTCACGAATGCCACAATGAAGTGGGGGAGTGAACAACGGCGAGACGACAAGAAGCGTTCAACGAATTTTAAACGAGTTATCGTTCCCGATTCGTCTGACAGCGAGGAAAGTCAGCTAAGTGGGCAAAACGAATCGCCCGATAGCACGATTGAGGAAAACGTCGCATCGACCGCAAAAACAGGGCAAACGATTGGCAACCTCCCCGCCAGTTCAATCGACGAAAACGCTAGAGACTGTGATGCAGCCTCCAAAAATAAATACGCAAAGTTCTTTCGAACAATTTTGAAAGATGGCGAGAAGTACGGGGAGTGCATGACATGCGAGAAAGCGGGTCAACAACGGCTGATAAAGATGAAAAATTCAAACACATCAGGACTTCAGAGGCACCTGATCAACTGTCACAGCGACGAGACGCAAGTCATGAGCATGGGCAAAACACCGACTGCGTGCGCATCACAGTTTCCGAAGACGTTCGATCAAAGGGTGTCTGAATGGCTTGCAGCGAAATATTTGCCGTTTTCGTTTTTCGACGACGAAGCTTCGCAGGATTTTTTCACATTCCTGAACAAAAATCACAATTACCCGAAACGATCTAGCACGCGCCAAAAAGTACTGGCGCATTACAACAATCTGCGGGAGGCCGTACGAAAGATGCTTCAAGACGTTACGACGAAAATTTCGCTGACGGTCGACGGATGGACATCTGTGGCAGGTCGGTCATACTACGGGGTGACGATGCATTTCATCGACGACGACTGGAAGCTTCAATCTCTGCCCATCGACTTCGTACCGTCGAACGGCAGTCACACTGGCAAAGATATTGCCAACCTGATTTACGAGGTGTTGAACGATCACGATGTAGCGTCGAAGATTCAGGGTATTACCCTCGACAACGCAGCGGCCAACACGACGTTTATGACTGAACTTGCCGAGCTTTTGGGCAACGATGGGGTGGACCTCGACGCAGCGGATTCACACTTTCGATGTTTCGCGCACGTTTTAAATCTGGGAGTGCAAGATGCGTTAACCGCTCTTAATCCGTCGCATACGCATTGCGACGTGTCCGAAGACACCGATTATTCAAGCGCCGAAGCTTACGATCGCTATCTGAAGCAGTCAGACTCGAAAAACGTTGTCACGAAAATAAGACGACTGTTTCTGAAAATAAAACGTTCGGAACAGTAGGACAACAAACTTCGAGCGTGTTGTGAAGCGGTAGAAGTGAAGAAATTGGCTACGACGGTTGACGTACCCACACGGTGGAATTCCACATTTAAAATGCTCCAGACTGCGATACATCTCAAACCCGCGCTCGGTGCCCTTTTCCACAGCAACGACGAGCTCCGCGACATGGAGATAACTGCAGATGACTGGGCAGTTGTGGAATCGGTGAGCCATTTTTTAAAACCGTTCAATCACCTATCTACGCTCCTCGGTGGTGAAACGTACGTCACGTTACCGATGGTGGTGGTCGGTTTTAATATGCACATCGACAAGATCGAAGCTATCATTAAATCTCTTGACGACAAACCGGACCGCAACGCAGTCGATGCACACCTGCTTTGTGCATTTCAGAGCGGCAGAGACAAAATGCTGAAGCACTACCGCAAGACAAATTGGGTTTACGGCGCGGTCTTGATCCTGGACCCTCGTCACAAAATCGAAACATTTTCGCTCACACGCTGGGGAAAAGAGCTGAAAGAAGAATCGATAAAGAAGTTCGAAGACATTCTGAAACACCGTTACGCTTCCAACGGCGCCGATGAATGTTCGGATTCGCAGTTACCGGCGGCATCTCAAGGCACCCAGGACTCATTCGATTTGTACGCATTATACGAATCGACCGCGGAAATTGAGCATTCATCGCACGGAAACATAAAGAAGGAAATCGAGGCGTACTGCAGTGGAAAGAGAGCGGACAAGAGCGAAGATATTTTGCAGTGGTGGCGGAAAAACTGCACAAATTTTCCAAATCTTGCGAGAATGGCCAAGGATTTTCTGAGTATTCCGGCTACGAGTGTCCCTGCGGAGCGGTTGTTTTCGAAGGCTGGACTCATTATTCGAAAACATAGAAATCGCTTAAACGACGAATCCGCACGAAGTCTCCTTTGCATAAATAGTTGGATATCCTGCGGCTTGAAAGAGAAAATCTACGCGCATTTGAACGCAAATAAAAAATAAAGTGCCGCGCATCTCAACACGTGCTACGCGTACGAGCTGAAGGAGCCGTCCACGTGCACGTGGACGGCGAGGCGGATGAATCTCGAGGATCCGTTCATTTCCGTGCGTTACGACGCGAAGAATCATCACGCGCTCGTTTCCTCGCGACCGAACGCGCGTACGCGCAACTCGCGACACACGGTCTTCACGATCGAGAAGGGCGACGAGGAGTCGCTCGTCTGCAACGTCATTCACACGTTCATCGGCGGACAGTCGCAGCAGCTGCTCTCGCGGCCGTGTCACAGAAGTCTCGAGGACGATACCCTGGTGGCGCTGTATCAGGAGTCGACGAAGAGCATCCCGCATTGGAGCGTCTCGACCGGCAACCTCGTTCACATCATCCCGGTCATCGATCCCGTGCTCGATATGTGCGCATTCGAGGCGAACAATTCCACGCTTCTCGCTACTCTCTCGGGCAACAAGCACAGACTCTGCAATTGCCGATAACGATCGCGTTTCGACGATTTACACTGTTTTTTTTCTCGCGTGCATTCTCTCGTTTCGTTGTGCGATAAATTGCGAATGCGTTTATTTATATTAGCTCGTTCGCTCGCTTCGCTTATTAATATTTTGTCTTCGAAATATTGATTTACATCGATCGTACCTTTTTAAACGGCGTACGTGTGTGTCTGTTGTGTGTGTGTGTATGTTTGTCGTCTGTCCCTGTAGATGTTTTTTTTACTGCGAGGATCGTTACTTCCCGTCGCAAATGCAGTCACACGCGCGTTCTTTCCGGCGCAAAGAGGTAAATCGTTTATTCTATTTTGTTTACTCTGCCATTTCGAACTGACGACCTCTCGGAGGACATTAAACGTCGATCTGAATGACAAATTTCTGGCACAGCCTCCGTGTATATTTATTTATATATATTATTACTAAAAAAAAAATTATGAGACAAATGACGTTTTTTAACTGTCAAACTGCGTAAAAAGTAATTGGCAGTGTCGAGAAATTCGGAAAAAGAGAAGGAATCTCGATATTTAACAAGAAATATCGAGATTTAACAAGAAATATCGAGATTTCTCGAAAAATATCGAGATTTCTCGAAAAACTCGAGATTTCTCGAAAAACTCGAGATTTCTCGAAAAATTCGAGATTTCTCAAAAAAATCGAGATTTCTCGAAAAATTCGAGATTTCTCGAAAAATTCGAGATTTCTCGAAAAATTCGAGACAAGACGAGAAATATCGAGACAAGACTCTTGTCTCGAAAAATTTTTGAGTAAAATTCGAGACAAGAAGTCTTGTCTCGAATTTTTTTCGAGACAAGACTTATTTCTCGTCTTGTCTCGTCTTGTGGCATCACTAATCCGAAATAACATTAAATATGCCTGCACTTATGGAGAACTATTTCACACAATATCATAAATTTTATGAACGCAAAACCATTCACCTACTTTTTTTAAAATTCAACAAGCTATGGGTTCTAAATATCTATATACAATTTGTCAAAAATTCTAAGCAATCAAAGATGGGCTGTTGCTTCACTTGTGTGCCAAATTTCAACTCAATTGGTTGAGCGGTTCTTGAGTTACGGATTATTGAAATTTCGAAGCCGCACAGCACATACATACATACACACACTCACATATATACATACGGACATTTTTCTAAACCACTTTCCTCGATGTCTTGGACCATTCTAAGTGTCCTGACATGAAAATCTAGAAATTGGGTTTTTCATGAAAACAAAGCTACCTCTATGAGGAAGCAAAAACTTCAATAATTTGTTATTAATAAATGTATAACTATATTTGAAAAATTCTCCGATCATACTATAAAGGATATTATAAACCATGACCTGTGCAAATTTGTAGTAAATCGATCCAAAAAATTATTCACTGGTACTTTGAATTATACAACAACACTTTGTTTAAATAATGATAACTGTAGTGTTTATCAGTATTTTTTTTTCAGAAAAAAAATCTTGGCAAGAGTTGGTATTCATTCTCTGTAAAATTTCGACCTCGTCATCATAATACACTTCAGAAAAAAAAAGAAAAAAATCAACCTATTTTTTAGGCCTCAAGCTTATGCAGACCCCTTAAGGGGATGCTGGAGTAGATTTTTTTACCGACTTTGGTCGGTAAAAATAGGCGATTTCGTAGTAAACACTATTCATCGAAAATATGCTACAAATATACTTCAAATTTTGCAGGGATGTAATAAAAACATTCATGCTTGGGTGTCCGGTCGAATTACTGTTCAAAACATACAAGAAATGTAAGAAATTGTATATTACTGAACCTCTCAAAAACCAATATGGCTGCTCGAAATGTCAACAGGTCCTTTGAGGTAAGATATAAACGTTTCTGGAACTCGGATGTATTAAATCAGACCGGACACCCATTCTTTGATTATTCCTGAACCTTTCAAAACCGTCGGAATGTCGATTACACAAACCAAATCCACGAATAATGTATACTACGATTGCACAGACCGTCTGCTTTTCGCACAGGTTCAGAGTTGGTAAAGAGCATGAATATAGTTCCGTCATTAGGAGACAGGTGGCGCTGTTTACTTTTGGAAAAAGCTCCGAGCCTCTGCAATGCGACCGTAGTATACACTATATATAGATTTGGTTTGTGTAGTTAACATTCTGATGGTTTTGGAATATTTATAAATCATCACAGAATTGACGTCCGGTCTGATTTTACATATCTAATTTCCAGAAACAATTATATCTTACAGCAAAGGTCTGTTGACATATGGTGTGCGGCCATTTTGCTTTCGGTATCTTTTGCCAAAAGTAAGCAGACTACTCGGCGCCACCTGTGTCCTAATCGGGAAACTTACCTACCAAAGTCGGTATCAAAATCTACTCCAGCATCCCCTTAAAAGATGTAAAAACTTTAATTTCCTGTAAAAGTACCTGAATGTTACATCACAATTGTACATTAAATTTAATATACCAGTTTATGCATAAAAACTTCCAGTCTAGTAAATGAAATCTACACATTTTTTTTGCAGTGACAGATTATGACTGCAAAATCTTGCAAATTATTACTTTTCTCTATTGTTATATGCGATTGTAAAAAACTACATATAAAAATACTTATCCAATATTGCTGAATTATTTTAATGCTGTAAACGGAATAATAGTGATCAGGTTTGGGGAACGGCCTTTTTTCTGTCAAAAACTCATTACATTGTCTGCCAGTCAAAATAAACGTGACTTACGCCCGATCATCTTGCGGAAAACGATGAAATGTGAGCTCCAGCTTCTTCCATTTCGTATTCGTGCATTCTCCGTAACCACACGCGTTTTTTCCAGGCATCGTGTCAATGAGTCGCCACGTATTTAAAGTTTAAATCCCGGTGCAATCCGCTAAAAGCTCCAAACGTAGCGAGTGCTACCTGAAACTGAGACGTCCGGGAAGATGAGTGGTAGGGAGAGAGAACGCACGAGTACTCCAGCAGATACCCCTGCGTGAGAGCGACAAGAATGAAAAGCATTGGGAAAGACGCGTGGTAGCGAGAGAGAACGCACTAGTACCCCAGCAGATACCGCAGCGTCAGAGCGACAAGGATGGAAAGCATTGGGAAAGACGCGTGGTAGCGAGAGAGAACGCACGAGTACCCCAGCAGATACCCCAGCGTGAGAGCGACGGAGACAGAGAAAGGGGCGGAGCTTCGGGCTTTAGCCACGCTCGCGGCAATGCTTGTATGCGTTGGACTATCCGTCATTCATCCGTGAGCCATACACTTACACTGCGACTGCAACGCCGCCGCGTAGCCGGGGTACCGTTCTACGCTGGGGTACTGACGAATTTTGTCTTCACGAGAAGCATAGGAACTACGCTTCTATAGGACTCTGACTTCGTTGACCTTAGCCCTGTGAGGTTAAGACTTCGTACACGTCTGTAAGAAATTATACTCCAGCAACAAACAACAACAAAATAAAGTTCGATAATTGTGAGTACATGTGAATTGTTGATTAACAGTAGCTGCGCCCGACCAGTTGGCACATTTGTAAGGTGAAAGAAAATGTGCGAACTCTTACAACTTCATTTACGTTTCGGAGAAACTGCTGGCCATCTTCAGAAATGTTTTTACTTCTTTGTCAGTAAGAGACATTTGCGCGCTCCTGTGTTCTATTTCGTACATTTTTCAGGTTATGCCCACGTTATCATCATTAATGATAAAAATATTAATGTCAAATGGAGAACGATATTCAAACATGTAATCGTTTCACGCATTCCTTTTGACGTCCGTGCAGTCTCGGCACTTTTCAGGTATCGGATAGAGTGGAACGAGCTTACAGGGCCATCTAGCATATTCGAGCATTCTTCGCGCTCATTGGACACGCTCAGGGCCAATCACAGGCATTTTGGCGAAAACAGACTGGCTAAAATGAGCTTGGCGTAAATCCACGGTTGTCTACTCAGGTTTGAAAACTCCAGTGGTTGGGGTATCCCGCTTACCGACAATGAAATGAGTAGTTTTTGAATCGACCGATTGCGGCGCATGTTGAATAGAATCGGAATTTAGTAGTGGCAGAATACGTCCGCAGATTTACGTACCAGAAATATCAAAAATTGAAAAAAATATTTGCTCCTCAAAAGAAAATGATCGAAATTGTCAAACCAATAAAAGATGGTGTTGAAACGTTTAACCGTATCCTCCGCGCGTAATTCAAACATTTCTCGACGGACAAGTGCGCAAGCGCGTCAATGATCCTCCGATCGACACGACTAGTACGGAGACTGAGCGAAGTAATGAAAACGCCGTCGTTAAGCGGGACCTGAGTCGAAGACCTAATGCTTTGAGCATCGGTCACACGCGTATCGCGCGTTAGAGATAATTTAATTGCGTATTCTTATACGCCATCATGGAACCGGGACGTCGTTCAGTAGACCTCGAATGGACTAATGCACTTTTTGCAAGTTTTAGACTATTTAGATTTGTTTGCAACCCTCCGAATAGAGTCCATTTAGTCACTTTTGTGCACTAGAATAACGGTCGTTCAATGGTTGCACCGAAGTAACTTCTGTTATAGGTTATAAAGTTGCGACCCCTGGTAGAACTAAATGATAGAAAACGATTATAAAAAATTCTATCGTGCCGAATACGGACTTTGGTCCGTGAATTTACGATGTACTATCATAAATTTACGATCGAAATCCTATATGTTTCGTCCATATCCTATAATATTATTATAAATAATACTAGGATTTTATTATAGCTCGCGCGCTGCGCGCGCTCGCAATCGCCCCCCCCCCCCAAGGGTGCCCCCCCCCCCTTTCGCCAAGCCCTGAGCCCGAATTATTCTAAGTCCCTCGATTCTTGACACGGCGGCGGCGGCGAGATCTTTTTATAATATAGAGAGATAATTTTTGTATTTAATTTAACAATAAAAATATATGATTGTACGTATGTACCCATGATGTATTATTCCAAGCAAAAAAAACAAAAAAGAAATCGACCGGATAATTATGTTTTTCTGGTCGCCCATCTTTGTAGTGACCGCGGCCCAAGCTACTTAACTTTCATGATTTCTGATAGACTGCCTAACTATTCCATCCAAACTGGTTCTTGTAAGATAATATACATCAATAATATATAAGCCGCTTCACGTACTTATGAGTAACGACAGTAAATTGAGCACTGTTTAAGTATCTTTCTTACTAAATTATTTATGTTAATTAACTCTTTAAGAATGCTTCATGTATACATTCCTTACGAACGTTTTATTATAAGAGGTCTAAGAATTTATAAAAAAATCAGTTTAAAAAAAATTATAAAATATTATAAATCCGATAGTGTACCATACATCCCGATAACGTATCTATCGTATTTAACCAATAGAAAACGAGAACTAAAGGAAACTAATAACAATAATCCAATTTGTATAAATTGATCAAAGTCCGATTAGATACCCAGATAGAAAAACGTGCCGCACGCTGTGACGTCAAAAATCCGCCATGTACTGCAGCATTAAGGTGCATTACTAACGGCACGAATGCCGCCACTTTGTCTACACAATTCCGTACACACTGTGGCGCTGCACAGCGTGTCGAAAAAATTAATACTAAGAAGCATTACCTTCAGATGATAGCTCCCTCAGGTGCAGTCGAATCGTAAATACATAGGGTTCACAAGGAAGTAGGACAGGCAAATGCGCTTGCGCGTCAAACCGACGGTTCTCAGTCTCGCTGCATGAAGATCAACCTGTCAGGCTCGCAGGAGAGACCGGAGAGGCCGTATTGGAGGGCTCGAGCGAGTACTGATAACAAAAAATATGGATATGCATAGAAGGACTGTACTTATGGACGGCTTGAAGCAAAACTTTCTGCGTATAAATCAACCGCAGGATGGCACCACGGTGGACCGATCAATTAACTCCGCCTACTAGGCGGGCAGTTGGGACTGAAAGCTGTCTGTGGGATGAAGGTAGGGGAAATTTCCCCACCTTCCTTCATATTTAGCGGAACATCGTGCATTCGAATCCCAGTATTAACAATTTTATTTTTTCTCGCTACTGTTATATTATAATTTAATACATTTATATCATAACTTAATCTAGTGAAAAGTGATATCCGGTAAAAACTATATATTTTATCAACAATCTGTTTCCACAATTTATATAGAACTTGTCTAGACGATATTATACGAGAATCGAGTTGGTGTTGCAGGCTATCTGAATGTTAATTACAATCGCTTGTCAATTTCTAGTGTGTATATTATACTTTCTATATCCGAGATATTGATTGGCGATATTAATAAAAAGAAAATAAAAGAAAAAATAAAAAATTGTGTTTTGGCCTCAAAACTACACTTGACGGAGCCAGCGTCTTTTTTGCTACACCAACTCGATTCTCGTATAATATCTTCTAGACAAGTTCCATATAAATTGTGGAAACTGATTGTTGATGAAATATGTAATTTTTACCGGATATCACTTTCATTAAAAAATCACTTTTGGATGGAAAAAGAAACCATGTCTCAGAGCAGAACGGGAGCGAGAAAGAAAGCATGGGTACCCCGACGCTCTCAGCAGAACGGGAGCGAGAGAGAAAGCATGGGTACCCCGCCGCTCTGAACAGAACGGGAGCGAGAGAGAAAGCATGGGTACCCTGACGCTCTGAGCAGAACGGGAGCGAGAGAGAAAGCATGGGTACCCCGACGCTCTGAACAGAATGGGAGCGAGAGAGAAAGCACGAGTACCCCGACGCTCTGAACAGACCGGGAGCGAGAGAGAAAGCATGGGTACCCCGACGATCTCAGCAGAACGGGAGCGAAAGAGAGAGCATGAGTACCCCAACTTCTCGCCAATAGCAGCACGGGAAGCATGACGCAAGGCGGTGCCAAGCCTGTTGCTAAGGTGTAAGCTTGTGTGGTTCTGTGTGTGAGCTACACATACAGCACACAGCTATGCGGCACACTAGCGACATCATACCAGTTGGGGTACCAAGCTTGTTTGAGTACCCCAAATTTTCTGGCTTCAACGAAAGCATGAGAACTGTGCTTCTATGCATATCCATATTCTTTGTTATCAGTACTCGCTCGAGCCTTCCAATACCCCCTCTCCTTTCTCTCCTGCGGGCCCGACAGGTTGATCTTCATGCAGCGAGACTCAGAACCGTCGATTTGACGCGCAAGCGCATTTGCCTGTCCTACTTCCTCGTGAACCCTATGTATTTATGATTCTTATTCTTTCATATTCTTTGCTGATAACTCAGCTGAATCGAACGTAGCGCATACCCTTACCAGAAGTCTATGAACTGGCGGGCCGTACATGTTGATCAAGCCTTATGATTTTTACGTCACATTTGTGCATCTAATATGATAAATTGCCAAATCTACCAACTTATTAGCGTGATAAAGGGTAAACGGCTGAGATCATTACCGATAAAAAAAATACATTTAGTATTTTAAATAACTCACACAGATTAGAAATCATTGTGGACTCTGCATATCAATTACAACTTGCACTTACCCATATAGAAATGTTAGGGCAGATTGACGACACGATAGCGGCATAAAAAGACACGCGTGTCGACAAAAATGCGCCATGTACTGCAGCATTAAGCCGTATTATTAACGGCATGGCGTCCTGATGCCGGTAATGTGCTTGCAAAGTTCCGACACGCGTTGGCGTCATTTGTCGGTACACAGCGTGTCGGAATTTTGCAGGCAAGGTGGCGGCATTCGTGCCATTAAGCACGCCGTGTCGTTAGTAATGCAGCTTAATGCTGCAGTACATGGCGGATTTTTGACGTCACGGCGTGCGGCATGTTTTTTTATCTGGGTAGTTAGTTGACTGACTTACGAAAGGGTAGTTCGTTATGACCTGCAGAAAATTATTCTTGATTAGTCGTTTCTTGGTCACGAAAAATCGGAAAATGACCGTCGAAATGACCCGTTTATTATCAAATTTCGAAAAAAAAAGTGTCACAGCCAGGATTCGAAACCGGGACCTTCTGACTGTTGCTCTGCGCCTTGGACCACTCGGCTATTAAAACCTTTGTTGGTATACATATTGACTGTTTATTTGAAGTTTGATTATCTAGTTGGTCATTTCGATTGTCATTTCCCGGTCTTCACGGAAAAACAACCGGTTACAAACTATTGAAATGGTCATTTCAACGGTCGTTTTCCGATTTTTCGTAACCAAGAAACGACTAATCAAGAATAATTTCAATGGTCCTTTTTTTGGTCGTTCGGCTCATTTCAATGGTTTTTTTGTGCATTTAATGACCGGCCGTTTTTTCGGTTATTCGGCTAGTCACTGGATCTGCTAGGGAAATCCATCGCTTGCGAGCTGCCAAAAACAAGCGTTATCAACTTAATTTGAATTCTAATTCCTCCAATTCCATGCGAGATCGAAACAATAACTCGAAAATAATCAAAATAATATTTTATTATTTCAATGTTAAATGGGATTGAACGAATAAGCACTAGAGTTAATTCAAAAATACTTCTATTGGCAGCTCACAAACGAAGGACTCATTGAATCAATGGCATTTTTTTCAGTGTAAACATGCAGTGTATTAATTATTATTAATTATTACCATAACGAATCACAATTAAGTGACGCAATAGGATTGAGATGGTGATCACTTAATTTACTCTAACTAACTAACTGTTATACATAGCCCACGTGGCTTCCGGCATCCCCTTAGCATCCCTTGCCCCTACCACTATCCGCACTGACCCATCTCTTGCCTCATGAGGACGCAATCGCCGCTCGGTTGAGACGCACTGCCGGTCGTAGGCCGTAGCCTATCAGGCTTCCGTATTCTTGCGCAGCCGCGTTGGCCTGTCCTATTTTCTCGTGAACTCCCTGTATTTAAGCAGTTTTATAAACCGTTTGGCTGCAAATCGCTTGCGAGAAACGCCTTAGCCATTTGCCATCTAGCGGGATTATGCAAAACGCTGATGCGCCGTCACTTGTATTGTGCATCGGTGTTCCGCAAAATCCCGTCAGATGGCAAATGGCTAAAGCGTTTCTCGCAAGCGATTTGCAGCCAAAGGGTTTATAAAACTGCGAAGATATTTAGGATTCGACTGCACTTCAGAGAGCTGTCATCTGAAAGTGATGCATCTTGGTATTGATTTTCGTATGCCTTTGATGAAAAGAAACGCTGGCAGTCTGTCTCTTTTCCTCAACTCGGAACTTCAGATCTCAAAGAATTAATAAAACTAAAACGGCATGCATGCCTTCACCGTGCAGTCACGCCGTGCGTTCGAAATTTTTCGATATGACATACGGCATGCCATATCTTGTCTATCTCGGTATCATTCAATCTTCAGACAACTCTGGTATGAGTGCAATTTCTAAATGACTAGTCGTATCGGTTCCAATAGGGGGACTTTGCATAAAATATGTGTATTGTCAATGTTAACGTATCGGTTAGCAAAATGATTATTTATCCATTTTTTTATTTGAGGATTTCAGATATAAAAATTTAAATGATTATTTTTATAATTTATTAGCGAACGTTTCATCTGCTCTTCAAATGAACAAGTAGATGAATAAATAAATTGAATAAAGCATCGTAAAAACTAGTACGATAGCCATGGCAAGCTGTGTCAGCGTAGTGTTAACCGAAAATAACTGAAGTTAACCGATTTTTTAACCAAGAAAAGATAAATCTCAATTAACCCACTGTTTCACCGGCTTTAACTGACAATTTCAACGATTAAAAACGTTTCATTGGGTTAAATTGTTCGTTAAAATCGGTTGTATTCACCAAACAAAATTGAAACCGAGATTAACAAATAACAATCTCGGTTAAAAGTTCAGTTAAACTGGGTGAAACAGGGGCTAATCGAGACTGGTTAAAACACCGGTTAAAAAGTCGGCAACACTGTTTGCCAGGGAGTACTAAAAATATTAATAAAAGGGAAAAGATCATTGTCAAAAGGACAAAGATATTATTGAAATTAAATTACAAAATAGATTTTGTTTATTGTCGCTCTATGTATATATTTTTTTTTAAATTCACTAGGTGCAAGAAACGCGATTTCATACACGCTTTACGTACAAAAATGCTCATTTTCACATCTTGTGAAAGAAAATTTCGTACGTTCTTACGTAAATTTTCGTGAAGTAAAATTTTGTAATTCAGACTTTATGCATCTGGTTTAAATGTGTTATAATTTTCTATTCGTATAGCTCCTAGCCATTCGCAAAGTCTCTGCAATGACATGTTGCATTTGCAAAGTTTATTTGATGGTATATTCCATTTTCAAAGTCTCTCAGATGACATATTACATTTGCAATGGTATTTTTTATTCGCAGTCTCTGCAGGACAAAAATGCTCAAGCTTTGCAATCTCATATTGAACAACTCAGGGAATTCGTCTCCTTCAATAATCTATACATTATTTTATGAGGTTCAGATATAACATTTTTAAGGTTGGTTTTCTTTCTACCGGGGTGCTTTGTCGCACGAGTACAATAGCAACACTCGCCTACAGCTCGTGCTATCGTGCTCGAGCGACTCATATGATGAATTACCCAGTCTGCATATAATGATCGCTCTCTCTCGCCTCTATCACAAATTATGATATAAGTGCAGAAAAACGTTTTCTCACGAGTGTGAGGTTGCATCTCAGGCCGAACGCAAGTATTAAAACTACACAAATTATGTAAACGTTTGTCCAACGAAGATTGTACAGAATTGTACCGCACAAGGTATGAAAATGGCGATATGCACGCGAAGAGTGCGTAAAAGGTACATTACGGAGTGCAGTAATGTACGTAATAGTCACTATAGAGGTATGTCGATTTATGTATGATGATTCGTAAAACTAAATCAGTTAAAAATAAAAAAGCACATTTTTCGTTCGTAGACTTGTAATTATAACGTCATTATTTAATTGATGTAAAAATTGAAGAGAAGGGTTTAACATTTCTAATTAATGTACAATAATTGTCCATATATTGTTAGAGATAAATTCGCACTGTTTACCAGCACTGGCAGTGGAAGCTCGGGCAAAATGATGGAATGTGGAAACAATTTGCGCGGCACCAATCGCGCATACCCGGAACGTTTGCGAAGAAGCGTGTTGGACCACAATCCGTAATTCTGTAATAAAATAATTTCATAACAATCTTTTATCACAATACGTAACGAATGATGAATACCGATCATGTTATGTGCACATTGCATAATTATAAAAAGTTTCTCAACATTACCTGTTATGTCCATGAGGATACCCGTGGGGATTTCCATGAGCATTGCCGTCGGGATTTCCATGAGTATGACCATTGGGATACCAATGACTATTGTCGTGAGCATTTCCGTGACGATTGCCATGGGGATATCCTTCGGTATGGAGGTTCGGATACCAATGAATGTTGCCGTTGCCGTGACCAGGACCGTGACCAGGACCGTGACCAGGCCCGTGACCATGGCCGTGACCATGATCGTGACCGTGGCCGTGACCATGGCCGTGACCGTGGCCGTGACCGTGACCGGGGCCGTGAACGTGACCGTGACCGTGACCGGGACCGTGACCGTGACCGTGACCGTGACCGTGACCGTGGCCGTGGCCGTGGCCGTGGCCGTGGCCGTGGCCGTGACCGTGACCGTGACCGTGACCGTGACCGTGACCGTGTCCATGGCCGTGACCATGTCCATGATCATTGTTGTGTCCAGACTCATTTACGTTTCCTTGGCCGTGTCCCGATTCATCTACATTTTCTTCGCTAGATTGACCATGGCCAGACTCATTTACGCTTCCTTCATTAGAATCATCATGTCCAGATTCATCTACATCTTCTTCGTTTGAATGATCGTATCCAGACTCATCTACGTCTTCTTCGTTTGAATGATCGTATCCAGACTCATCTACGTTGTGTTCGTTTGAACAATCGTATCCAGACTCATCGACGTTTTCTTCGTTTGAATGAACGTGTCCAGACTCATCTATGTTTCCTTCGTTAGAATGACCGTGTCCATTTTCATGTTCGTTTACTTCGTTAGATTGACCGTGTCCAGACTCATCTACGTGTCCTTCGTTAGAATGACCGTGTCCATCTTCATGTTCGTGTCCTTCGTTAGAATGACCGTGTCCATCTTCATGTTCGTGTCCTTCGTTAGAATGACCGTGTCCAGATTCATCTACGTTTCCTTCGTCAGAATGACCGTGTCCAGATTCATTGACGTTTCCTTCGTTGGAATGACCGTGTCCTGACTCATCGACGTGTCCTTCGTTAGAATGACCGTGTCCATCTTCATGTTCGTGTCCTTCGTTAGAATGACCGTGTTCAGACTCATTGACGTTTCCTTCGTTGGGATGACCGTGTCCAGATTCATCGACGTTTCCTTCGTTAGAATCACCATGTCCAGATTCATCAACGTTTCCTTCGTTAGAGTGACCATGTCCATCTTCATGTTCGTGTCCTTCGTTAGAATGACCGTGTCCAGATTCATCGACGTTTCCTTCGTTAGAATCACCATGTCCAGATTCATCGACGTTTCCTTCGTTAGAATGACCCTGTCCAGACTCATCTACGTTTCCTTCGTTAGAATGACCATGTCCATCTTCATGTTCGTGTCCTTCGTTAGAATGACCGTGACCAGATTCATCGACGTTTCCTTCGTTAGAATGACCATGTCCAGACTCATCTACGTTTCCTTCGTTAGAATGACCGTGTCCTGACTCATCGACGTGTCCATCGTTAGAATGACCGTGTCCATCTTCATGTTCGTGTCCTTCGTTAGAATGACCGTGTCCAGACTCATCTACGTTTCCTTCGTTAGAATGACCGTGTCCAGATTCATCGACGTTTCCTTCATTAGAATGACCGTGTTCAGACTCATTGGCGTTTCCTTCGTTGGGATGACCGTGTCCAGATTCATCGACGTTTCCTTCGTTAGAATCACCATGTCCAGATTCATCGACGTTTCCTTCGTCAGAGTGACCATGTCCAGATTCATCTACGTTTCCTTCGTTAGAATGACCGTGTCCAGATTCATCGACGTTTCCTTCGTTAGAATCACCATGTCCAGATTCATCGACGTTTCCTTCGTTAGACTGACCATGTCCAGACTCATCTACGTTTCCTTCGTTTGAATGACCGTGTCCTGACTGATCGACGTTTCCTTCGTTGCGATGACCGTGTCCAGATTCATCGACGTGTCCTTCGTTAGAATGACCATGTCCAGACTCATCTACGTTTCCATCGTTTGAATGACCCTGTCCAGACTCATCTACGTTTTCTTCGTTAGAATGACCGTGTCCTGACTCATCGACGTGTCCTTCGTTAGAATGACCGTGTCCATCTTCATGTTCGTGTCCTTCGTTAGAATGACCGTGTCCATCTTCACGTTCGTGTCCTTCGTTAGAATGACCGTGTCCATCTTCATGTTCGTGTCCTTCGTTAGAATGACCGTGTCCATCTTCATGTTCGTGTCCTTCGTTAGAATGACCGTGTCCATCTTCATGTTCGTGTCCTTCGTTAGAATGACCGTGTCCAGACTCATCTACGTTTCCTTCGTTAGAATGACCGTGTCCAGATTCATCGACGTTTCCTTCGTTAGAATCACCATGTCCAGATTCATCGACGTTTCCTTCGTTAGAGTGACCATGTCCAGATTCATCTACGTTTCCATCGTTAGAATGACCGTGTCCAGATTCATCGACGTTTCCTTCGTTAGAATGACCATGTCCAGATTCATCGACGTTTCCTTCGTTAGAATGACCATGTCCAGACTCATCTACGTGGCCTTCGTTAGAATGACCGTGTCCAGACTCATCTACGTTTCCTTCGTTAGAATGACCGTGTCCAGATTCATCAACGTTTCCTTCGTTAGAATCACCATGTGCAGATTCATCTACGTTTCCTTCGTTTGAATTACCGTGTCCTGACTCATCGACGTGTCCTTCGTTAGAATGACCGTGTCCATCTTCATGTTCGTGTCCTTCATTAGAATGACTGTGTCCAGACTCATCTACGTTTCCTTCGTTAGAATGACCGTGTCCAGATTCATCGACATTTCCTTCGTTAGAATCACCATGTCCAGATTCATCGATGTTTCCTTCGTTAGACTGACCATGGCCAGACTCATCTACGTTTCCTTCGTTGGAATGACCGTGTCCTGACTCATCGACGTGTCCTTCGTTAGAATGACCGTGGCCAGACTCATCTACGTTTCCTTCGTTAGAATGACCGTGTCCAGATTCATCAACGTTTCCTTCATTAGAATCACCATGTCCAGATTCATCTACGTTGCCTTCGTTAGAATGACCGTGTCCTGACTCATCGACGTGTCCTTCGTTAGAATGACCGTGTCCATCTTCATGTTCGTGTCCTTCGTTAGAATGACCGTGTCCAGACTCATCTACGTTTCCTTCGTTAGAATCGTCATGTCCAGATTCATCTACGTTTCCTTCGTTTGAATGACCGTGTCCTGACTCGTCGACGTTTCCTTCGTTGGGATGACCGTGTCCAGATTCATCGACGTGTCCTTCGTTAGAATGACCGTGTCCAGACTTATCTACATTTCCTTCGTTAGCATCACCATGTCCAGATTCATCGACATTTCCTTCGTTAGACTGACCATGTCCAGATTCATCGACATTTCCTTCGTTAGACTGACCATGTCCAGACTCATCTACGTTTCCTTCGTTAGACTGACCATGACCAGACTCATCTACGTTTCCTTCGTTAGAATGACCGTGTCCTGATTCATCGACGTGTCCTTCGTTAGAATGACCGTGTCCATTTTCATGTTCGTGTCCTTCGTTAGAATGACCGTGTCCAGACTCATCTACGTTTCCTTCGTTAGAATGACCGTGTCCAGACTCATCTACGTTTCCTTCGTTAGAATGACCGTGTCCAGACTCATCTACGTTTCCTTCGTTAGAATGACCGTGTCCAGATTCGTCGACGTTTCCTTCGTTAGAATGACCGTGTCCAGACTCATCAACTTTTCCTTCGTTAGAATGACCGTGTCCAGACTCATCTACGTTTCCTTCGTTAGCATCACCATGTCCAGATTCATCAACGTTTCCTTCGTTAGACTGACCATGTCCAGACTCATCTACGTTTCCTTCGTTAGAATGACCGTGTCCTGACTCATCGACGTTTCCTTCGTTAGAATGACCGTGTCCAGACTCATCTACGTTTCCTTCGTTAGCATCACCATGACCAGATTCATCAACGTTTCCTTCGTTAGACTGACCGTGTCCAGACTCATCTACGTTTCCTTCGTTAGCATCACCATGTCCAGATTCATCAACGTTTCCTTCGTTAGACTGACCATGTCCAGACTCATCTACGTTTCCTTCGTTAGAATGACCGTGTCCTGACTCATCGACGTTTCCTTCGTTAGAATGACCGTGTCCAGACTCATCTACGTTTCCTTCGTTAGAATGACCGTGTCCAGACTCATCAACTTTTCCTTCGTTAGAATGACCGTGTCCAGACTCATCTACGTTTCCTTCGTTAGCATCACCATGTCCAGATTCATCAACGTTTCCTTCGTTAGACTGACCATGTCCAGACTCATCTACGTTTCCTTCATTAGAATGACCGTGTCCAGATTCATCGACGTGTCCTTCGTTAGAATGACCGTGTCCAGACTCATCTACGTTTCCTTCGTTAGAATGACCGTGTCCTGACTCATCGACGTGTCCTTCGTTAGAATGACCGTGTCCATCTTCATGTTCGTGTCCTTCGTTAGAATGACCGTGTCCAGACCCATCTACGTTTCCTTCGTTAGAATGACCGTGTCCAGACTCATCTACGTTTCCTTCGTTAGAATGACCGTGTCCAGATTCGTCGACGTTTCCTTCGTTGGAATGACCGTGTCCAGACTCATCAACTTTTCCTTCGTTAGAATGACCGTGTCCAGACTCATCTACGTTTCCTTCGTTAGCATCACCATGACCAGATTCATCAACGTTTCCTTCGTTAGACTGACCATGTCCAGACTCATCTACGTTTCCTTCGTTAGAATGACCGTGTCCTGACTCATCGACGTTTCCTTCGTTAGAATGACCGTGTCCAGACTCATCTACGTTTCCTTCGTTAGAATGACCGTGTCCAGATTCATCGTCGTTTCCTTCGTTAGAATCACCATGTCCAGATTCATCGACGTTTCCTTCGTTAGACTGACCATGTCCAGACTCATCTACGTTTCCTTCGTTAGAATGACCGTGTCCAGATTCATCGACGTGTCCTTCGTTAGAATGACCGTGTCCATCTTCATGTTCGTGTCCTTCGTTAGAATGACCGTGTCCATCTTCATGTTCGTGTCCTTCGTTAGAATGACCGTGTCCATCTTCATGTTCGGGTCCTTCGTTAGAATGACCGTGTCCAGACTCATCTACGTTTCCTTCGTTAGAATGACCATGTCCAGACTCATCTACGTTTCCTTCGTTAGAATGACCGTGTCCAGATTCATCGACGTGTCCTTCGTTAGAATGACCGTGTCCATCTTCATGTTCGTGTCCTTCGTTAGAATGACCGTGTCCATCTTCATGTTCGTGTCCTTCGTTAGAATGACCGTGTCCATCTTCATGTTCGTGTCCTTCGTTAGAATGACCGTGTTCTGACTCATCGACGTGTCCTTCGTTAGAATGACCGTGTCCATCTTCATGTTCGTGTCCTTCGTTAGAATGACCGTGTCCAGACCCATCTACGTTTCCTTCGTTAGAATGACCGTGTCCAGACTCATCTACGTTTCCTTCGTTAGAATGACCGTGTCCAGATTCGTCGACGTTTCCTTCGTTAGAATGACCGTGTCCAGACTCATCAACTTTTCCTTCGTTAGAATGACCGTGTCCAGACTCATCTACGTTCCCTTCGTTAGCATCACCATGACCAGATTCATCAACGTTTCCTTCGTTAGACTGACCATGTCCAGACTCATCTACGTTTCCTTCGTTAGAATGACCGTGTCCTGACTCATCGACGTTTCCTTCGTTAGAATGACCGTGTCCAGACTCATCTACGTTTCCTTCGTTAGAATGACCGTGTCCAGATTCATCGTCGTTTCCTTCGTTAGAATCACCATGTCCAGATTCATCGACGTTTCCTTCGTTAGACTGACCATGTCCAGACTCATCCACGTTTCCTTCGTTAGAATGACCGTGTCCAGATTCATCGACGTGTCCTTCGTTAGAATGACCGTGTCCATCTTCATGTTCGTGTCCTTCGTTAGAATGACCGTGTCCATCTTCATGTTCGTGTCCTTCGTTAGAATGACCGTGTCCAGACTCATCTACGTTTCCTTCGTTAGAATGACCGTGTCCTGACTCATCGACGTGTCCTTCGTTAGAATGACCGTGTCCATCTTCATGTTCGTGCCCTTCGTTAGAATGACCGTGTCCAGACCCATCTACGTTTCCTTCGTTAGAATGACCTTGTCCAGACTCATCTACGTTTCCTTCGTTAGAATGACCGTGTCCAGATTCGTCGACGTTTCCTTCGTTAGAATGACCGTGTCCAGACTCATCAACTTTTCCTTCGTTAGAATGACCGTGTCCAGACTCATCTACGTTTCCTTCGTTAGTATCACCATGTCCAGATTCATCAACGTTTTCTTCGTTAGAATGACCGTGTCCAGACTCATCAACTTTTCCTTCGTTAGAATGACCGTGTCCAGATTCGTCGACGTTTCCTTCGTTAGAATGACCGTGTCCAGACTCATCAACGTGTCCTTCGTTAGAATGACCGTGTCCATCTTCATGTTCGTGTCCTTCGTTAGAATGACCGTGTCCAGACCCATCTACGTTTCCTTCGTTAGAATGACCGTGTCCAGACTCATCTACGTTTCCTTCGTTAGAATGACCGTGTCCAGATTCGTCGACGTTTCCTTCGTTGGAATGACCGTGTCCAGACTCATCAACTTTTCCTTCGTTAGAATGACCGTGTCCAGACTCATCTACGTTTCCGTCGTTAGCATCACCATGACCAGATTCATCAACGTTTCCTTCGTTAGACTGACCATGTCCAGACTCATCTACGTTTCCTTCGTTAGAATGACCGTGTCCTGACTCATCGACGTTTCCTTCGTTAGAATGACCGTGTCCAGACTCATCTACGTTTCCTTCGTTAGAATGACCGTGTCCAGATTCATCGTCGTTTCCTTCGTTAGAATCACCATGTCCAGATTCATCGACGTTTCCTTCGTTAGACTGACCATGTCCAGACTCATCTACGTTTCCTTCGTTAGAATGACCGTGTCCAGATTCATCGACGTGTCCTTCGTTAGAATGACCGTGTCCATCTTCATGTTCGTGTCCTTCGTTAGAATGACCGTGTCCATCTTCATGTTCGTGTCCTTCGTTAGAATGACCGTGTCCATCTTCATGTTCGTGTCCTTCGTTAGAATGACCGTGTCCAGACTCATCTACGTTTCCTTCGTTAGAATGACCATGTCCAGACTCATCTACGTTTCCTTCGTTAGAATGACCGTGTCCAGATTCATCGACGTGTCCTTCGTTAGAATGACCGTGTCCATCTTCATGTTCGTGTCCTTCGTTAGAATGACCGTGTCCATCTTCATGTTCGTGTCCTTCGTTAGAATGACCGTGTCCATCTTCATGTTCGTGTCCTTCGTTAGAATGACCGTGTTCTGACTCATCGACGTGTCCTTCGTTAGAATGACCGTGTCCATCTTCATGTTCGTGTCCTTCGTTAGAATGACCGTGTCCAGACCCATCTACGTTTCCTTCGTTAGAATGACCGTGTCCAGACTCATCTACGTTTCCTTCGTTAGAATGACCGTGTCCAGATTCGTCGACGTTTCCTTCGTTAGAATGACCGTGTCCAGACTCATCAACTTTTCCTTCGTTAGAATGACCGTGTCCAGACTCATCTACGTTCCCTTCGTTAGCATCACCATGACCAGATTCATCAACGTTTCCTTCGTTAGACTGACCATGTCCAGACTCGTCTACGTTTCCTTCGTTAGAATGACCGTGTCCTGACTCATCGACGTTTCCTTCGTTAGAATGACCGTGTCCAGACTCATCTACGTTTCCTTCGTTAGAATGACCGTGTCCAGATTCATCGTCGTTTCCTTCGTTAGAATCACCATGTCCAGATTCATCGACGTTTCCTTCGTTAGACTGACCATGTCCAGACTCATCTACGTTTCCTTCGTTAGAATGACCGTGTCCAGATTCATCGACGTGTCCTTCGTTAGAATGACCGTGTCCATCTTCATGTTCGTGTCCTTCGTTAGAATGACCGTGTCCATCTTCATGTTCGTGTCCTTCGTTAGAATGACCGTGTCCAGACTCATCTACGTTTCCTTCGTTAGAATGACCGTGTCCTGACTCATCGACGTGTCCTTCGTTAGAATGACCGTGTCCATCTTCATGTTCGTGCCCTTCGTTAGAATGACCGTGTCCAGACCCATCTACGTTTCCTTCGTTAGAATGACCTTGTCCAGACTCATCTACGTTTCCTTCGTTAGAATGACCGTGTCCAGATTCGTCGACGTTTTCTTCGTTAGAATGACCGTGTCCAGACTCATCAACTTTTCCTTCGTTAGAATGACCGTGTCCAGACTCATCTACGTTTCCTTCGTTAGTATCACCATGTCCAGATTCATCAACGTTTTCTTCGTTAGAATGACCGTGTCCAGACTCATCAACTTTTCCTTCGTTAGAATGACCGTGTCCAGATTCGTCGACGTTTCCTTCGTTAGAATGACCGTGTCCAGACTCATCAACTTTTCCTTCGTTAGAATGACCGTGTCCGGACTCATCTACGTTTCCTTCGTTAGCATCACCATGTCCAGATTCATCAACGTTTCCTTCGTTAGACTGACCATGTCCAGACTCATCTACGTTTCCTTCGTTAGAATGACCGTGTCCAGAGTTATCGACGTTTCCTTCGTTAGAATCACCATGTCCAGATTCATCGACGTTTCCTTCGTTAGACTGACCATGTCCAGAGTCATCTACGTTTCCGTCGTTCAAATGACCATGTCCAGACTCATCGACGTGTCCTTCGTTAGAATTACCGTGTCCAAATTCATCGACGTTTCCTTCGTTAGACTGACCATGTCCAGACTCATCTACATTTCCTTCGTTAGCATCACCATGTCCAGATTCATCGACGTTTCCTTCGTTAGACTGACCGTGTCCATCCTCATGTTCGTGTCCTTCGTTAGAATGACCGTGTCCAGACTCATCTACGTTTCCTTCGTTAGAATGACCGTGTCCGGATTCGTTGCCATTTCCTTCGTTAGAATGACCGTGTCCAGACTCATCAACTTTTCCTTCGTTAGAGTCACCATGACCAGATTCATCGACGTTTCCTTCGTTAGACTGACCATGTCCTGACTCATCGACGTGTCCTTCGTTAGAATGACCGTGTCCATCCTCATGTTCGTGTCCTTCGTTAGAATGACCGTGTCCAGACTCATCTACGTTTCCTTCGTTAGAATGACCGTGTCCAGAGTTATCGACGTTTCCTTCGTTAGAATCACCATGTCCAGATTCATCGACATTTCCTTCGTTAGACTGACCATGTCCTGACTCATCGACGTGTCCTTCGTTAGAATGACCGTGTCCATCTTCATGTCCGTGTCCTTCCTTAGAATGACCGTGTCCAGACTCATCTACATTTCCTTCGTTACCATCACCATGTCCAGATTCATCGACGTTTCCTTCGTTAGAATGACCATGTCCAGACTCATCTACGTTTCCTTCGTTAGACTGACCATGTCCAGACTCATCTACGTTTCCTTCGTTAGAATGACCGTGTCCTGACTCATCGACGTGTCCTTCGTTAGAATGACCGTGTCCATCTTCATGTTCGTGTCCTTCGTTAGAATGACCGTGTCCAGACTCATCTACGTTTCCTTCGTTAGAATGACCGTGTCCAGATCCGTCGACGTTTCCTTCGTTAGAATGACCGTGTCCAGACTCATCAACTTTTCCTTCGTTAGAGTCACCATGTTCAGATTCATCGACATTTCCTTCGTTAGACTGACCATGTCCTGACTCATCGACGTGTCCTTCGTTAGAATGACCGTGTCCATCTTCATGTTCGTGTCCTTCGTTAGAATGATCGTGTCCATCTTCATGTTCGTGTCCTTCGTTAGAATGACCGTGTCCATCTTCATGTTCGTGTCCTTCGTTAGAATGACCGTGTCCAGACTCATCTACATTTCCTTCGTTACCATCACCATGTCCAGATTCATCGACGTTTCCTTCGTTAGACTGACCTTGTCCAGACTCATCTACGTTTCCTTCGTTAGACTGACCATGTCCAGACTCATCTACGTTTCCTTCGTTAGAATGACCGTGTCCTGACTCATCGACGTGTCCTTCGTTAGAATGACTGTGTCCATCTTCATGTGCGTGTCCTTCGTTAGAATGACCGTGTCCAGACTCATCTACGTTTCCTTCGTTAGGATGACCGTGTCCAGACTCATCTACATTTCCTTCGTTAGAATCACCATGTCCAGATTCATCGACGTTTCCTTCGTTAGACTGACCATGTCCAGACTCATCTACGTTTCCTTCGTTAGAATGACCGTGTCCATCTTCATGTTCGTGTCCTTCGTTAGAATGACCGTGTCCAGACTCATCTACGTTTCCTTCGTTAGAATGACCGTGTCCAGATTCGTCGACGTTTCCTTCGTTAGAATGACCGTGTCCAGACTCATCAACTTTTCCTTCGTTAGAGTCACCATGTCCAGATTCATTGACGTTTCCTTCGTTAGACTGACCATGTCCAGACTCATCTACGTTTCCTTCGTTAGAATGACCCTGTCCTGACTCATCGACGTGTCCTTCGTTAGAATGTCCGTGTCCATCTTCATGTTCGTGTCGTTCGTTAGAATGACCGTGTCCACCTTCATGTCCGTGTCCTTCGTTAGAATGACCGTGTCCATCTTCATGTCCGTGTCCTTCGTTAGAATGACCGTGTCCATCTTCATGTTCGTGTCCTTCGTTAGAATGACCGTGTCCAGACTCATCTACATTTCCTTCGTTAGCATCACCATGTCCAGATTCATCGACGTTTCCTTCGTTAGACTGACCATGTCCAGACTCATCTACGTTTCCTTCGTTAGACTGACCATGTCCAGACTCATCTACGTTTCCTTCGTTAGAATGACCGTGTCCTGACTCATCGACGTGTCCTTCGTTAGAATGACCGTGTCCATCTTCATGTTCGTGTCCTTCGTTAGAATGACCGTGTCCAGACTCATCTACGTTTCCTTCGTGAGAATTACCGTGTCCAGACTCATCTACATTTCCTTCGTTAGAATCACCATGTCCAGATTCACCGACGTTTCCTTCGTTAGAATGACCGTGTCCAGATTCGTCGACGTTTCCTTCGTTAGAATGACCGTGTCCAGACTCATCTACGTTTCCTTCGTTAGCATCACCATGTCCAGATTCATCAACGTTTCCTTCGTTTGAATGACCGTGTCCATCTTCATGTTCGTGTCCTTCGTTAGAATGACCGTGTCCATGTTCTTGTTCGTGTCCTTCGTTAGAATGACCGTGTCCATCTTCATGTTCGTGTCCTTCGTTAGAATGACCGTGTCCATCTTCATGTCCGTGTCCTTCGTTAGAATGACCGTGTCCATCTTCATGTTCGTGTCCTTCGTTAGAATGCCCGTGTCCAGACTCATCTACGTTTCCTTCGTTAGAATGACCGTGCCCTGACTCATCGACGTGTCCTTCGTTAGAATGACCGTGTCCACCTTCATGTTCGTGTCCTTCGTTAGAATGACCGTGTCCAGACTCATCTACATTTCCTTCGTTAGAATCACCATGTCCAGATTCACCGACGTTTCCTTCGTTAGACTGACCATGTCCAGATTCATCTACGTTTCCTTCGTTTGAATGACCGTGTCCATCTTCATGTTCGTGTCCTTCGTTAGAATGACCGTGTCCATCTTCATGTTCGTGTCCTTCGTTTGAATGACCGTGTCCAGACTCATCTACGTTTCCTTCGTTAGAATCACCATGTCCAGATTCATCGACGTGCCCTTCGTTAGAATGACCGTGTCCATCTTCATGTTCGTGTCCTTCGTTAGAATGACCGTGTCCATCTTCATGTTCGTGTCCTTCGTTAGAATTACCGTGTCCATCTTCATGTTCGTGTCCATCGTTAGAATGACCGTGTCCATCTTCATGTTTGTGTCCTTCGTTAGAATGCCCGTGTCCAGACTCATCTACGTTTCCTTCGTTAGAATCACCGTGTCCAGACTCATCTACGTTTCCTTCGTTAGAATGACCGTGTCCATCTTCTTGTTCGTGTCCATCGTTAGAATGACCGTGTCCATCTTCATGTTTGTGTCCTTCGTTAGAATGCCCGTGTCCAGACTCATCTACGTTTCCTTCGTTAGAATCACCGTGTCCAGACTCATCTACGTTTCCTTCGTTAGAATGACCGTGTCCATCTTCATGTTCGTGTCCTTCGTTAGAATGACCGTGCCCAGACTCATCTACGTTTTCTTCGTTAGAACCACCATGTCCAGATTCATCGACGTTTCCTTCGTTAGACTGACCATGTCCAGATTCATCTACGTTTCCTTCGTTAGAATGACCGTGTCCATCTTCATGTTCGTGTCCTTCGTTAGAATGACCGTGTCCAGACTCATCTACGTTTCCTTCGTTTGAATGTCCTGACTCATCGACATGTCCTTCGTTAGAATGACCGTGACCATCTTCATGTTCGGGTCCTTTGTTAGAATGACCGTGTCCAGACTCATCGATATTTCCTTCGTTAGAATGATCGTGTCCAGATTCATCTACGTTTCCTTCGTCAGAATGACCGTGTCCATTTTCATGTTCGTTTACTTCGTTAGAATGACCGTGTCCAGATTCATCGACGTGTCCTTCGTTAGAATGACCGTGTCCATCTTCATGTTCGTGTCCTTCGTTAGAATGACCGTGTCCATCTTCATGTTCGTGTCCTTCGTTAGAATGACCGTGTCCATCTTCATGTTCGTGTCCTTCGTTAGAATGACCGTGTCCAGATTCGTCGACGTTTTCTTCGTTAGACTGACCATGTCCAGATTCATCTACGTTTCCTTCGTTTGAATGATCGTGTCCAGATTCATCTACGTTTCCTTCGTTTGAATGATCGTGTCCTGACTCATCGACGTGTCCTTCGTTAAAATGACCGTGTCCATCTTCATGTTCGTGTCCTTCGTTAGAATGACCGTGTCCAGACTCATCTACGTTTCCTTCGTTAGAATCACTATGTCCAGATTCATCGACGTTTCCTTCGTTAGACTGACCATGTCCAGACTCGTCCACGTTTCCTTCGTTAGAATGACCGTGTCCTGACTCATCGACGTGTCCTTCGTTAGAATGCCCGTGTCCATCTTCATGTTCGTGTCCTTCGTTAGAATGACCGTGTCCAGACTCATCTACGTTTCCTTCGTTAGAATCACTATGTCCAGATTCATCGACGTTTCCTTCGTTAGAATGACCGTGTCCAGACTCATCTACGTTTCCTTCGTTTGAATGACCGTGTCCTGACTCATCGACATGTCCTTCGTTAGAATGACCGTGTCCATCTTCATGCTCGTGTCCTTCGTTAGAATGACCGTGTCCATCTTCATGTTCGTGTCCTTCGTTAGAATGACCGTGTCCATCTTCATGTTCGTGTCCTTCGTTAGAATGACCGTGTCCATTTTCATGTTCGTGTCCTTCGTTAGAATGACCGTGTCCAGATTCGTCGACGTTTTCTTCGTTAGACTGACCATGTCCAGATTCATCTACGTTTCCTTCGTTTGAATGATCGTGTCCTAACTCATCGACGTGTCCTTCGTTAGAATGACCGTGTCCATCTTCATGTTCGTGTCCTTCGTTAGAATGACCGTGTCCATCTTCATGTTCGTGTCCTTCGTTAGAATGACCGTGTCCATCTTCATGTTCGTGTCCTTCGTTAGAATGACCGTGTCCAGACTCATCGACATGTCCTTCGTTAGAATGGCCGTGTCCATCTTCATGTTCGTGTCCTTTGTTAGAATGACCGTGTCCATCTTCATGTTCGTGTCCTTCGTTAGAATGACCATGTCCATCTTCATGTTCGTGTTCTTCGTTGGAATGACCGTGTTCATTTTCATGATCGCTTCCTTTGTTAGAATGGCCGTGTCCAGACTCATCTACGTTTCCTTCGTTAGAATGACCGTGTCCTGACTCATCGACGTGTCCTTCGTTAGACTGACCATGTCCAGACTCATCTACGTTTCCTTCGTTAGAATGACCGTGTCCTGACTCATCGACGTGTCCTTCGTTAGAATGACCGTGTCCATCTTCATGCTCGTGTCCTTCGTTAGAATGACCGTGTCCATCTTCATGTTTGTGTCCTTCGTTAGAATGACCGTGTCCATCTTCATGTTCGTGTCCTTCGTTAGAATGGCCGTGTCCAGACTCATCTACGTTTCCTTCGTTTGAATGACCGTGTCCTGACTCATCGACATGTCCTTCGTTAGAATGACCGTGTCCATCTTCATGTTCGTGTCCTTCGTTAGAATGACCGTGTCCAGACTCATCTATGTTTCCTTCGTTAGAATCACCATGTCCAGATTCATCGACATTTCCTTCGTTAGACTGACCATGTCCAGACTCATCTACGTTTCGTTCGTTAGAATCACCATGTCCAGATTCATCGACATTTCCTTCGTTAGAATGATCGTGTCCAGATTCATCTACGTTTCCTCCGTTAGAATGACCATGTCCATTTTCATGTCCGTGTCCTTCGTTAGAATGACCGTGTCCATCTTCATGTTCGTGTCCTTCGTTAGAATGACCGTGTCCATCTTCATGTTCGTGTCCTTCGTTAGAATGACCGTTTCCAGTATCATCGACGTGTCCTTCGTTAGAATGACCGTGTCCATCTTTATGTTCGTGTCCTTCGTTAGAATGACCGTGCCCAGACTCATCTACATTTCCTTCGTTAGAGTCACCATGTCCACCTTCATGTTCGTGTACTTCGTTAGAATGACCGTGTCCATCTTCATGTCCGTGTCCTTCGTTAGAATGACCGTGTCCAGACTCATCTACGTTTCCTTTGTTAGAATCACCATGTCCAGATTCATCGACGTTTCCTTCGTTAGACTGACCATGTCCAGACCCATCTACGTTTCCTTCGTTAGAATGACCGTTTCCTGACTCATCGACGTGTCCTTCGTTAGAATGACCGTGTCCATCTTCATGTTCGTGTCCTTCGTTAGAATGACCGTGTCCATCTTCATGTTCGTGTCCTTCGTTAGAATGGCCGTGTCCAGACTCATCTACTTTTCCTTCGTTAGAATGACTGTGTCCATCTTCATGTTCGTGTCCTTCGTTAGAATGACCGTGTCCATCTTCATGTTCGTGTCCTTCGTTAGAATGACCGTGTCCATCTTCATGTTCGTGTCCTTCGTTGGAATGACCGTGTCCATTTTCATGATCGTTTCCTTTGTTAGAATGGCTGTGACCAGACTCATCTACGTTTCCTTCGTTAGAATGACCGTGTCCAGACTCCTCTACGTTTCCTTCGTTAGTATGGCCATGTTCATTTTGATGCACGTTTCCTTCATTGGCATGACCGTGCCCATTCCCATCCATGTTTCCCTTGTTACCATCGCCATGTCCATCGTCATGTTCGTTTCCTTCGTTATCATGACCGTGACCAGATTGATCAACGATTCCTTCATGATTATGGTTGTTCCACTCGTTCCACTCGTTGGAATGTCCATGTCCAGATTCATTCACATTTCCCTCAAAACCATTTCCGTGACCTGACTCATTCACGTTTCCTTCGTTAGGATGACCGTGACCAGTCTCATTCTCGTTTTCTCCGTGAGTATGGCCGTGGTTATTTTCATTCACGTTTCCACCGTCGTCATGATCATTACAGTCAATATCAGGATCATCGGGAAAAACAATATTATCATGGTTCTCCTCGTTAGCATTGCTGTTTTCATTCTCGTCTACGTTCTCTTCGTTAGCGTGGCCGTTTCCATTTCCATGCACATTCCAGTCAGTACCAGGTTTATGCCAGTTAACGGGAGGTGAATCAGGAAAAACAACGAAATCGTTATCCTCTTGCGAATCAATAGTGTGCTGTTTCTGATGCTGATTCCATTTGCCTGACATAAAATTATATAAATAATTAATCATAATGTTACAGTAGAACTGTATATCATACTTTTATTATTTACTGTGAATTTAATCTTATTTGGCCATTTCATTTATTGACAAATGTATTGCTTTATAGAATAGTATATTGTGCGTCAAGTTCGCGAAGTAGGTGATTCGAGATGAGTTTGAAATTATATGGCAATCACGCAAGTCGAGAATCACCTACGGCGCACCTCTCACACACTTTATTTTATGTCATACCCGTGCGCGAAGAACGATTTCGCGCATGCTCCGCTTCGCGTGGTGTGTGCGAAAACGCACTTCGCTCACTGGTAGCATAAAATCTTGTTCGGAACTCGTGCAAGAAACTTTTTCTCAACTCGTGTAATTGCAGCACTCGCCTTCGGTTCGTGCTGCAAACTCACATTCGTTGAAAAATTGTTTCGTCGCACTCGTATCGAAAGCTACTATTTTTAAATACCTGCGTGCAAAGTTTCGTTTTCAAGTTCTATTTAACCTTTATTTTCAATACTCTTCTTCTGTATCATTAATCTGAGAGCAAGGCAAGTGAACGTCTTTTTATACTTCGCATACGTCTCGACGAATTTCGCGTACGGTAAACAACCAATCATATAAAATGTGACAATCGACCGCTTCGCACACGCTACGCAGACCCGAGAAAACGAATTTCGCACGCAGGTGTTTAAAAAAAATACAATTGGTTTCGCAGTAATACTAATGGAACACTCTAGCATTCCTAACTACCATAGATTCGCCGTATAAACCTACATCGTTTTTATTTTTTAAACAGTGTACATCTTTTCATCTAAATTTTAAACCGACTTTTCTTGAAATATTTTCTGTTGTCCATTTTTTAAATTTAACGACCGAGACATTTTATCGCCGGTTTTACGGTGAATGGTTCATGAAGCGATTGTTAGGACATTACTAGTTCTTCATAAGTTGTCGTGATTGTTAGCGCTATTTTATTAGTGTTTTTCCTTAAGGGTCGGTAGCAATTTATTAGTTACCTTTCTCAAGAATTGGAGAGCCAATGGCTACTGCAGCCACCGCAGCCACAAGTATTACCACAAATTTCGACATTCGAAATTATGTGTCGAAACACCCAACAAGAATTACTTTTTCGTCGCTCAGCACGGCAATCACTTATTCTTACTGCTAACTTGAGCGAGAAATGATTTCAATTGAAAGCGTCAGCTATCCTTATATAGACCACTTCCAAGCCGTTAAATTTTTCCGTCAATCTGAATTCACAAGAACATAAAAAAGCAAGCATTTGTCGTCAATTAATGATATTCAATATTTAGACTAATGAGAGCTATCTGTCGAAAAATCGCTACACCTGGTCAATATTTTGACAACCTGCGACATGATCTCGCATCAGTTACCTCACGGCCATGTTGTATTCGTTGACGTCAAAGAAACGATGAAAAATTGAGACCGTAGTTGATTATCTGGTATATATATCTCGTGCAACTGTACAAATAATCGATTAATTGTGTCGCTACTGTGTAAATTTGCATACTTTGTTAAAAATCAAATGAAATGTGGGTCCGGTGAGGAAGCCTCTGATGGGGGGGCTTGAGTAGCTATGCCGCAATCAACATAGAATATTGGCTGTAGTCGTATGTTTATCAACCTTAACTTGTACTTTATATTTTATTTATTTCTCGGCGTTCAGTACAGTTAGGGTAAACGGGACGTCTACCGTAACCCTAGGCGTTTACCCTAATGGCCGGCCATGTAAGAGTAAATTTATTTACAAACCGACTTTTTTCATCTAAAAACAAACTTTCATTAATAATGACTGTAACTAATCGAAAGCTGAGAATCTCTATTTTCCAAAACCCATGCATGTTTTACGTTCATTGGGCATGGAGTAACCGAAATTTTTAAAAATAGCGAGGGATGTAAGTATCTCAGAATTCATGTTCTTATAACCGGCAGATTGTGATTTCACGTTCAACTACCCGGGTAGAAATTATCTTCAGGTGCTAGTCAGGGCGTTATTAGACCGCCTGACTGCCCTGGTGCGGCGCTTTTATGGCAACCTGATAGCGTCCTGAATCCAACTGTAACGCTGTGTCACATATGGCCCTGATCAGGCTGCCCGACCAGGCTATCATAAAGCTGCGCTAAGGATGCCTAATAACTTCGAAAGACTGTATATACGTTCATTAGCGAGACAAATTTTGTTTGCGTAATGGCAGCGGTGAGATACATCGTGGCATTCCCGGTGGTCTAGCCACGTACAGTCCGTCTCGCTACCGCCAGGTGGCTAACGGGCTCGACCGTTTCCCGCAAGCGAAAGGCGCCCTCAATATGCTTATATGTATCGATCTGAATGAATATTTTTATCCTGGGTCACTAGAGGTAACATTTCTACCAATTGGTAATAAAGTTTTTTAATGACGTATTCCATTGACGGCGAGGTACTGGCTCCGGTGGAATACACGGTGGCATTCGCGGTGGCCCCGTCTCGTATGCTACTATCTGTAAGGTACTGGCGGTCGTGGGATACACGGTGGCGTTCATGGAGGCCTAACCATGTATCCCACCTAGGGCTCATTTTTGGGTCCGTTCAATAATGGTGGCAACACGGTGAAATAACGGTGGGATATACCATTATCCCGCCATCAACGGGGCCTCGTTTCGTGGTAGAATACACGGTGGAAAACGCAAAATCGGCGGTGGCACAATGGCAGGTACACACCTTGTAGAATACATGGTGGGTCAGATGGTAGGTATTTTCGCTAGGGTGTCATACTATAATTCCATAATAGTTCATTTTACGATAGCAGTAAAGGGAATTATGAGAGAGGGTGATATATCGAACCAATATTTTAAGGTGATTCTGCCATAAACTTGGGATTGAAATTCGCGGACGTTATAAAACATCTCTCTGGTATAGAAGTGATAACTTTAACTCAAAATTTGTAAAATCAAAATGGCGGTTTTAATATGCCGGTCGAAACAGCAAAAAATTGACTTTATTTGCATAAAATTCATGTGTCAAAAAGCATCTTTGTCCGCCACCTTGTGATTTTATAACTGATATTTTTAATTCGACGATTGCGAATTTGAATTTTTCATTCGTAAAGTTCATATGGTAGGTTGAATAATGTCGGACGAAAATGAACAATCTTAGTTTTATTATGAATTTAAACTTCAAACTTATAACATCGAACTGGCGACCAACAATATCTGGAAATATTAAAATTCAAATAGTTGATTTTACGGACCTGACACTAGTATTCCAAGAATGCGAAAGTAAGGTTATGTTTTGACACTGGCATATCCGTCGCAGCGAACGCTGCGAGCATTGTCAATTCGACTACCGACGAACAGTTTCAATTCAAAAGATTATTTGGAACCAGACGTCATACTTTATTTCTATGGTAACAATCCATAAGTATAAAAGGAATGGAATATGATACCTGCCTGAATTCTACTTTGAGTCACACGGGATGAAGTAGGAAATGAGGCACTCCTAAGGAAAGACTAATCAGCGCCATTTCACGGTTGCCTGATCTTACACCTAATACGGCTGCCCCGGATTGCGCCGGATCACGCCCTGGTCAGTCTTCCCATATAGGGCTAGCCATGGCATTGCCTGATCAGGGCCAAACAAGGCTTTCCGTAATGGGGTTAGCCGTGGCGTCGCCCGATCAGGGCCAAGCAAGGCTTTCCATAATAGGGTTAGCCGTGGGTTTCCCCGATCAGGGCCTGATCCTGACGAGGCAAGCTGTGACAGATTTCTACCCGGGTGGCTTGCTTAATAGTATTGTTTTATTAACAATTTAAATTTGTTTTATTTATTGGGAACCTCGATATTCGTCGAAAAATAATTATAAGTGACTTGCAAATTATTTTCATCGTTTTCCTATGTATACATTATGAACCGTAGATACAGATTCAATTGCCAATTATTCATTTTAATAATAATACAATATACTCTTAATTAGAACGTTTACCGTAGTGGAGTTTTCATTTTCATTTTTAAGTACTTCCTCATAGAAGAAACTTTGTTTCCATGACCATCCTTTTCCCGAGATTGTCATTTTAGGACCCTCAGAAAGGTCCAAACGTCGGCAAAAGTAGTCTAAACAAAATGTTCGTATGTATGTGCATGTGCGTGTTCGTGTTCGTGTTCGTGTGCGTGTGCGTGTTCGTTTGAATCGCACGTTTGCGTGTGCGTGTGCGTGAAATTGAATCGCTTATAACTGAAGAATGGCTTTATCTATCGAGTTGAAATTTGGTAAACAAGTGAAACACTAGCCTCTCTTTGATTTTTGCAGTTTTTGTCTAATTGAACACACAAATTGCGATTTTATGCTTTTTAAAATTTTTTGATAAAAAGACATAGTTGCTCAAACTTTCGTAAAATTTAATCTATTTTTCTGAATATTTTTTTATAAGAGTAGGTGTTATTTGGTATTGAATTGTGGTGAAGTCGGTATGGTGGTTCAAATTTTATGGAATTCTGAGTTTAAAAAAAAATTGAAGTTATTTCATGGACTTTTGCATGACTGCAGATAGCGACCCCAAGTTTTTATGTAAACGCAATAATATTCAGACATGATAGATATATAATTTAGTGACGAACGGTAAGTACGAAACTTTTTATTTTATGAAATTTATTATTTAAAAAAAATTTACGTTTATAGCACTTACTTTGGGAAACCCTCTAATAACGAAGTAACGAAATAGAAAAAATGGGATCGCAACATGTTTATTTATCTATTTGAAACAAGGATGCAAAGTAAACCCTTGCACATTGCTTCCTCGTTATTTTTAGTTTTTTACAAGTGTTCCTCTATGACGAAAATTGATTAACATAATTTTTCATAGATGTAGATATCTATTTATTTTCTAGTAATTCCTTACATCTGGTTCTCTGTCTGCCGATATTTTTATACGCGCCCTTTACAATCATATGACAATTGCAATTGATACTTGAGCTAGTACAGCGATCAGCCCAATAATTGCAGACAACGGAGAGTAAATAAAGATAAGAGTTGCCATGGCACTTGGCGCCCAATTCAATTTATCAACACACATGAGAGTTAAAAGGCGCAGAAGTATCACGGGACAATCACATGAAAGTCAACAACGCAAAAGCTGTTCAAATTTATTAAAGTCTTTACAATTAAGTTAACCCTTTCCTAACCGCAGCTCAATATTTGGATAGAGAATATACATATACATATATTCCCCTACCCCTTTTCCTAATGATAAGAGTATGGTCTCGTTACTCGCGGTGTTCATTTACCGCTGAATTGCCTGTAACGTATTCCGCGTCAATGACGAGGAATCATTGTATATAGCTATGCTCCGATTTTATTCCACCCAGTTTAAATATTTAGTTCATTGTTACGTCTCAGCGGTCTGGTGATTTAATCGTGTGCGCGGGCAATTCATAGGAAAAACAACAACAAAAAGTGACTGCGGCGCCACTGAAGTCGTATAAGGGTGGAGTGTTTGTCGACATAGAAAATCCATTAATTGCTTTTGTCTGTAAGGTAAACGACCCAGTTTCTGATATCTTTAGAACCGCGGCCTCGGTTTTCTATTATTTACGAACGCATTATATTATGAAACTGAAAAAAAAATCCTTTGACGTGTACATTGAATAAGATTCACTCAGTTTCCGAGTTAAGTCATTAAGAAATAATAATTGATTTTGTAAATTATGTTCGTCTACTATCGGGGTTAATGACACTGTTCAATCTTCCATGTCGCAGTTTGTGACACCAGCCAGTCCCCAGTTTCCGACGCTTCGACATAAGTTATACATGCAGTGTCAGAAACTGGAACATAACCTGAATTTATGGGAAGAACTAAGCTTTAGATGAATTTTTACGCATCAGATCAGTCGTGTGTTTTATTCTGTTTTTCCGTAGGAAAGTAACAGAAGAATGATATTTTCTCCGTTTAAGAGCGGAATGTGCCGCCTCGGGGATCGGACTGGGTGTGTGTGTGACTGGGTGGTTGAAATAAATAATTATTGTCAAAACTTTGGTACACGAAAACACTCATTTTATTAAAACACCGATAAAGAATAAATTATTTTATTGAAACACATATATACATTGAGACACTTAAATGGGCACCTGCGTTTACATAGTGCACATTTTGGATATATTTTGCCACTGTTAATTCCGCGGGCCGACCGTCGAGTTCAACCCGCCGAGTAGAACTGACTACAAGGAATTAAAAGTTGTGCTGAGAGCACAGAGCAAATAATACAAAAAATTAAAGATGCAGGACATCCACGGTCTGACATACAGGTCCTGAAACTCCGGCAAATTTCTGGTGGTAGGGGTGACTTGCATATTGAAGGAGTTCTTAGTTTATGGTATCGTCAACACGTGTCTCTGTTATCGACTGCCTGCAGTTAACATAACCTCGAACGTGTTCCTCGTTGACGAATCTCATTGACATTTGACTTTAAAAAAATATTGTTGATGTTTCCCTAGCAGGTCCGATGACCGTACAAAATGACCGTGATAAAACCAGGTTCATTTTTGCCCAAAAGTAACAGTTATTTACAGTTCAGAATAACTACCTTGTGAATTTTGTAACTGTTTAACCACACCGAATAACTGCTTTGATAATTGTCCAACGAACATCCGGCTGCTGGTTGTGTCCCGTACATCGTGCACTTCAGAGAGCTGCACGATGTGCCGGAATTATGCGTGCATAGTGCTGCATTCAGCACATCGTAACGTTACAAACTCTGCTTAATTCAGACGCAGTTGATGTGCTTCTGACGGCACGCTGTGCACCCAGCCCACCCAGCACTGCACGTTTGTCTATCTGGGGATAAGATGGCACGGTATGCCGTCACATAATAGCTCAATTCAGGTGTACATCGCTACGTTAATTCCGACATAGCAACCTGTTGTGTGACGCGTTTATGCATTCTCTGTGCCACCAAATGTCTGTCTGGGTAGGTTATGTAGTGCGCATGCTTTATTAGAGAGAGAAATGGATTTCTATCTCTGTCACATACCCTGGCGCTCGATCACAGAGCCCCTTGTGGGTCGTCTTCGAATTCTGCGTCACCCTCTCCATCGGAGTTTTCAGATCAGTATGTACGACCGTGAGGACATCGCGAATCTCATATGTTTGCGACGCCCTGCTCATCACCGTGGGACCGCTGACACTGCGCTGATGAGTGCAGTGACTTCATTTTTTTATGGTACGCAAAAATTCGCAAATAACTTTCGAATTCGCGATACTTTTTATCTTTTCTCTATCTTTGATCTGAGTATGTTAATTCTTGATTGAAATATTAATTTCGCTATCACTCCCGTACCGCTGTGTAAACAGATCGATCTTCAAGTATTCATTATTTACTCAATTTACCAGTAAGAACTATCCAAATTTTGGAGAAATAAGGCTGAATAGCTCAATTACATTAGGCCAAAAGTTCACGAACATCATTTGATTTGATTTGCCTTTCTGACATAACTATCTTAAGGAAACTTGAAATGACACGCTTACCGCAACAATAAAAAAGAAACATCGAACTCTAGTGGAGAGAAATACCGTTAATTTGGTCTGCAAGACTTATCATGACGTCTTATTCACCATCTTGTTTGACGTTTGGCAACGTCGCATTCCCGTCAAAATTTGAATGTCGGTGAAGTTTGAAACGTTTCAAAGTTGAAACGGTATTCGATTGTTTCTGCCAGCGCCAGCGATGCCAAAACGGTTACAGACATGGTTTTTAATTTATTACTTAATGAAGGTGGAACTTGTTCATATTAAGATAAGCGTTTTCGGATGGGAAAATCGCTTCCGGTCATTTTAAGACCACGGGTCTTAAAATAACCGTTCATATCGGGGGAAAATCACACACTCTGAAGTGTTTATCAGCTTTAACAACTTTTTTCACTATGAAGCAGATTTGTCCATATTTAAATAAGTGTTTCCAGATGCAACAAACTCTTCCGGGCATTTTAAGACCACCACCAAATCAATAGACCCTGCGAAAGACCTTCATATCGGGGAAAAAATCACACCCTCTGAAGTGTTTATCAGATAAAAAATTTTCTTTTGATATGAAGAAGGGGTTTCCACTTTAGGACAAGCATTTTTAGGCATAAAAATGTCCCCTGGTTATTTTAAGACCAGCACCAAATCAATAGACCCTACGGAAGACCTCCATAACGGGGAAAAATCGCACCCTCTGAAGTGTTTGTTAGATTTAAAATTTTCTTCTGATATGAAGGAGGGGTTTGTCCACTTTAGGACAAGCGTTTTTAGGCATAAAAATGTCCTCCGGTTATTTTAAGACCACCACCAAATCAATAGACCCTGCGGAAGACCTTCATATCGGGGAAAAATCACACCCTCTGAAGTGTTTGTCACATTTAACAATTTTTTTCGTTATGAAGAAGGGGTTTGTCCACTTTAAGACAAGCGTTTTTAGGCATAAAAATGTCCCCCGGTCATTTTAAGACCACCACCAAATCAATAGACTCTGCGGAAGACCTTCATAAGTAATAAATTTAAAACCATGTCTGTAACCGATGGCAGTAACCCATCGCTGGCGCTGGCAGAAACAGTCGAATACCGTTTCAACTTTGAAACGTTTCAAACTTCACCGCTATAAATTTGAATGGGCTCTAAGCTACGTTTGAATACGAAGTACGAACAGGATTACGTGAGCTATCGCATTGAAATGTAAACATCTCACTTAGAAGACATTTGCTAAGCCGTGATGAGACTCTTTGATGAAATTTCTAAATGACACTGGTTGATCTCGTGGCTTACACCACATGTCAGTGGCTAATTTTTCAATTTTGACCATACGGCGACCGTCACTTGGAAAATCCGGTAGAGGATCGAGATACAACCTCGACAGGGCGCTTTTTTCACCATACGAATGTTTTGTTTCCATCTGTAAATATTTTTACGGCAGAACCGCCCCTTATCTCTCAATGGAACTTCCGTTAAATCATTCCGTAAAAAAGAAACTATTTATTTAATCTTATTATTATTATTATTTATTTTTATTGAATAAAATAATAATGATAATATTTTTATTTTCACTACAAATCATTTGCCAATTGTGCTGATTCCACGACGCGTTGACCTTCAATTTTTTGCTCACTTTCTTCTAGGGTAGATGTACCATTTGTGGCCACTTTAAGCGATACCCTACTATTCATTTGACGAAAAGATTTACATAAATCCATGTGAACACGTACAACATTGATCAGTGCCATCCGAAGGGTATTGGTATTGGAATTATGACGAATGACAGTTTATTTTCATCATAATTAATGGAGAAAACAATAAATAATGAACGATCTCCTCATTTCACCGAAAGTGGTCACGAATGCACCGTTTTTGGCCAGTCATAGTGCTATTTGTGGCCACTCGACATAAAAATAATTGTGATTCTGTAAAAATTCTATTAAAGTCGTTTTTTATTCAAATCTTCGAAGCATTTTATGTTACAAACAATATATTGTTATTGGAAGCGTTATAGCGTTGATAAGTCGCGTTTACTTTCTCTTTTTATTGTTTTTTCCCCCTGTGTTTTCTGGTTTTTTTCGTTGTCTTTCCTCCAATTTCTCGATTTTAATCTTCTTGTTTAATTCCATCTTCGCTACTCTTTCTTCTTTTCTGATTCGTTTTCTCTCCTCTTCGTCATTTTTCGCTTTCTCCTTGGCCTGCATTACCTCGATCCATTTATTCGACGTTATCACCGAAGGGGCATGCTCGTTCGGTTGGTCTGGTTTTGATTTTTTCGACTTCGTAGTTTGCTTTTTCGGTCAAAGAAGTACCGTGCCCAAAACTTCGTCCAACGAAACCGAATCAGGGACGACACTCACTCCAGGAAGCGGTTCTGCGTGGACTTCGAATCTAGCGCTATGAACGTTTTCGGTCTGCCTCGTTTGATTCGAGATCTCGTCATTCGTTCGAAAAGCCTCTCCACTCTCCGATGTCTCATTTTGGATCAGGGTATAGGAATTGGATTCGATATCATTGGATACAGAAATCACAGGGATGTCGGAAAATCCTTCGAAATTATCGAATTCCATGATTTCAGTAGAGTGCTCGCCTATTATACCGAAAAAATCCAATTACGTGTTAAATTATAATTTGAAATCTTTTCAGAAACATAATTGTCAAAGAAATACTAAGCAATAGATCTTTAATGATTGTAATTAGATTTAAAAAACAGAATTAAGAGACGCGGTAGCGTCTCGACGCCAAGTTTTTAAAGAAATTTTCTTTTCAACTTTTCGTTTTTCTCAGCATCTCGTTTCTCCTCTGAATTTTTCTTCATTCGGCCCATACCCGCCTACAAGAATATTAAATGCCTTAGAATAAAAATATATATGAAAATATTCCATTTACAATAATATTGAACGATATTCAATCAAAAACTAACAGTCGGGACAAGAGTGGCCACAAATGGAAATAGCGGGCGCCATATGTGGCCACGGGGTGGCCACAAATAGCACAACGATACTTTCGTTGTCCTACTTGTGGCCACTTTGTATTTACAGCATATTTAAGGTTATTTTTCACGAATTCAGATTTCAATCGAGTAATTAAAGTATTTTATGTGACTTATGCATGCTCGTGTTTAGAATTAGCGGTAATAAATGAATGCCGAAGGGTTTCTTACCAACCGCTCGCTTAACGTTTTCCGTAAGATTTAGCCGGGATCTCCAAGACGCTAAAAGTTTCGTCGTCTAATGCGCTGCGTCGCTATGAAATGAGTCGCAAGCGGCAAAATATGTTGCCAATAGAATTCTTTTTCACTTTGATACCCTTGCAATTACGCTTTGAACACCGATCTCTTAATATTTAGCATTAAAAGAGAGAGTGGCCACAAACGGTACAGTGGCCACAAACGGTACGTCTACCCTAGTTGTTAATTTGCATCGATTCACAGCTGTTCTCACATTTTCTTTCCACTTTTCTTTCTTTTGTGTCGTGAATCTGTCTCGTTTACAGCGAAGCCTGTCAACGGTTACGGCCGCCGCCATATTTGTTTATTGCCGGCCGGCGTCGGTGAATCAGCTGGATACTGCTACTACGAACATTCAAGTATTGTGGCGTTGCCAAGTCGATTCGTTGCAAGGACAAAAATCTTTGCGCCGCGTTAATCACGAATAACACTAATTAAACTGTCTGTATTCATTAATAATCACTCAGAACATGTGTGCTCTGCCTATAAAAAAACCGTCATGAATATTTATTTTCTGCATTAAAAAAAATCGTTTTTCAATTTTGAGACTTATCGTCAGGGAAAATATAAATCAAATCAGCATCAAAACATCAAGAAAAAAATCGACAAACATCATTTCTAGGCAATGTTTCTCGACTTCAACCAGAATAATCTTCAGTTTTAGCGAAAGTCGTAATTTCAGTTATTTTAGTTGGTCATTAAACACAATATTTGTAATTTGTCTGACAAGTTGCTCAATGACTCTAACCTATCTGACATACATCCTTAACTCGGTTTGTTTGTTTATGTTTATTGTCTGTTATTGGGTTTATGAAATATTATTTTTCTAAATCTCGAAGCATTCATTTTGACAGCATTCATGAACTAAGACCTCGACGCAAATTTTTAGTACATGTTGAACAATATTGTAATATTTAAGTCATAGTATTATTCTATACTGTCAGGGCAGGTTAGGATGATTTCAAGGAGGTCAGAAGTTTGATTTGCGGTGATGTTGTTTTGCTAAAATTAAAAATATTGTATAGTATATTACGCCACTAGGGAGGGAAAGTAGACTATGTCCAACCGCGTGTAAAATTACCATCCGAGCCGAAGGCGAGGGTTGTAAAAACGTGGTTGGGGATAGTCTACTTTCACACCCCAGTGGAGTATACTATTTTTCTCCATATCTGCAGCGGAAAGTTCGAATTATGTAAAGCCCGTAGGGCGGGAAGTCGAACTTCCCGCGCAGGTATGGTGAAAACACGCATTTTACATACCGTCTGAAGGTTAAATCATCGAAATAAACTCCTGTCTTCAAATGTTTTTTTTTTTTGTTTATTTATGAAGGTTACAACAAAAATCCTTAGAAATAGCGAATTATATAGCAATTTTTATGTCATGACGATAATACTAAATAGGATTTCAATTGATATGAAATAGGAACCGTGAAAAGTGACTTGATGCGTTGTGTTAGTCTATTGTTTCATCATTTTTGCTGTAACAATCTCGTCCCAAAAATTTTCTCGCTAATTCTAAAGCTTGCAGACGCTTCTTCATCGTGTGTCCGATTAGTAGCAGCGGCAACGATTCGATGGGCATTTTGACGGATATACGAGACACTTGTCCAGACAATAAACACTGGCGCCTTCTTTCTCAGCTATTTCACCAATCGCGTCACAAACCTCTCTGCAATTAAAATACCATAAAACATATTAATATATCATGCTGCATACTTCCATAAATTGACAAGTAAGAGATGAAACGATACTTACGGACACTGGCAAACCGTTTCAGGACAATTCGGCGGATAACGGAGACAATTTGTCTGACACCAGTCGCCCATTCCAGGAATCGTGCGGTACAGATTTGTAGGGACGCAGACCTGGGACCTAAAAAATAAAAAACACTTTTATTTAATTTTAGCCTTAAATAGTGTTACGACCCAATAAAAGAATTCGGTACTAAAGTTGCTGGGGGATTATTCTGTGTAAGGAGTGAGTGAAGTGAAACATCCGCCGGCCATTCATGACTTGAGCATTCACTGAAGAGGCGGTGTTACTTCCCCCCCCCCACTCCCCTCCGCCCCCCGCTTTAAAAATATTATAAGCTGTCCCTATCGTTCTCGACAACGATTTGATGACTGTCGGATGACGGTTCCAGCGACATAATTTATGACCATTCAATTATTTGGTCAAGCAACCAAATAATTAGTTATTTTTAATTAAATAAAAAGTTATTTATCTACGCCCTAAAACTGTGTCACGTCGGTTTTATCAATTTTGACAAATCGCCATCGTTGTTTCAACTGTTTCGCAACGTTTATTCGATATACTTATTTTTACGACGCGGCGACTATTCCAAGACGTTATTTCAGGTTTTTCCATCTTTTTCATCGTGGTAACTATTTTTGAATTGTCCTATTATTTCGTCGAGGTGACATGTTTTGCAACTTTTTCCCAATCTTCCAATTGTTTTATTGTGGTGACTGTTCTGCAAATTTTTTTAGCGATCCTCCTACTATTGCGGCAGGGACTGTTTTGCGAATTTTTTTTTTGCTACTTTAATACTCTTTCGTCGTAGGGACTGTTTCAGAACGAATGTTTTAATTTGATTAATCCTTCGAGATCCTTAAATTTCGAGTTAAGAGAAAAAGACAGCCTGTCGGCTTCTCTCTTTTCACCGAAGAAGTACAAAGAACTACACCAAGAAGCATCACCTTCAGATGATAGCTCTCTCATGAGCAGTCGAATCCAAAATGTCTTCGCAGTTTTATAAACACTTTGGCTTCAATGCGCTTGCGAGGAACGCTTTAGCCATTTGCCATCTAGCGGCATTATGCGAAACACTGCCCTAGTAAGCCTAGTGACCGGCCGAACGACCGAAAAACGACGGGTCGTTAAATGCAAGAAAAAAAACAATTGAAAAGAGCCAAATGACCAAGAAAACGACCATTAAAATAATTTTTGGTTAGTCGGTTAGTAACCAACGATGATTTTAATGGTCGTTTTTTTGGTCGTTTGGGTCTTTTCAATGGTTTTTTCCTTGCATTTGACGACCGGTCGTTTTTCGGTCGCTCACCAGGTTTGTTAGGGTGATGCGCCGTTACTTTGACGAAAAAGTAACATCATGTCATGCTGCACGACGTGCTGGCCCTGTGACAAAATGGCGTTGATAATGTAGTCTGAAGTTTCGCACAACGTTTATAGTGTTCCGCCTTTAGCGATACTTCAATAGCGCATTTCTGGTTGTTTACATTACTGAACGTGAGACCCTGATGTAACAAATAGCAAGAAGCAAAAAAGCTATGGTTAATTACCTGATGACAAGCGGGGATATGTAGTTTGGCGCACGGTAGTCCCTGTAGTACAGAAGGAAGGGATTGTCCTGTTGAACGAATAATGGTGGCCTTCCAGCAGTGCTAGTAACAATATTGACATCCGCACAGTTTCTGAAGGTTTCGGGTCGTCCACAACCGACAGACTCGGTACCATTTGGACATGTGCCCCACATATTAGCTGCAATAAATATTTAAATTTCTGTTTAAGGGGAGGTGAAACATGTATCACATGACATATGAGTGCAAGAGAAATAGCTGCCATTCACAGGCTATTGTTATTTTAGAAGAAAGCAATAAAAAATCACAAAGCAATAAAAATTCAATCGACTTGAATTTTTGAACTGTTGGATTTTCTTAAAAATGAGATAAAAATAGTTTTTAACTTCTTAACTCTTTGACTTATACTACTCTTGACATAACCTTACTTTTTGAAGCTCACAAAACAAAACTTCGCTTCGCTTGCGTGCGTGAAATAGGCACTTCTCGTACTAGTGGCATAAAACTGTATACGATACTAGTGCGATAAAACTTTTTCTGATCTCGTGTGATTACAACACTCGCTTTCGGCTCGTGCTGCAAATTCACACTCGTCGCGAGAAAGTTTCATCGCACTAGTATCTTAATGTACTATTATTTTACTCGGTGTGAGAACCGCAGTTTCACACACGCTTCGCGTGTATGTAAGTTAAATAAGATAATTCTTATTTTTCTCTTGTATCGTATGGCTAGAAAGGTAAATATAAAAATTAGTGCCCACTAATAACTTACCAGTGTAATAGTTCCATTGTATGACACATTGTGAGCAAGTAACGTAAGGTGGCAGTGTAACTTTGTACCTAAATATCGCTTTCTTCTCGGCGTCGTCCGGAATCACAAAACTCACATCACGGGTTCCAGACAGGTATAAAGGAAACCTTGAGGAAAAAATTATATTATATTTTTAATAATTCTTCAAAAATCCATTACTCCCTAGAGAGGAAAACGGTTCATTTCAGCTTGGTGCAAGTAATGAGAACCGTACATGCATATGCGTATTTGACATTGGTTAAAAATGTGCAATTTTTACGTCCCTGTTACAGGCCTGGAATGTGGTTATTTTTCAGCGCAATCGGAGGAAAACGTATCGTACATTACAAGAGAGGGAATTGCGTTATTTTCACCTCGGATGATTTATGTTAACAAACTTCATGCTCGGAAAAAATCACGCACTTTCCTCCCTTTTAACGTAATATGCGTTTTTTCCCGCCTTTACTATAATAACCTCATTTCGTGCGCGTAACTCGAGCGCAAAAAAGCTAATTTGTAACCTCTGACACGTCCGCATGCTCAATCCCGATCCATTACTCCCTAGGGAGGAAAACGGTGCATTTCTGCCGGTTGGGAATAATGAGAACCGTACTGCACATGCGTACTTCTTATTAATTAAAAATGTGCAATTTTTACGTTCCAGTTACAGACCAGGAATGTGGTTATTTTCCAGCGAAATCGAAGAAAAACGCATCGTACAAAGGAGGGAAATGCGTTATTTTCACCTCGAATGATTTATGTTAACAAATTTCACCCTCGGCTAAAATCACGTACTTTCCTCCTTTGTAACATAATATGCTATTTTATCCCACCTTTATATAATATAATAACCTCGTTTCGTGCTCGTAACTCGAGCGCACAAACGCTCATTTGTAACCTCTGACTCATCCGCATGCACGGAAAAAAAAGTTTGGTTGTGGCAACTACGTTTTCGATTTGCTGTACACAATGTCTAAAAAATTAGTTGCCTCAACCATATCGAATAGTAACCTCAACTATTCACGATTAGTTCCCGATTGGATTAGTTAGGTTAACTAATCCAATCGTTGGGACTACCACTCGAATAGTTGGGACTACCATTCGAATCGTCGGTATTATCATTCGAATCGTTGGTATTACCATTTGAGTTGCTAGGGAAATAGAATAATCGATTGGTTGTGTCAACTCATTTCTTGGTTATGGCAACTAATCTTTTTTTCCGTGTGCTCAATCCCAATTCATTATTCCCCAGGGAGGAAAACGGTTCATTTCTGCCTGGTGGGCGCAATGAGAACCGTACTGCACAGGCGTTAAAAGTGTCATTGGTTAAAAATGAGCAATTTTTACGTCCTTGTTGCAAGCATAGAATATGGCTATTTTTCATCGAAATCAGGGAAAAAACCATGGAATGCTACACGGGAGGCGCGTGATTTTTATTTCGGAGATTTATGCGAACAAACTTGACCCCCGGCAAAAAACGCGCACTGTCCTCCCTTGTAACATAATATATTATTACAGCAAAAAAAAAAGCACCTGTCGAAACATTCCTGAGTAGCCTCGCTTTTGGGATTATTGTTGGGGCATAAGTACATCTCGAATCTGCCCTGGTGATTAGCCGTGAGCTCAATCTCAATGTCGATATCCTGTCCAACTGAATAATGCCTGACAATCGTGCCTTTGGCAAATTCACCTCCTGCCTCATGAGGTCTCGGTTTGTTAAGGTGATAAGCGTCACCGCATGTTCCGCACTGGCCCTCATTTTGCACCCACTGAACTAAAACATACAAACAATTTCATTTAATTAAATCGTAATAATGGGAAATACCGTTTCAATGGTTTGTACTAATAATTAAATGACGTATACGTATGAAGTAACGTAACTAGATATTGAATAAATAAATAAATAAATAAATAACAGGCAGCGCCATTATTATAATAATTGGTATTAACATATTTTCGTCGTTCAATGAAAAACAAAAATTTTGCTAAGATTTTCCAAGATTTATTCAGTTTTCCTTACTCATAGAGAAAACTTTGTTTTCGTAAAAAGAAAAAACATACTTGAAGATTGTCATGTCAAGGTGCTTGAAATAGTCTAAAAGATCGAGAAATGTGGTTTGGAAATTAAATTAGAATTTGATATCAGTAAACTTGATATAAGTAAAATTACAAATTACAAGTAAAATTACAAATTTTTACTTATATCATTATCGTTTACGTTTACTGATATCAAATTACAACTTGATATCAGTAAACGTGATATCAAATCGATCTCAAAATCGCTTCGAAATTTTCTAAGGTATTCCGTCTTAACGCATGTCAAAAATGGCACTTTTTGACATATGTCGATTTGTAATCTCAATTTGACATAATTATTTTTATGCGGTTTTTTTCGTATATTCACTGGTAATGTTACCGGAAAAATACGGTAACATTACCGGTTAAATTTACCGCTTACATCTCTAGTCTTAAGGACGTATTTTATTGCATCATAAGACGTTTGTATCATGTGGGGAATGAATAAAGAGTATAATTACTATTGCATCACGAGTGCATAATAACATTTAACGTATTGCCGCAAATATCGAATGCAGAACATTCATTGCGACATATGAGTGGCAGTCATGAAACGTACATTTGCAATTTGTTTTCGTAGCCCGAGGACTATACAGGGCGAGGCTTCCATTTATTTTTTTATTTTTTTGTAAGCGAAAAAAATTGTGCATTATTACCTGCACAAACCTTGAGGGCTCGATTACGTGCCGGTACGTAGGGACGTAGTAACTACGTCATATGGGGCATTCCATACCAATTATTTTTTTTACTTATTCACCCGTGCCAATGGAATACGCTCGTTTTTTATTTTTTTATTTTCATTTCTCCAACGATTACGATTTTTAAATTTATTTTCTGAGCTAAAAATTTTCAAATGCTTATATCTACTAAAACGTTAATCGGAACGTAAAAAATATGCATATGAAAATTATTCGTCTTAAAGTATAGTTTCTTGTGAGTGCTAAATCTTCTTTTTCTAAATCTTTTTTTTCAATGTCGAAGATATAAAATTTTTGGGAACTTAGCCTAGATTTTTTTTCACTCTCAAAACTTTATAATATTGATATTAATTATTTATTATAATTATAATTCTGGTATTGTTATATTTTGGAATCCTTCCAACCAACCTAATCCACCCCGACAGGATATACTTAAAAATTATAATATTGTTTAATATGTATTAAAAAATAATTTATTAAAGTAGTAGTAGCCAAGTAGTAATAAATTTATTACTATATTATTAATATGTATTAAAAATATGAAATATTATTTGTCCAAATCTCGAATATTATAATTATATAAAAATGTGTATCTATAAAATGCTCGGAAAAATCGAAAAAAATGTATCCCCCTCCCTGCTTAGGCTTAACATGTTCGTATTGATTAGAAGTACTTTTGAGATGAAAAAAAACCTTCCAAAAAGTCGATACATGTACTTTTTGTTTTTTAAAATTGATTTAGAAAAGATAAAGAATTTTTTAAAATCACTCACATAAAAATATGCTTCAAGACGAAGAACTTTCATATATATATTTTTTGCGATCCGATTAATGTTTTATAAGATATAAGCATTTCAAAGTTTTTAGATCAGAAAATAAAAAAAAATGGTAACTTGGAGAAATGAAAATTTAAAAATCTAAAAAAAATTAGCGTACTCCATTGGCACGGGCGAATAAGTAAAAAAAAAATGAACATTATCTGATAGAGACAGCGTCTGAGGCTGGTCGAATTGGTATGGAATGATCCATATGGGTCAAGGCCCAAGTGGGCCACCCAGGTTTAGCAAGATCGCAAAAAATGTTCATAATTTTTCCAAAAGTTGTTTAGAGTATCAGGAACATCCATAAATTATTTCAGAATTTTAGCACCTATGGTTTGCCTAAAATTTAATAACGATTTTTTTATTTCATTTTTTTTCAATTCGCTGTATATTCAAAATTACCGAACATACAAAAAATTTGTTCCTGAATAAAATTTAAGTTCTTAAATATATTTTTTAATAAAAAAATTTCCATAGCCGATCAGAAAAAATTACCGCCATTTTTTGAGAAAATAAAGTAATAATATTTTTTTTCATTGAAACAGACCATTCCGATTTTTCTCAAAATTTCACAGAATTTTTATTATTATGCTTACAAACTACAGAAAAATTGGCGTGATGGCAAATTAATGGCCCACTTGCTATGGAATGACCCATATGTACCTTTGACGGTGCATTCCTCTTTACATACCACAATTATCCAACGTAATGATCACCTTGTACGAAATTCTTACGAACAAACATAAACTACTCTTTGATTTTTTTTTACAGTGCAAGGTTCTCATTTACGACATTCTTTTTTTATTTTTTTTATTTTTTTTAATTTTTTTGTGTTCCCTCACACAAGCGGGACGCCTCCGGGACCTAAAGTGCTCGAGTGTTTGTGTACCTTGACACGACATAAAGCAAAAGATTTTTATTTACGACTATCTGACCTCTTTGAGCAACGGAGTGTACGCTGTGTACTCGCGAAGAGCTTTGTGCAATTTGCACGCTGCTCCCGACTTGCACTCATAATAACGATCAGCCACAAACACTTGTAGTACTTTCAACGCCACTTTTGATTCTTACGATTCTTTGTAAAATATTGGAACAATAACGTGTTCGCTTCGAAAGGTTACTACCCTATTAAGAGAGCTTGTTTTTTTTTTTTTTTTTAGACCTGGTATATAAGAGAAAATTATTTTAAGTCTAAATGTAACGCTATACTGAACATTTGAATGAATAATCTGGTATATTATATTTATTGCTTCTGCATAGAGGAAGTTTTATTTTCGTGAACTTTTTTTTTTCTGCACTTTGCTTCCTCATTATTTTTCGCTTTTGACAAAGCTACCTCTATGAGGAAGCATGTTAATCAATTTTGGCTTCCTCATAAAGGAAGCTATGTAAAAAGCGAAAAATAATGTGGACGCATGTGCACGGTTCTACTTTGCATACATGTTTTATGACATTTTACGTGAATTATAGCAAAATATAAATTTATGAAAATATTCAAAATGCCATAAAATAGGAACCGCTTTACTGATCATTACGAAGTTTAGTACGTATGAGCACTGAGTACTATTGTTAGTCTGTAGAAAATTTCAATTGATTCGGTGACATTTTACATGAGTTAGCGCAAAAATGTAAATTTTTCGAACATTTCGAAAGTCTATAAAAATTTAACCTATTTATAGATTCGTCCCAAATTCAATACGAATCCTCCTTTAGCATAGCTTTATTTGTAAAAAAATGATTTAGCTCGAAAGCTACAAATTTGCAGAAGCTAGAGAAACTACAGACATTTTTCTAAAAATTCAAAATTGGATAAAAAATAATCTTATGTTTGAGTTTTTTTCAGAAATGTCCACAGACAAAGGGGCCTACCTGCCCCACGTGTGTGCAAAATTTCAGCTCGATCGATAAAGCCGTTCTTTCGGTATCTAAGTTTGAATTTTGCATGTCGGTCACACATACACACATACATACATACATACATTTTGCTTCCTCGTAGAGAAAGCTTTGTTTTCGTGAAAATTTTTTTTTCGAGATTTTCATGTCAGGATACTCAGAATCACCTAAAACGTCGAAAAAAGAGGTTTAGAAAAAATGTATGTATGGGACCGTTCATAAATGACGTCACCACAAACGGGGGGGGGGGGGGGGCGTCACAATCGTGACGTCACGCATTTTGCATTTTTTTAAAAACCTCACGCAAAAACAGAGTATTTACATTTTTGTTAAACCGGTGTATGAAACGTTACATTGTTGTTCCTACTATTCATAAACAATATAAAAATATTTACAGTGGACTGTCCGATAAGTTCACCCTTTATAAGTCACACTTCTATCCCCACTCTTAGGCAATACCGTAGCAACGCGTGGTCCCACTTCGCGTCCGTTCGTCCCGTTTCGGTACGGTTTCGGGCGTTGTGACTTATAAAGGGTTAAAGTCGCGGGAAGTAAAGCGGATTAGGCCATTCCGATAAGTTAAGGTCCCCACTACTTGCGCAAGACCTTCCAGCCCGGAAATTCCCCTATCCTCAGCTCGTCGGACGTCGAAAGTGGGGGTACGGTCTGGGGTAAAAATGACCGTAACTCCAGCCGTGGTAATTTACTACTAACGCGTATCTTTCGTAGATTCAGCCATATATCTCGAAATCCGCTACTATTTATCCGCTACTATTTAAAGGTGTGAAAAAAATATATAATATCATGGCGGGACCTGTGACGTGAAAGCTGGCAACGCTGTACATCGTCAGCTGTGCTTACGACGTTCGCCGGCATGCGCGCGTAATTGAAAAAATATTTGACGTTAATGCCGGTCTCATTTTCAGGTTACATATTCACATTAATAATGTAATTAGTCCAACGCATTGGACGTACTGTGTTTAGCAGGGATTGACATTCGTTCACTGAAAATGTATTAAAAATACTGCTTGTATAAGATAAATATGATTCATTATTAGGCAAAACTCAACACCCAGATAGACAAACGTGCTTTTTTTTTTGGGCATGCCGGCACCATGCCGTCACGCGCCGTCACCGTGCCATCATGTACTACGACCGAATATATAGATAGATATAATAGACGGCACCATGACGTCAGCGTGCAGACACGCCGTGTGTTCAAAATTTTTCGACATGGCACGCTATGCCGTCACCGTGCAGTTATGCCGTGCCTTCAAAATTTTTTGATATGGCACGCCATGCCGTCACCGTGGAGTCATGCCGTGAGATCGAAATTTTTCGATATGTCACCGATATGTCCGATATGACCGATATGTCACCGTGACAGCACGCCGTGACGGCACGGTGACGGCATGGCGTGCCATATCGAAAAATTTTGAACGCACTGCGTGACTGCACGGTGCCGGCACGTTGACGGCAAGGCGTGCCAGCACGGCATGCCGTCACGGTGCCGTCATATTCGGTCGTACATAACGGCACGGTGACGGCATGGTGCCGGCATGTGTCTCTCTGGGGCATTTTCACATGTTTGCAATGATTATGGCTAATTTAAATCAATAATTCTTTTCAATGAGTTCTATTATTTATTAGGCTTAATAATTCTTAATTATTTACACTGTTAGAAAAGTCTGGAAGTCTTTATGCATGAACTCGTCAATAAAATATAAAAGTGTAATTTAAAAAAATTATCTACAGTTACAGTAAAACTAAAGCAAATTATTAAAAATGAAGTATTTTCACAGTAAAGTTAAAGTTAAGTTAATTATATATCGCATTTGTATATTAAATTTCGTACACCGGTTTGTACATAAAAACTTCCAGTACTTGTGCATTAAATTTCAAGTTTCTTTTACAGTGTGGGCGTGAAAGTATTTCAAACACATTTTCATTGAATGAATGCTCATACCTGGTGTATAGAGATAAAAATAATATAATGAATATAATAGAGGATCGAATACATAATGGTAGGGGTGAAGGAAATAGCAATAGTTGTTAGGTTGTTAGGTTCGCGGCAAGGGCGTTTTGGAGTTTCTGTCATATTTCGACATACCCAGCTATTGTTTTCATGCCCCTTCTGCAAACATGGCGCTCAATCACGTGGTACGCTACAACAGCGTTGTCAGATCGTTCGTGAAGGCTCAGACCCGTAAGATGTGAAATACAAAGCTCCCTCTGTGAGGAAGCAGTATGTTATTCAATTTTGGCTTCCTCATAGAGGAAGCTTTGTAAAAGGCGAAAAATAATGAGGAAGCAATGTGCAAGGTTCTACTTTGCATCTTTTTTTTTTATACCTTGTGTCTCTTTTGCAGAGGTGTTTTATACAGCTATAAATCACCTCTGCAAACACCGTTACATCTAATTTTGATTAGATACAAATTTTTGTCGTACTTTCTCAACTTTTCCGGAAGTTATAGCGAAAATCTACATTATTTTTTAAATGAACAATGGTGTAAAATCCGAACGACTTTACCGATCATCACCAAATTTGGTACATGGCATTTCTGAATGTTATTTTTCGTCTGTACAAAATTTCTGTTCATTTGTTGAAATTCGACGTAATTTAGATCAAAATCTATTTTTTTCGAAAAATTCAAAATTCTATAAAATCCGAACCGCTTTATCGATTTCCTCGAAATTCAATACCATACAACATTGAACGTATCTTCAGTTATGAAGAACTATTTAGCCAAATCGGCGAACTTTTACGAAAGTTAGAGCGACCACGCCCTTTTTTCAACAAATTAAAATCAACATAAAATCTTAATGACTTCACATATTTTGGCAAAAATCACAACATTCAAAGAGGGGCAGCTACTCTACTTGCGTACCAAATTTGAGCCGGATCGCTCGAACGGTTACCGAGTGAGAGGAGATTGAATTTTCGAAGCCCAGCACACACACACATACACACACACACACACACATACATACATACGGACATTTTTTCTAAACCACTTTTCTCGACGTTTTAGGTGATTCTAAGCATACTGACATGAAAATCACGAAAAAAAAAAATTTCATGACAACAAAGCTTCCTCTATGAGGAAGCAAAAGTGAAAAATTATTTTGAAAAACATAAATTCTGCATATTTTGTGCATCACGGAGTTTAATCGGACATTTAAAAAGATTCTCAAATAATTTCACGGTGGTACAACGTTACATGCTCGAGGATATTAGGGGCCCCGCACAGGCACCCATAAAACCCGCACCTAGACGCTCGGAATACCTTAACTTATCGGAGAGTCCACTGTATTATCGTTCGACTATGTATGATAAATATATATAACATTTTTTGATAATACAAAAATTGAAATTACTTTTACTCTATGGGGGGGGGGGATCAGGTAAGATCGCGTGATGTCACGTTTGGGGGGAGGGCTTTGCAATTGTGACGATACGTGACCAGCAGGAGGGGGAGTCCAAAAACGTCAAATCCGTGGTGACGTTATTTATGGACGGCCCCTATGTAAGTGTGCGTGTGTGTATGTATGTGTGTGTGGGGCCAACATGTAAAATTCAAACTTAGATACCTAAAGAGCGGCTTTGTCAATCGACCTGAAATTTTGAACACACGTGGGGCAAGTAGACCTCTTTGTTTATGAACGTTTTTTAAAAAAATCAAAGAAGATTTTTTTTTATTCAATACTAAATTTTTAGGAAAAGTCTGTAGGTTCTCTAGCTTCCCCAAATGTTTGGCGATCGAGCTAAATAATTTTTTATAAATAAAGCCAAATTGAAGGAGGATCGGTATTGAATTTGGGATGAATGTATAAATAAACTTGGTTATTATGGGATTTCGAATTTTTCGACAAATGTACATTTTGCTCTAACTCACGTAAAATATCACCGAAACAATTGAAATTTTTTGGAGACTAACAACAGTACTCAGCGCTTCTAGGTGGCAAATTCTGTAATGATCGGTAAAGGGGTTCGGATTTTATGGCACTTTTTATTGAATATTTTCATAAATTTACATTTTGCTATAATTCACTCAAAATGTCATATAATAAATTGAAATTTATTGAAACATTGAAATTATTTATAATAATATACACAACAATTTTAAAAAACGTTGTTCACATTTTATTAAGTATTGAATTAAAAAAAGTCTGCATGCAATACATAATGGTTTCATAATTTATACGATTTCTTTGTATTGTGTATACGTAAGTACCAAAACTTTAAATGTAACGAAAAAAGTTGCAAAGTAGAACATTGCACATTGCTTCCTCATTAATATCCATTTTTTACAAAAAGTGTACAGAAATATAGATTTTATGGCTTTTTGATTTTTTTCATGGTTGCTCTAATTTTTGTAAAATTTATGATTTTTGCTGAATAATTATTTCTAAATATAGCTACATCTAATGTTGTTCGATATGGAATTTAGCCGAAATAAGAAAAACGGTTCGACTTTATTGAGTTTTTCGTTTTCCTAAAAATTAACGTTATTACATTAACATGTAAGACATGAACTAGCGAGCTCAAATTTTGTAAGCAAACAGAAACATATTCAGTTATACTAGATACATATTTTAGTGGAGATCAGTAGAACGAATCTCATTATATAGGAATTGGAATTTTTCGTTATTATTTCTCGACGAGTAAAATTTCGCTATACTTATATTTTCAAATTTATTTCAAACAAGGATGCAAGGCTCTATTTTTTTACAGTGTAAATCTGTGTACTGCTTTCGAAAAAAATTACAGAGTAGTTATTAATGCTTAAGTCAGAATCTTAAAAAAAAAAATTCAATTTCATATAAAATAATGAGAATTAAAAATATTTTCAACACCAATTTTGATTCTTACGATGCTTCGTATAATATTGAAACAATAATGTATTCGCTGTGAAAGATTACTATCCTTCAAAAAAGCTTTTGTTTCTGACCCGGCGGTAATATAAGAGAAAATTATTTGAAGCCTAAATGAATGGTAATGAAAATTTCAATTCATAAAATTTTGTATTACATTTAATTGTATATTGCAATTTAAATACCAATTTATAAATCGAAACTTCAAGTACTTGGAAGTACTTGGAAGATACAAGTATTTTTTACAGTGTGTGTAAGTATCAAGGTTGGATCTTAAAAAAATCATTCAATTTCATATTAAATAATGAGAATTAAAAATATTTTCAACATCGCTTTTCACTCTTTCGATTCGTTGTATAATATTGAAACGATAATGTATTCGCTTCACCCTATTAAGAAAGTTTCTTTTTCTGACACGACGGTAATATAAAAAAAATTATTTGAAGCCTAAATGTAATAGTTTGAATCCATAAACTAGTATATTACATTTAATTGTATGTTGTCCTTCAGATACTATTTAAAAACTACTTTACTTTTATTTAGTTTAGTTTATTTTAATTAACTGTATTTAATTTAATTTTATATTGCACTTCAGATACCAGTTTGTAGAAAAACCTTCAAGTACCTAACAGTAATTGAAAGTTCGAAGTATTTTTTATAATACATGTATGTTTGTATTACTTTAGAAAAAAAATGGAGTAATTATTGAGTCTCAAGTTTAGAACATAAAAAAAATTATTCAAGTTCATGTGGAATGATGAGCATTAAAAATACAGTTGTAATTATAACACGTGTTTGTGACAGTGTATAAAATGTTAGAAGATTTATTGAGTCAATAGCATTAATTTCAGTGTTCATATGAGGCTCTTAAAAGGTGCACAATGAAGGAAACAATGTGCATGTATAATTTATGACCTTTTGCGTTATTCATTGTGTATAAATCTCAGCTATAATAAACCGCTTACGCGAATGTTCCGGAATGGAAATGTCGCTTTTACGTTCATTGATTTTTCCGGCCACCCTTTTTCTGCCTTTATGCGCTCCGTTGACCAATATATCTCGCTTAGTGATTCTATGCAATTGGTTACCTAGTTTTATTTTTCTTCATTGCATTCTATTGCACACCTGCCTTCTACCTATAATTTTTATTGTTTTGATCAACACGTATCTATGTGTGGGGCAATACGGTTCATATCGTAAACCATTTGAGCTTACTATTTTTTATTTTCTTAATAATTTGCTAATATTTTCACATGGACCTACAAAGAAAATCTAGATTTTTTTCCGATTCTTTAAAACGTTTTTTATCGGAATTATTCAACATCGAATTTTTGTGATTTTTCAAATATTTTTTTTTCAATCATCGATATCTCAGTACCATTTATTTTCAATAATAACATACAAAAAGAAACCTGACCTTAATTTTCTTTACGATTACTGGAAATAATTAATAAGCAATGACTTAATAATTAATAATTCATAAATAAGTACTTAATAATTAATAAGTAATTTATTGAGAATAAACCGTACTGGAGGACTGAATAAGCGTAAAAAAAATTTAAGTGGAATTTCTTTTAGTCTTTCGTTAACCTATTTTTAAAAAAAGTCGGAAAGAAGGATTGAGATTTTGAACGGTACTACATATTTTTATTTAAATTTTTTAAATAAATAAACCCTAAAAAGATAAAGAATTTTTTTAGCTATTTCTAATGGTGAGATCTTCCGATGTTTGAGAGATATGATTTTTCTAAATATTGAAATGTATTTTTAAAAAAGGATTTTTGAAAATTTTTATTTTCGTTCTTATTTTAATCCACCCCTAATAAGTTCATGACTAACGATATTTTATCGAATCCATTGTTATCGTTGTATTCATCCTGTGATTGGTTGCTAGGAAAGTCCCTGATAAACAAGATCAGTTTGGTGTCAAATTTTAAATACGAGGACAGGCGCTGAAGCGCCCGTAACCTTTTGTTGTATTTAAAATAAAAAGTAGAACTTTGCACATTGCTTCTTCATTATTTCATTTTCGGCTTCCTCATAGAGAAAGTTTTGCGAAAGATGAAAATTATTAACGAAGCAATGTGCAAAGTTCTACTTTGCATCCTTATTTTAAAAACAGATTAAAATAAGAACGAAAACAAAACTTGTCAAAAATTCAAAATTCTATAAAATCTAAATCGCTTTATGGATTTCGCTTAAATTTAATACCGATCGTCATTTTTTATAGCTTTATTCGTCAAAAACTGTTTAAGCTCATTCTATAAAAAATGTGTCACCTAGAGAACGTACAGAGATTTTTTCAAAAATTCAATGTTTTATAAAATCAGAACCACTTTACCAATCTTCACCAAATTCGGTGTCCACTACAACTGGATGTTAATTTTACCTTGCGAAAGATTTGAGCAGCTTTGGTTAAACTCAACTTGAATAATAACGAAAACAAAAATTTTTCGAAAAATCAAAATTTAATAAAATCTAAACCGCTTTATAGATTTCGCTCAAATTCAATACCGACCTTCATTTTTCATTTCTCTACTTGTCCAGAACTATTCAGCTCATTAGCTGAAAAATTGCGGAGGCTAGAGAACATACAGACATTTTTCGAAAAAATGAAAGGCTTATAAAATCTGAATTTAAAAAAAAATCGAAAATACATACATAGGAAGGGGCGTTGCTCGTCTACCAGCGCACCAAATTACAGCTTGATTGTTAAAGCCGTTTTCGAGATACAGCGGTTTGAATTTTGCAAGCGTGCCACGCACACACACATATCCGGACATTTTTTCCAAACCACTTTTCTCGATGTTTTAGACTATTTTAAGTATACGAACATGAAAATCTCGAAAAAATAATTTTTCACGAAATCAAAGCTTCCTGTACGAGGAAGCAAAAAAGTATTTAATTATTAAATAAATATTATTTTGCGTTCGTCTACGAACATGTGATTTACATGCACACGTACGTACGGTACACATACTTTGTATATACTCATGGATATTCTGTGTACGTTCGCTGTAAATAAATAAGTGTCTCCTTTGCAGATACATTTCATATACATATGATATGATATTAAGTACATTTGTATATACATTGGACATTGTATATCCACATATGTTTGTGCAACCCATATGCAATGTATGTGAAAATGCTATATGGGATTTAGCTGTAATCTGTCACTGAACTCTTATCTGACGGGCTCTATTTCTATTGTATGCTGTACTTTAATCTAAAAAATAAATAAATAAATAAATAAATAAATAAATAAATAAATAAATAAATAAATAAATAAATAAATAAATAAATAAATAAATAAATAAATAAATAAATAAATAAATAAATAAATAAATAAATAAATAAATAAATAAATAAATAAATAAATAAATAAATAAATAAATAAATAAATAAATAAATAAATAAATAAATAAATAAATAAATAAATAAATAAATAAATAAATAAATAAATAAATAAATAAATAAATAAATAAATAAATAAATAAATAAATAAATAAATAAATAAATAAATAAATAAATAAATAAATAAATAAATAAATAAATAAATAAATAAATAAATAAATAAATAAATAAATAAATAAATAAATAAATAAATAAATAAATAAATAAATAAATAAATAAATAAATAAATAAATAAATAAATAAATAAATAAATAAATAAATAAATAAATAAATAAATACACGCGGATAAGAATATGAACGAACCTGCATAGCCTCCACAAAAAAGCTCGTTATCATTATAATTGACAGGATTTGGAAATCCAAAACGCCACATAGCGTTTCTGGATGGTGGGTCCATTAGACGTCCATGTCCATCCACTTCGATGTCCACAAGAACCTATCCGTACAGTTAAAAAATATATAGATATACATTATGGATGATTATGAAATGAGTCTTCATAATTTAATGCACTTACAAGCAGAAGAAAAAGTATCGGAAGCCGGCTTCTCGAGGTCATAGCGCCTAAAAAAAGATTACATCATTTTGTTATTCGTCTTAACGTTTGATAATCTTCGAAAGCTTTATTATAATTTGACCTACAAGTAGCATCTTTACTTTCTGCGCTATCGGACTGAAATAATCATGATATTCCATAATACATTGTTGATTCAGCTGTGTGACTGTCGGGACACAATGTTAATTTTTAGCTTTTGCGAAGAATATTTTTTGCTACAATGATCTTTACGGTATCGCATAATTTTGCCAGTTCTAAGCGACAGCTGCATTTCAGCTGCAGAAAAATATTTCTAAGATCTATTTCATATCTTATGGAACTATTATATTGAGAATCATTTTGCTTGCGCGTAAACAAAGTTTATTTTATGATTTAAAAAAAAAAAAAAACTTTATTAGGACCCTCAGAATGGTTCAAAATATATAAAAAATATATATAGTCCAATTTTTTAATAAATTGTATACAGAAAAGTAGATTTTATGGCTATTAAAATTTTTATAAAAAAGGGCGTCGTCAATATTTTGCTAAATAATTATTTATAAGTGTTGGTATATTTAATGTTATTTGGCATTGAATTTGGCCCAAATCGTAAAAGGGGTTCGAATGTTATGGGCTTTTGAAATTTTTAAACAATTTACGCTAGTGCACAACTTTTGCAAAACGAGCCTAAATTTTGTATGTAAATAGAATAATATTTAATGATGTCAGATGCATAATTCAGTGAAGATCGGTAGAAAGATTCGGATTACATAGGAATTTGGATTTTTTGTTGTTATTTCTAGTCAACAAATTTTCGTTAAACTTAAGTTTTTTTATTTATTAAAAATCTTGCTAAATGAGGAAGCAATTTGCAAAGCTCAATTTTGCAACCTTTTTTTAAAACAACAAGTTTAAATAATTCAATATCCTATAAAATTCTAACGCCTCAGTTGTTTTACACAAAATTTGGTATAAACATTTTATTGTCAAATAATAATCACAAATGAGGCTAAATTGTATGAAGGATAGTTTTGACATGTCCTTGACCAATTTTATACAAATTATCACAGTGTTCCTACCAAGGAGATGTCATTTTGCTTCCTTATAGAAGAAGTTTTGTTTTTGTGTTAACATTTTTTTTCGAGATTTTCATGTCAGTTCACTCACAATGTTCCAAAACGTCAAGAAAAGTGGTTTAGAAAAAATGGCTGTTTATGTGTGTACGTATCCCGTGCAGAAATTATTTCGGGCAGTCGCGATTAAATAAGGGGCCTTTTTAGGTATAAACGTGGCATCCACAATAGGGAATCCACTCTAGAACCCTACTAGGCTCAACAGAGGCGACCACGACAAACTTCGGGGCCTAATCAGGCTTAAATGTGGAACCCTCACTAGGGTCGCCCATATTGAGCCTCTAAAGGCCCGTACTTTCAAGCGTGACTAGCCTAGTTGGGCCCCTACTACAATTAGGGCCATCTAGAAAGGGCCAAGTTGGAATATCAACTATATTTCTGCACGGGATATTACACGCTCGAAAAATGTAAACCTTTATAACTCGAGAACGCCTCGAGATATCGAGCTGATATTTGCACCATTGATAGAGGGGTCAATCATCATCGTTCATACCAATTTTTGTTAAAACCCCCCTGACCGTCCAATTTTTACGTGGTTTTTGAATTTTTAAAAAAAATGTTTGTTTACGCGATAACACTTTCAATTTTTCAGATATTGAGCTCAAAATTGGTATGAATGTGAGCTTTTATACACGGGCGATCCCTATTGAATTTGGTTAAGATCGGTTGAAGCGTTAAAATTTGGTGAGGTTTTTATTTTTTTTATTTTTGGATTTTTTTCTTTTCTCTCCGATGCGAATTTTAATATTAAAAATCAAGCTAGGAGTTAAATGAGTGCCAGATTCATGATTAACAGAAAAAAATACGTGAAATATAACCCAAAAATGATGAACAATCCCATATTTTCATAGCGATTTTGTACTTTGTCTGTATTGCGAAAAGTGACGATTTATATCGTATAAAGTAGCTATATCCTTGTTTCTCAATGAAATTTCGGAAAACACCGGTTTCTATCGTATTCTACAGGAAAAAAGAATGCAAAGTAGAACCTTGCACATTGCTTCCTCATTCTTTTTCACTTTTTACGAAGCCGCCTCTATGAGGAAGTTTCTTTATTTATTTTTAGCTTCCTCATAGAGGAAGCTTTGCGAAAGATGAAAATGATTGACGAAGTTGATGATATCTGACGTTTTACAAAATCCAGAGCGACACCAATAAATTTTTAAAAAATTTGATATCACGTGAAATCCGAACCACTTTACCGATCATCACCAAATTTGGTACGTAGCAGGGCTGAATGTTATTTTTCCTGTGTAGAAAATTTTAGTGAATTAATTGAAATTTTACCTGAATTAGAGCAAAACGAAAATGTTGTGAAAAATTCAAAATCTCATAAAAACCGAACCGCTTTACCGATTTGGCCCAAATTTAATACAAAAGATCGTATCATTTTGTTCGATTTTAAAAACGAAGTTTGAGCCCGATAGCTACAAATTCGTTCGAGCTAGAGCATTTACGTACTTTTTCCAAAATTTCAAAATTCGTATAAAAATGAAATGCGTTAAGCAATTTTTGTAAACTTTACACCAATTGAAGATTAGCCAGTACTGTACATGTTGTTTAAATTTTAGCTGATTCGGTTGAATACTTTATAAGTTACAGTTATATGAATTTTTGGTCTTTCATCACACACTCACACATACATAAATCCGGACAATTTTTCTAAACCACTTTTCTCGAAGTTTCAGACCATTCTAAGTGTTCTAACATGAAAATCTGGAAGACATTTTTTTTCATGAAAATAAAGTTTCCTCTATGAAGAAGCAAAGAAAAAAAATTTGATGAAAATAAAGCTTTTTTATGAGGAAAGAAAAGTCATCGAAATATCGTCTATATTTAACATGTAAAACGGAGTTCCCCTTTACGCAGTTATTATACAATACCAGCTACACAAACAGCTGATTAACTAGAGAGGAAGAAGTCAACCTATAGCTCTTAGTTTGATTATGGCACGATATTTATGGTTTCTTTTAATATAGCAATAATTCAGTGATGTTCAATGGAGGTTAAGTGCTTATTATCTTCTGAAGCTGTGAAAAAGCCATTAATATATCATTCAAAAATAAATAATGGTGTCACAGCATTAAAGAGAAAAAGTAAGGTCCATTAAGAGACACACGAGGTAATCTAATACCAATCTGCACAGCTAAGAGAACATCCGGATTATTCAAGGTGAATATAATTCACACACTCCCTGATGTATGCAAATATTTTTTAATGCCTTTTTTAGAGAGATGTGACATACTTTTTATTTAAATAAAAATTTGAGTACTCGATTGAAAAAAATGCTAAATTATATTTCACTGTAAAAATAATAAGTCTGCAAAGTAGAAACTTTCAAACTGCTTCTTCATAATTTTACAAATTTGACTAAGTCATTTCTATATGAAAAAGTACGTTTATCAATTTTGAAGAAAAATTTACACATTTTAAACATCAAATGTGTAAAATAATTAGGAAAATATTTTCAAGGTTCTACTTTGCTCGAAAAACGTTTTTTTTTTATTCAAAATGCCTTAAAATTTGAAGCGCTTGGTCGATTCGCGTTACAGTCAGACCTCGATTATGCGGACGATTCCTACTTTTTTGCCCCCACTCAGCCCTACCGCGCCACGCCGGTCAATGCCGTAGTTGTAGTTTATACTCTTGCGTCGAACGCCATCGGAGCCCCGCTTTTAGGTTAAGCGTGCACATTCGTGGTGTTTATGTGTAGATATTAAGATAGTTCAACAATGGAAGTACCAAAGAAGAAGAAAAAAGTTCTCACTAACAGTGAGAAGATGAATGTAATTGACAAACTCGACAGAGGCATCCCAGTAAACACATAATTGAACAGCAATGTAACCTGGAAGTTACATGTGATTGTAACAATGTAACGTTTGCGTTATGTTGCGGCTATGTAACGTAGGAGTAACATGTGATGTTTCATTTGTTATATGCAGGTAATGTTACTGTTATGTGACATATTCTCGTTGCAGTTGCATAGCAAAAGCTATGAAAACGCAACGCAACGTGCAAGTAACAATTGGGACGTCACTTTTGTGACAGGAAGGCAATGTCACCGTTATGTAACGTGGTAACATTGCAAAAACGTTACACGGGAATGTAACATTTACGTAACATGCATATTACAGTGGATATGTAACGTCGTAAACATGCACGTTATGTAACTGTTATATGCCATAGTTCCGTTACAGTTATGTAACAAAAATGTGTAACTGTGATGCAACATACATGTAACGTTTGTGATGCAACGCCGGCTATAGTCCGGTCATGTTACAGTCATGTAACGTGGCAACATTGCAAAAATGTTGCAAGGGAATGTAACATTTACGTAACATGTATATTACAGTGGTTATGTAACATCGTAAACATCCACGTTATGTAACTGTTATATGCCGTAGTTACGTTACAGTTATATAACGAAAGTGTGTAACTGTAATGCAACATGTATGTAACGATTGTAATGTAACTGTGGCGATAGTTCGGTTATGTTACAGTTATGTAACGTGGCAACGTTGTATGAACGTCACATATTCATACAGTGTTATGTCCGCTAGGTGGCTAACGACTCCAAAGTTTCTAGCAAGCGATTCGTGACCCTAGCGTGTATAAGACTGAGTGACTTCGCAGTTCAAAAGAAACGGTGGGATACCCTTCGGAGGTGCCCTAACTGGTTGGCATTATTCGCCAATAGTTTGTTCTACTTTTAATTGTAGCAGCTATTCTTTTTACCTTCTAAGGATAGCGATTTCGCAACCCATGGACTTTTTTGGACTTTAAGTCGACAAAAGAACCTCACGTGAATTTACCTTTACCTTTACGCACATTACGCACCGTACAGGCAATATAACTGAATTGTAACGGTTATGTAACGCATGTTACATAACCGTTACCATTCAGTTGTTACGTTACGTTCGTGTATAACCTAAAGGACAAGAAGGAAAAGCTCCGAGCTTTCGCAAACGCTTCGAGTCCTCAATTTTTCAAACTATTATATAGAGTTTTTAAAAACTATTTTTGAGGATTTTTTTTATCTCTTCCACGTACATAATAAGAGTGAAAGTCGAAGTAAACGATTTGAATATTCAGCTGATGTATTTGCATCAAATTTCGATTCGTACTACATCCGTTAACAGTTAGAAAGAACTTAGCCATACCAATATAGATATGCGCATATTTCACACACCTTTGACTTTCGTGTAACTCGACTGCCGAATACGATAGTAATTTACACGGAATGAATTACGCGAGTATCAAACTTTTACTAAGATGTACGAAGCATAATCTATCTTAAAAAAATAATTTAATTTTATAATGCACCTATAGACTGTTTTATCCTGGTTCAAATGCGGAAATTAACAACGTTTTCGGTTGTAACTCTGATTTTCGCGTCACTTTGTACGCGGGCAGCATTGATATGCATGTTCAGAAAAGTAAGAAAAAAATCATGAAATTCTGGTAAAGTGCAATGAACATAATGTACCTAATTGTAATCGACAAACATGTCAGAAAATTAAGCGGTTATCCTGTGAACGTCTGTCACTCGGTTTCGATGGTGAACCTGACATCCACCGTTATATGGTGCAGGAATATCAGCACAAGCTAATTCAGCCAAATAAATTGGATGCACATGAAGGTAGGATCATCACGGTTTGAATGAAGTTAAATTTATGTCGGAGAGTCAATTATTTTGATCGCAACGTTCTGCGACATCGACTCATATTGCTGCGTGGAGAATAAATGTCAGGTTTTTCGCATCGTTATCCGGCCAAACTAGTCAAGTAAGATAATTAAATTCCATCTGAGTATGTTATTCTTATCACGAATTAGATGTTCGCAGATGTGGCCGACCTCAAGACGGGAAACAATTTTTTTCTAAGTCAAAATGTATTGAATTGTCAGTTTCGAGAATGTTAGGTTTATAAATTCGCATAATAAATTCAAACTATTATCGTTCCGAAATTATCTAAATTATATTTTGAGTTAGTAGAGTCATTACCAGTCATACTTTTCATTTTCTGCATACGAATTGAGTAACATTGAATTAGAAAAATGACCTATTGGAAGGGATAAAACGATGCCTTCCAATGGGTCATTTAAAAAAGAAAGTTAAATTGAAAGTAAGTTAAACACTTGTAAAACACAATAACACATAGTTCCTACAATGAATTAGCACCAAATAAATGATTTTTAGTTAAAATGATAATGTGATTTTTTATGCGAGCACCCTATATATGATGCTTTGTCCATGAACGAATATTGCTTTCTAAAGGTCTTAAGATGAGTACAAAAAATTGGCGATCCCGTGGTTCCTATAACGAGATTTTTATTCTTTGAGCATATAAGCAATTAAATTGAGAGAAAACGTATTATGTAGAAAAATATTTTCTTTTGATTGAAAATTACGAGCAAGGGCACCGCGACCATATAATACGGCACTGGCTCCGAGCGTGTGAGTGGCTCGCCCTGTGGCATGGGCGGGGCTTAGAGGACCTTGATTGTACGGACTTCAGGTCCCGATTTGTCTATAGAATCGAAGTTCTACTGTACATTTGTACTTAAATCTTGTTTGATAATAGTCCATAAGTGAACCAAATTAAAAATTATACTATTATTATATTATTATTATATTTTATTTATTATTATAAAATTATAGAAAAATTATAGTATTGAATTTTGTTAAAAAAATTTTTTCTTATTTGCATGACAGCAAAGATATTTTTTATGAAACAAATTCGAAATGTACCAACATAGCGACCGTTCTTTGCACTAAATTCATCATTGATAATTACTAATCATGAATTCACCTGGAAAATTGTAGCCAAATATTTTAGAATTATTATAATAGACGAGTAGAATAAACAGTTTTTAAAAATTGAATTTACAATAAAGTTAGAACCACTCTATCGACTCTTTCCAAATTTGGCACTGTTCATGATTTAATATTAGTCCATTTGTATATAAAAGTTGATATCTCGTAATTTACGAAAGTTACGACGTAAAATAACTTTTTAAAATTTATTTTCAACATGCTGTAAAATTCGAACCTCTCAACCGATTCGCGCCAAATGCAATCCCAAACGTTGTTACATAATATCCCACTTGTGTACCCAGTTTGAAGAAGATACATGAAAAATTACGACAGTCATCGTGCTAACAAGGAAATTCGAAACTTTTCACGACGTTTTGAATCATTCTGAATGTACTAACATGAAAATAAAAATAATTTTTTTTTTACCCTAACAAAACTTCCTCTATGAGAATGCAAAAGGTTGGAACGAACATTTGATTGTAAAAACTGTAAATATTTATTGCAAAACAATATTGCTATTGAATCGGCTGCACTATGAATGTTTATCTAAAAAAATTAATGAAAGCTCACAGCACTGATCGGAAGTGTTGAGTTCCTATACAGATGTAAGCGGTAAATTTGACCGGTCATTTGACCGTAAAAAAGGTGCAAAGTAGAACTTTGCATATTGCTTCCTCATTAATTTTCATTTTTCACAAAGCGACTTCTATTAAGTAAGTTTATTTATTAATTTAGACTTCCTCGTAGAGGAAGCATTGTAAAAAATGAAAATAAACGAGGAAACAATATGCAAAGTTCTACTTTGCAACTTTTTTCGTTACCTATATAGTTCTTGAAAAATTGAAAATTACGTAAAATCCCAACCGCTTTACCGATCACGACCAAATTTGGTAGGTAGCAGCATTGAATGTTATTTTTCATTTGTAGAAAATTTCAGTTGATTTGGTGAGTTTTGACGTGAGTTAGAGCAAAACGAATATTTAAAAAAAAATTCAAAATCCCATAAAAACCGAACTTTTTTACAGATTCATTCCAAATTCAATACCGATCCTCCTTTAACATAGCTTTATTCATAAAAAATTATTTAGCTCAATAGGTAAAAATTTGCGGATGCTAGAGAGCGTACAGAGATTTTTCGAAAATTGCAAAGTCAAATAAAATTTGAATATATTTTTGAATCTTTTTGAAAATTATCACAAGCAAAGGCGTCGACCTGCTTCAAATATTTGCTAAATTTCAGCCCAAGTGTTGAAGCAGTTCTTTAGTTATGCAAGTTTCAATTTTGGGTGATGGCCACACACACACACACACACACACACACACACACACACACACACACACACACACACACACACACACACACACACACACACACACACACACACACACACACACACACACACACACACACACACACACACACACACACACACACACACACACACACACACACACACACACACACACACACACACATCCATCCATTTTTTTCTAAACCACGTTTCTCGACGTTTAAGACCATTTTGAGTAAAAAATACGATATTTCTAACGGTTCATTTACCGAAAACAAAATTATCGGTATTTTTTACATCTCTAGTTCCTATAGAAATATTCGTAGAATCAGCGGAAATTGGTTGTCGTTTTGTAAGCCACAATATGGCCTTGACTTAGCACGTTTCAAGGTCTCTCTGCGACCCAACGAGATAGCTGCCTTGTCCCCATGTACATATGTCAATATTGACGATGGATTAACCGCTTCACTTGCTTTTCAATTTGTCACCAATGTATTTATTAATTCGATATTTTTGTACCTATTTATCGATGAACTAAGGTACTGATTAATCAGTGCATATATTTACAATGAACACTTGAGTGTACCTATGGGTAATCATAACAGGGCTTTACTACTTAAAAGAAGGCAAACACGACTATAAAGTTTTTACTATCAAATACAACTGACTTTAAGATCATACATTTTAAGACCTTGAGCAAATTAAAAAAAAATATAAACAAAATAAATAAAATAAATAAACTAAATAAAATAAATAAAATAAATAAAATAAATAAAATAAATAAAATAAATAAAGTAAATAAAATAAATAAAATAAATAAAATAAATAAAATAAATAAAATAAATAAAATAAATAAAATAAATAAAATAAATAAAATAAATAAAATAAATAAAATAAATAAAATAAATAAAATAAATAAAATAAATAAAATAAATAAAGTAAATAAAATAAATAAAATAAATAAAATAAATAAAATAAATAAAATAAATAAAATAAATAAAATAAATAAAATAAATAAAATAAATAAAATAAATAAAATAAATAAAATAAATAAAATAAATAAAATAAATAAAATAAATAAAATAAATAAAGTAAATAAAATAAATAAAATAAATAAAATAAATAAAATAAATAAAATAAATAAAATAAATAAAATAAATAAAATAAATAAAATAAATAAAATAAATAAAATAAATAAAATAAATAAAATAAATAAAATTTGCTCACTGAAATTGAAAAAAATAGTTTTCAAAAAGTTGAAGAACACAACGTAATAAAAAGACATTATGATTGAACCAATAACAATAACAAGATATTATGACTATTATTTTTGTGCTATTGAGCTTCAACTGTCATAAATATTGACATACTTGTTCGCTATCCGTATGAGATTACGGAAAGCTATTAGAGGTCGTATAATAGATTTTAGAAATGATTCAATGATCCCACTAATGGAATAAATTATTTTTGAGGCTATAGATAAGTCATGGTGAGATTAATAGACGATTTCGTGGAATAAATCGGCGCAGAAAAATATACGACAGTAATTGTAATACGGTGGGAAGAACTCTATGTACCAACTAATTCTATTGGGTTGCCTGAGCTGAATGGACACTTTCGAATAAACCTGACAGCACCTCCAACACCTTGACACTTTACGTGACATGGGATACGAACGAGTTCGTTCATTTAAACCGGACTTAAGACGCTACTCGAACTCTTATTTTTTTTTAGCGTTTTTTTTTCATGAATAATTAGTAACTAAATGATGTTGATGACCTGCGTAAAAAAAGTTAGCATTTTATTAATGTCATTAAAAGACTGTCGGTCGATTCATCTAACAGAGCTGCAGTTTACATCGTGGGTAACTATTTTATTGCTTATGCCTTTTTTAATATGAATCGAACCGTATAATAATTTTTTTTCAATGTCCATTTATTTATTAATGATAAAAAATTGTCTGCTAATTTTTTAATTTAAGAAAAAGTTTTATGTGCTCAAATGTTGTACTTAGGTTAATTTTGAAGTTCAAATTTGTATTAAATTTAGCACTATCAATATTTAGATACGGTTTCTAAAAATCGCAAGGTTTAATGCATAATCTAGTAAATTAAATTTAATATACAATTATGATATGAAATTAATGTAATTTTACAGTAAAATTAAAACATATTATTACAATTGAAGTAAGTTTACAGTAAAGGCAAAATAAATTATTAAAATTACTGTAGCATATGGGTCATTTCATATCAAATGGGTCACCCAAATTTAGCATGGCCGCAAAAAGTGTTCGTATTTTTTTTTCAAAAATTGTTTAGAGTATTGCGCATATCGATAAATTATTTCAGAATTTTAGCACCTATGGTTTGCCCAAAATTTAATAGCGATTTTTTTATTTCATATTTTTCAATTTGATTTATATTCAAAATTACCGATCGTACTAAAAATGTGTTTCTGTATAGAATTCATGTTCTTGAATGTAATTTTTAATTTAAAAGGATGTCCATAGCCACACAAAAAATGCGCAATTTTTTGAAAAAATAAAGGAATAATTTTTTTTTGTTCAGACAGACCATTTCGATTTTACTCAAAATTTCATAGAATTTTCATTATTGTGCTTACAAAATACAGAAAAATAAGCGTGATGGCAAATGAATGGCCCACTTGGTATGGCCATATATTAATTTTACATAGCAGTTGTATATTAAATTCAGTAAATCAATTTATGCATAAATATTTACTTTACTTGTACATTCAAATTCAGATATATTTTTCAACTCACAAATAAAATTGAATATACAATTACGATATAGAATAAATGTAATTTTACGGTAAAATTGGAGCAAATTATAAAAATTAAAATACATTTGCAGTACAATTGACGTAATTATTGAAATTATTGTAGCACATATTAATTTTACATTGCACTTGTGCATTAAGTTTTGTATATCAACTTATGCATAAAAACCTTCAGTACTTGTACATGAAAAATCAAGTAATCCTTTTTTTTACGGTGTACGTGATATGGGATACGAACGAGTTCGGTCATTCAAACCGGATTCAAGACGCTTCCTGAACACTTATTTTTTATCGGGTTTTTTTCATGAATAATTAGCAACTAATTGATGTGGATAACTTGTACAAAAAAAGTTAGCATTTTTTAAATGTCATTGAAAGGAGCTGTCCGTCGTATCGGTAAATTCATCCAACAAAGCCGTAATTAATATCGTGGGTAGTAAAATTTTTATTTTTGCTTCCTCATAGAGGAAGCTATGTTTTCATGAAAAAAAATTGTTTTCGAGATTTTTATGTCAGGACACTTAGAATAGTCCAAAACGTCCAAAAAAGTGATCTAGAAAAAATGTCCGTATGTAGCTATGTGTGTGTGTATGTGTGTGTATGTATACAACTCCGAAAATTCGAACGCGGATAACTCAAGAACCGTTTTGTATATCGCGCTCAAATTTGGCACACAAGTGTAGCAGCAGACCCTCTTCAACTGTGGCAATTTTCGACAAAATCCGTGCGAAAATTTCGATTTTATGCCGTTTTGAATTTTTTGAAAAAAAGAGGTGGTCGCTTTAACTTTCGTAAAATTTATACTATTTTGCTAAATAGTTGGTTATAAGAGCAGGTGCACTCAATGTTGTTTGGTATTGAATTTGGGTCGAATCGGCAAAATGGTTCAGATTTTATGGAATTTTGAATTTTTCAAAAAATTGACATTATCGCTCTATTGTAACTTTTGCAAAACCTGAGATATCGACCTCAAATTTAGTATATAAATGAAACAATATTCAGCCATTATATATGTATAATTTAGTGACGAACGGTATGAAATTTTTGATTTTATGGAATGTTGAATTATTTTTAAAAATACCCGTTACCACATTTACTTTCGGAAACGCTCTAATAATAACGAAATAACGGAATAACGAAATCGAAAAAGGGAATTCACAACATGTTTATTTATATAATTAAAACAAGGATGCAAAGTAGAACCTTGCACATTGCTTCCTCATTATTTTTCGCTTTTTACAAAGCTTCCTCTATGAGGAAGCCAAAATTGAATACCATATTTCCTCATAGAGGTAGCTTTGTAAAAAGCGAAAAATAATGAGGAAGCAATGTGCAAGGTTCTACTTTGTTTATATCTTTGTTTTTTATTCTTTTTTTTCGAATCGGCACGTACAATATTTTTGTTGAATATCCATTAATTTTTTCATTTTGTTTATTTAATATTATAGCTTGAATTTTTTTAAATTTACGTCATAAGATGTCTGTAGGCTTTTGTATGTAAAAAAATGAGACATTCCATACCAAGTGGGCCACCCAAATTTAGCATGGTCGCAAAAAGTGTTCACAATTTTTTCAAAAGTTGTTCAGAGTATCACGAATATCTATAAATTATTTCACAATTTCAGCCCCTACGGTTTGCCCAAAATTTAAGGTAGTTCTGTCGCGAAGGCAATCCAAACTCATATGCATGAATTTTTGAAATGTTGTAATTTAGCTATTTAATTTTACTTGCACAAAATCTTGAAGGCTTTTACCAAGTATTTGAATGAACAATTAAAACTTGAAAATCGATCTTATTACACAGTGCACACGGGAGAGCTGGAAAAATTGATCTTTAAATCGAAAATTAACATACTTAGATCAAAGATAGAGAAAAAATAAAAAGTACTACGGATTCGCAAATCATTTAGGACTTGATGCATTATGAAAAAAGGTTAAGTCTCCGGAATAATGTTTAATTGAACCAAGGTCAAAGTGCATGATACCGGGCCAAATGACGTTTCCTAACCTAATTATCGTAAAAATGAAGTCAAATCCGCACTAAACATATCAACTATTTACTAATAATCGTTTTAATTTGATTACGACAATTTTGAAAGATTCTCCATTATTTTTTATATTATTATTGAGGCAGTCAAAGTACTGCGTATGATTATTTTTTAATGTCATATAGACTCTGAGATTTATGACTCCGGCGTACCGACAGAACTACCTTAATAACTTTTTTTTTTTTTTTTTTCACTGTATATTCAAAATTACCGACCGTACAAAAAATTTGTTCCTGTATAGAATTTAAGAGTTTGAATGTACTTTTTAATAAAAAAAATGTCCATAGCCGAACAAACAAAAATTCGCCATTTTTTGACAAAATAAAGTAATAATATTTTTTTTTTTTCGATGAGACACATGATTCCAATTTTTCTCAAAATTTTACAAAATTTCCATTCTTATACTTACAAACTACAGAAAAATTGGCGTGACTGCAAATTAATGGCCCACTTGATATGGAATGACCCAAATATATTATACGCTAAAATTTCGAACTTACGTTACTTTTTAATTAATTTCGATTTCTATTAAATTTCAAGTCATGATAATTTAGGAAAATTATATTATGCGTTAAAATTTCGAACTTACATTTATTTTTAATTAATTCAAATTTCTATTAAATTTCAAGTTATGGAAATTTGGGAAAATATATGAAAATCGATCTTGGTGCCGATTTTTTACCGACTATCAATATGCTCAATGAATTTTTTTCTATCATATTATGAAGGTTCACAAATTTTGAATGTGGCGATGAACTTTTTCAGGTGCATATTTAATTCACCCGAAATGAATACGCAAATGTGAGAAAATCGGCACGTATAATTTTCTTCCCCAGTCTATTAATTTCTTCATTTTATTTATTTATTATAATTGTCTAAAATTTATTAATATATGATAAAAATATCTGTTAATATTCGAATTTACGAAAAAATATATTATGCGTTAAAATTTCGATTTCACGTTAATTTTAAAGTTCAGATTTCGATTTAATTTCAAGTTGAGATAAATTACGAAAATACAGGAAAATATGATGTTGGTGCTAAGCCGATTTTTACGGATTATTGATTTGCACAAAGAATTTTCTTTCTATCGTGTTTTTAAGTTTCATACTTTTTTTTGTGTGTCAATGAACTTTTACATATGCAAATTTGGTCGACCGAAAATTAATACGGAATGCGAGGAATGCACTGCGAAAATGAAATAGAAACGAAAAAAAGGTTAATACAAAAAGTGGCAATGGCACTGCGGAGAAAGAAGGGTTGTCAACCGAGTGTTGCGGGACCGCCCAAAAGTGAAAAAGAATTCCGGTTAGCCTTCAACGGGTGTAAGGTCCGAGACCTTATGTATATGCATGTCGTCGACCAGTTTATCAACAGCTGGAAAAATATGTATCGATGCATCGATACGTTGTAATGCTATGCACTGTTAAAAATAATTGCAAATTTACATTACCGGAAAGTTTATTCAACAGTTGATATACTTAATTTAATATACGTGTGTAGTAAAACTACAAATTTTTATATTACATTTCCTAATTGTCATAAAATTTAGTAGAAAGTATTGTAATTTTACATCGTACACTAAATATTTTTAACCATGAATATATACTGTTAAAAATATTTGAAAATTTACATCACCGGAAATTTTATTCATCAGCTGATATAGTAAATTTAATATACGTGTGTAGTAAAATTACAAATTTTTATATTACATTTTTCTATTTGTTATAGAATATAGTAGAAAGTGTTGTAATTTTACAGCTTAAAGTAAATATTTTTAACCGTGATATATACTGTTAAAAATATTTGCAAATTTACATTACCGAAAATTATATGCATCGATTGACATTAAATTTAATACACGAATCTAGTAAAATTGCAAATTTTTATATAAAATTTTCTAATGTACATAGTATTTAGTAGAAAATACTGTAATTTAACATCTCTCTTGTATATCAAATTTAATATACAATTTTCTGCAATAGAGTACTAGTAATAAAAAAGGATGCAAAGTAGAATTTTGCACATTGTTTCCTCATTATTTTTCGCTTTTTACAGAGCTACCTTTATAAGGAAATATGTTAATCAATTTTGGCTTCCTCATAGAGAAAACTGTGTAAAAAGCAAAAAATAATGAGGAAGCAATGTGCAAGGTTTTACTTTGCGTCCTTGTTTTAATTAGATAAATAAACATGTTGTGAATTTGCTTTTTCTATTTCGTTATTCCGTTATTTCGTTAATATTAGAGCGTTTCTGAAAGTAAATGTGATAACGTATATTTTTAAACATAATTCAATATTCCTTAAAATAAAAAATTTCATAGCGTTCGTCACACAATTATATATATATAATGATTGAATATTGTTTCATTTACATACAAAATTTGAGTTCGCTATCTCAAGGTTTGCAAAAGTTACAACTGAACGACAATGTCAATTTAAAATTCCATAAAATCTGAACCATCTTGCCGATTTGAGCCAAATTTAATACCGAACAACATTGAGTGTACCTGCTCTTATAAACAACTATTTAACAAAATAGTCTAAATTTTACGAAAGTTAGAGCGTCCACGCCCTGTTTCAAAAAAATTCAAAACGGCATATAGTCGAAAATTGTGTATATAATTCGCCAACACACACACACACGCACACGCACACGCACACGCAGGCGCACACGCACACGCACACGCACACGCACACGCACACGCACACGCACACGCACACGCACACGCACACGCACACGCACACGCACACGCACACGCACACGCACACGCACACGCACACGCACACGCACACGCACACGCACACGCACACGCACACGCACACGCACACGCACACGCACACGCACACGCACACGCACACGCACACGCACACGCACACGCACACGCACACGCACACGCACACGCACACGCACACGCAAGCGCACGCACGCACACGCACACTCACACGCACACGCACACGCACACGCACACGCACACGCACACGCACACGCACACGCACACGCACACGCACACGCACACGCACACGCACACGCACACGCACACGCACACGCACACGCACACACAGACGCACACGCACACGCACACGCACACGCACACGCACACGCACACGCACACGCACACGCACACGCACACGCACACGCACACGCACACGCACACGCACACGCACACGCACACGCACACGCACACGCACACGCACACGCACACGCACACGCACACGCACACGCACACGCACACGCACACGCACACGCACACGCACACACACACGCGCACGCGCACACGCACACTCTTTCTAGACCACTTTTCTCGACGTTTTGGACCATTCCGAGTATCCTGACATGAAAATCTCGAAATAAAAAAAAATGAAAACGTAGCTTTCCTCTATGACGAAGCAAAAAGGGAGATATATGTATATTAAAAAGTGCTGCAACGGATGGAGAAAATGGACACTGTTAAAAATATTAAGTGTAAATTTCCATTACAGGTATCAGAAGCTCTTTTACAGAAAATGGTGTATTAAATTTCGTACGTAAATGAGATGTAAAATTACAATACTTTCTACCAAATCCTATTAAAGTTAGTAATTTTAATATAATAATTTCTAATTTTACTACACTCGTGCATCAAATTTAATATATCATCTGATGAATTTTTTATTTTTTTATTTTTCATTCTTTCCATGGGATGGTTTCAATCGCCTTTTACCGCCCTTTCCACCCTTACTCCTATCACTCCCTACCCGCACTTCACTAAGCTAATCTAACTTTCCAATGCGTCCGCAGCCGACTTTTAGCTACACTATACCGCATTTGCCATGGGCACGGGGAAACTGCGAAAAACCTGTACCGGGACAGACGGCCGTATATTCTTCTGATTTCCCGGTGTATTCACGAAAGTAACTTACTTAAGTGTAAGCACCGAGATCTCAGAAAAACTGACCTCCCGCTCACTGATTGATGTGCTAGCCGGCGCATGGCTAAACGGTCACCCATCCAAGTTATGACCGCAAACAATGCTGCTTAACTCGAGGGACCGCCAGAGCCGCACACCGACCGCACAACCACCAGTGTTGGTTCATCTGATGAATTAAATTTCCAGTAATGCAAATTTCGAAAACATTTTTAACCGTGGACAGTACTTCATTTCTTTGTTGCTTCGACGATAAAGTTGACACCAAACCAGAATACCCCAGGTTATTTTTCGATGCGGATGTTAACCAGTTTTTGAAGCGCAGTAGCAACAACGGCAAGATCAGACCCGAATTCCTCGTCATCTCGATTTTCTCGACTACATCGTCTGCTGCAGTAACACTTTTATAACTGTAGCATTTCATTGTTTTAAGCCATATCGTTTTTTTTTTTTTTCAATGAAAATCCATGGGAAAGGAATGTTCATAATTATAATTAAATAATAATAGGAAGCTGCAGTGCTTATAAAAATATGTTTTTGCTTTTCAGAAATTGCAAAAAAACATAAATTTTTCATGAAACTTGGCGAGAAAATTATTTTTCAATTAATTACGAATATAACCGATTTTATTTTAGCTTTTTACAAATTTACCTTTATGAGGAAATATGCTCATCAATTTCGGCTAAAAATTTTTAATAATAAGGAAACAATATGCATTTTCGTCTTTGCATCGTTTTCAAAAAAAAAAATTTAGAATTGAAGTAAAACAAAATTGTAGTCGTTAAGAGAAAATAACGAAAAATTCTAATTCTTATACAATTCGAAACCTGGAACCGATCTCTACTAAATTATGTATCTATCATCACTGAATATTATTCCGTTCACTCACAAAATTTAGGCTCGCTAGTTTATTTTTTGCAAAAGTTAATGCAATAACGTTAATTTCGAAAAAAATTCAAAATCCCATAAAATCTGAACCCCTTATCCTATTTCGGATAAATTCAATACCAAATAATATTAAATGCACCCAGACTTATAAAAAACTATTTTGCAAAATATCGTCAAATTTACGAAAATTATAGCATTTACGATGTTGTTTTAAATTCAAAAAGCTACATAATCTTGACTTTTGCATAGATGTTGTCAAAAATTGCAACAATCAAAGAGGAGCTGCTGCTTTAATCGTGTACCAAATTCCAGCTCAATCGGTTGAATGTTTCTTGAGTTATAGGTAATTGAAAATTTGAATCCCTACATACATACATACAGACATTCTTCTGAAACTCTTTTTTCAATTTTTGGATCATTCTGAAAATCCAGAATTGAGAATCTTGAAAAAATATTTTCTACCAGTCACTTTCTAAAAAATCTCAAAAGTCATAAAATCAGAAACCCTTTTCCGATTCCGGCCAAATTCAATACCAAATAATATTAAATGTACCTACACTTATAAAGAACAATTTAGCAAAATATCGTCTATTTTACACATACACACACACACACACACACACACAAATACATATATATATGGAAAATCTTCTGAAACTCGTTCTTCAATGTTTTGGATCATTCTGAATATCCTAATATGGAAATCTTTAAAAAAAAATATCATTAAAATAAAGCTTTTTTTAGCGGTCTACTCTAAATATATTTTTTTAGCTGTATGTTTACAACTCTGGTCGTAATGCATATATATATATATATATATATATATATATATATATATATATATATATATATATATATATATATATATATATGTATGTCAAAGGGTACATTCCAGGTCCATATCGGAGGTTTTGTGGTACTTATGGGGACATTTGGCACATATGGGGACGGTCCCGATATTTTTCTATATGAAAGGGATCATTCCGGTACCGGTCCCCACAATTCCATTTATGTATATTGTATATTACGGGGACCTAGTTTATTACGTGTAAAAAGGATATTATGGGGACCGATCATATTTCGGATCACGGGGAGGTTATGGCAATCCAGAATCTAGAAATTAGTTCTGATGTTACCAATCGTATCTGAACGTGAACTCATTTTACGCTTAATTTAGAATTACTAGAATTATGAACAAACTGCCCCTCGGTCTGTCGTATACAGTTTCATCGAAAACAGGCTGTTTTAACAGATTTCTTTCGCATATGGCAAATCAACCTTCGATATTGAATGGGACCTCTATATGAATGTCAAATATCTTGAGACAGGTTTTTAAATTTGCTAAAGAATCAGTTCCTCTTGAACGTCGTTCCCAATAAAATGTTTAACTTTTATTTGCAATTAATCCCCGAAAGCATCTGTAACTTAAACCGTATATTCGTCATTCTCCTGATATCACTTTCGACTTTATCATATACACAATTATAAAAGAGATCGAGCACAAAATAATTAGTTTTTTTTTCATTCCATGCTTGCGAGCAGAGAGATAAACCATTGTACGTTCTTATATGTAATGATATATGTCGGTACCGATCCCAACGTTGTAACGGTGTATGTCGGGTCCGACCCTGAAAAAAATAGAAAACGGTCCCCGCAATTACCCTTACAACGCACTAACTGGTCCCGACATGTACCATTACAATACATAACGAAAATATTCTTTGGTAAATTGCAAATAATATAAGCCTAATATTAATTTTTAATTGTGAATGCATGGTGTAGCTATTTGTCCATATAATATATATTATATGGACAATCAATGTGTTATATCAAAGACTTTATTTAAATCAAATCATAACTATCAAATATATTGTTGCAACTTATCCATATTCTGATTAACTATGAATAACGCAGCTTTAAGCAAATGTTTTCCTCGTTCGTATCGACATTCTTATATTACATTCCTATATTAAACAAATCTTGAAACTTTGCGAGCATTAGTGTCCATATATTAAACAAATCTGGAAATTTTACGAACATAGGTATCGATATATTCTTACACTTGCTTAGCTCAATAAGCGTAGGCCAAAACAAGTTCAGTTGCTCGATCGTTTTGGCATCGGCTCGATTAAAATCTTATAATATTAGCCATTAGACAATGGTCGTGTCTCACAATGGTAACAAGTCGCAAAGAGACTTAATGAAGCGTATCCACTTTATATGCTTGTGAGCAGAGAGATGATCTATTGTGTTGTTCTTATATGTAATGATACATGCCGGTACCGATCCCAACGTTGTAACGGTGAATGTCAGGTCCGACCCTGGAAAAATACAGAACGGTCCTCGCAATTACTCTTACAACGCACTAACTGGTCCCGACATGTACCATTAGAATACATAACGAACAATTTCTTTGGTAAATTGCAAATAATATAAGCCTCATTTCATTTTTAATTGTGAACGCATGAGGTAGCTATTTGTCCTTATAATATATATTATATGGACAATCAATGTTTTATACCAAAGACTTTATTTTAATCAAATCATAACTATCAAATACATTGTTGCAGACTTATCCACATTCTGATTAACTATGAGTAACGCAGCTGTAAGCAAATGTTTTCCTTGTTCGTATCAACATTCTTATATTACATTTCTATATTAAACAAATCTTGAAACTTTGCGAGCGTTAGTGTCGATATATTAAACAAATCTTGAAATGTTACGAACATAGATATCGATATATTCTTACACTTGCTTAGCTCAATAAGCGTAGGTCAAAACAAGTTCAGTTGCTTGGTCGTTTTGACATCGGCTCGATTAAAATCTTACGATATTAGCCATTAGACAACGATCGTGTCTCACAATGCTAACAAGTCGCAAAGAGACTTAATGAAGCGTATCCACTTTCTATGCTTGTGAGCAGAGAGATGAACTATTGTATGTTCTTATATGTAATGATACATGCCGGTACCGATCCCAACGTTGTAACGGTGTATGTCGGGTCCGACCCTGAAAAAATAGAAAACGGTCCGCGCAATTACCCTTACAACGCACGGACTGGTCTCGACATGTACCATTACAATACATAACGAAAAATTTCTTTGGTAAATTGCAAATAATACAAGCCTCACATTCATTTTTAATTGTGAATGCATGATGTCGTCATTTTATGAGCAATTAATGGTTTATACCAAGAACTTTAAATAAAATCATAACTGTCGAAGACATTGCTGTAGAGTTATCCATTCTCTGATTGACCAGTTGACCATGAACTGATTTGACCAGTTTTATTTTTCCCGAAAGTCTAATATATAGTACAGAACTGTTTGATGCTCTTCATTAGTCTCAGATCTAATTATATTTTGTTAAGTTTCTTAAGTTAAGTTGCTATCGCATCTCTTGGTCGATATAATTTGAGGGAATCTACGAACACCGAGAGAAAAAAAGATACTAGTAACTATAAATTTATAGTGAAATACAACCTCAGCTATTTTTAAATTGTTATCTGTACTGATCATTTATAGTCAATGCAGAAGTTACTAATAGTTATCGCAACAAAAAGTATATTGTTTCGAAAACTTAGCGACAGATGCGAAGTACTATTCATAGAAAACATCATCACAATCATAGCATTATTTGAGAAATTATTCAACAACTTTGAAAGGGTCATTGCAACAACAATAATAAAGTTGCAGTAACTATAAGAAAATAGCTAAGGTTTTATTTCACTATATATTCACTGTAAAAGTAACTACGACATTATGTTGTGCCAACTATAGAATTAGTTACAGTAACAATAACGTTGTTAATTTAACTATTAAATCAATAAAAATAACTATTCAAATTGTTACATGGACTAAAAATCTACAGATATTGATGTAAAGTTGATTACACTATCACGATTTCTCTCAGTGTAAAGGCCTGCTGCAAATAATAGTGGTCCTAGGATTTACCAATGCATAAATATATGTGGTACTTGTTTTAACCCATTCACATAAAAAACCTAAATTTGATTATATATTTTTTTTGGCGATATACATAGTGATTTCGATAGGTTTGTATACTTCTATTACGCAATGTAGATCTATGTACACCTAAATTTAAATACGTTCTCGTGGACCCCATATCGACCCTTTGACATACATATATATATATATATATATATATATATATATATATATATATATATATATGCATTACGACCAGAGTTGTAAACATACAGCTAAAAAAATATATTTGAAAAATATAGTTGTAAACATACAGCTAAAAAAAAAAATATATATATATATATATATATATATTTTTTTTTTTGGTAAAGTAATTAATTATAGAATCATCAATGTGCCGTCACAGTAGTTAACACATAACGATACATTAATGACCAAGATGCACTATCTTCTTCCACATATGTGTGGAACATATGAGCAATTCCACCTGAAATCGGCCGGGATTGGTCTCGAATTTTTTTATTTGAATGATTATTTTTCCCATCCAAATTTCGACCAATGGAATTGCACCATTCGACGTCACGTGGGGCAAGCTACACAGTATTATACTGATTATTTTTTCAACTCCAATTTCGACCAATCAGAGCGCGGTATTCAACATCACGTGGTACAGCTAGGGTAAAATTATATCGATAATTTTTCGAAAATTTCCCGGCTCGGTTGCTAAGCGATAAACAATAATTTTTTTGACACTTGTAACCTCTGCGAATCTTTAAAACGTCAAGGTACTATTAACGGTCGTCAATATGAGTGAGTCAAAAAAGCGATTTGGTGATGAATCGCTTCAGAACATCGCTAAAAAAATAAAACAAAATGTCCCGGCAAATACAGAAAAGAGTAAAAAATCGATTTGGGCGCAATTCACTGCATTTTGTGCAGAGAGAAAATATGTGTTGGATGCAACATAGGTTTTTGTTCTGATTATGAAATTTCCTTGTCAGAATGATAATTTTTGTCTCATGGTGCAATTCCATTTGTCGCAATTTGAATAGAAAAAATAATCCCCCGAATACCACTCGAGCTTCGAAATTAATCTGATATTTCCCTCCAGGTTCCCTGCAAACAAATAAACTCGTCAAGTTTTCCAGAAAAATCACTCGCGCTACGCGCTCGTGATTTTTTAACCTGGAAAACTTGACTCGTTCATTTGTTTGCAACGAACCTGTCAGGAAATATCCGATAATTTCAAAGCTCTTGTGGTATTACAAGTGATAATTTTTTGATAATTTTGCGTGTTGGTTATATATATAAAACAAAAAATCATTTAGCCGCGTCAACCATCTGTCAAACTGACAGATTGAATTTTATTGTGGCAGTCAAAGGATTTTTATTTGATATGAGTAGGTTTGGAGTTGAATCCTTGCAAACTATTGATGAAAAAGTAAAGGGAAATGTCCCTGTTAATACGATTAGATCGATAACCTCAGTCTGGAATCAATATACAAATGTCTATAACAATTGTGTATTTAACTGCAATCCTTTAAACATGAATTAAAAGGTTTTTGTTCTGATTATGAAATTTCCTTGTCGGAATGATAATTTTTGTCTCATGGTGCAATTCCATTTGTCGCAATTTGAATAGAAAAAATAATCCCCCGAATACCACTCGAGCTTCGAAATTAATCTGATATTTCCCTCCAGGTTCCCTGCAAACAAATAAACTCGTCAAGTTTTCCAGAAAAATCACTCGCGCTACGCGCTCGTGATTTTTTAACCTGGAAAACTTGACTCGTTCATTTGTTTGCAACGAACCTGTCAGGAAATATCCGATAATTTCAAAGCTCTTGTGGTATTACATGTGAAAATTTTTTTTACGCAAACTGTATTAAAAAAGAAAAGACTTGTATTTTTTTTTTGTTTGGCCAACATTTTTTTTTTAATTGTAGGTTTTTCTATTTTTTGAAAAAAAAGAGTGCATGGCGAACTTAAAAAATTAATATCTCCGGTTCTATTTGTCCCAGGAAGATGAACCTGAGCGCGTTTTAAATTCAAAAGAATGAGGGTCCATAAAATAATTTTCTAGAAATTATAAACTTGCAAATTATTATTGTTATTAACAATTGAAAAATAAAATAATTTTTTTCGGCAATTTCGCATTTTTTATAAATTTTATTATATTTTTCATTCTATCCCGTAAGGCTTAACATTTTTTTTGAGATGGAGATTTGCTGGACTATTTCAATTTTATAAGGTGCTTTCTAAAATTAAAAAAAAATAGTTCATCAAATCTCCATCTCAAAAAAAAATTGTAAGCGTTATGGGATGAAATGAAGAATTTAATAAAATTAAGAAAAATTTAAACGAAAATGCCGAAATGTTCGAAAAAAAAAAGATTTACATTTCAATTGTTAATAACAACAGTAATTTACAAGTTTATAATTACTTGAAAATTATTTTATGTACCCTCATTATTTTGACTTTAAAACGCCCTCTGATTCATCTTCCTAGGACAAATAGAACCGGAGATACTAATTTTTTAAGTTCGCCATGCACTCTTATTTTCAAAAAATAGAAAGCCCCATTATTTTTGGAAAAAAAATTTTTTGGCCAAACAAAAAAATACGGGTATATTCTTTTTGGGTACAGTGTGCGTAAAAAAAGTTTCGTTCGAATAAAAAAATGCGAGGTCAAAAAACACCCAAATCCGGCCGATTTCATATGCAATTGCTCATAGGTTCTTTAGCATATGTGTCCATTTTACGATTACGGTCACATTTTACGAATTTAACCCTATCACTAAAATTGTGACTGACTGATTGATTATTGTAAAACTGTGGAGAAAATCGTGAAAATTAATCATCAACAATTTTTCAAAGTGTTTTATTATGGTAAAACCGGTGCAATAAAGTGGTAATGTCGGATAATTCGTTACTCCCGTTTCGGACAGAAACGAGTTCCGTCCACGGCGACGAATAAAAGTGAAAGGCTATATGTATACATGTACGCGAAGGAGGTACAAAAGAGACTAAAAGAAGAATAGAAGTAGGATTTAAACGAAATGTAAATCTTGTCTTCAATCCGTCACCAAGGCCACGTGGGACCAAACACGATAATAATGATAATAGTATTAATACGAAGAGTCTAGCGTCAAAACGGAATATAAATTGTGTGCCATCATGTGCACGCTTTGCTCACACCACACGACTTTGCATTTTTTCTACATTCCTTGGACAATTGAATTGCAGTAGTAAATGTCCAGCGCTATTGATTGATTCCTCACAGATGAATCATAAAATGGTAATTTCATGATATGGAGAAATGCCCGTGTATTAAAAATAACAGATTCGACATAACAAAAGGTTCAAGGACCTTAAAATGTGGAGGGAATAAATATTAGTGACAAATTTTTGCGTTAGTTTCATTATGGCAGGATATTTATGGCTTCTTTTAATATAGGATAATACTTTAGTGATCTTCAATGGAGGTTAAGTGCTTATTATCTTCTGACGTTGTCAAAAAGGCCATTAGTATGTCATTTAAAAATAAATAACAGTGTTATGGTATTGAAGATAAAAATAAGGTCCATTAAAAAACACGCGGGGTCATCTAACACCAAGTGGGCCATTCATTTGCCATTACGCCAATTTTTCTGGAGTTTGCAAGCATAATAATATAAATTTTGTGAAATTTTGAGAAAAATTGGCATGATCTTGGTTCAACGAAAAAAATATTATTACTTTATTTTGTGAAGAAAATGTTGAATGGAATTTTTTTCGAGCGAAAATTTTTTATTAAAAAGTACATTCACCAAACTTAAATTTTATACGGGAACAAATTTTTTTGTACGGTCGGTAATTTTTTATATGCAGCGAATTGAAAAAAAAATCGTTATTAAATTTTGAGCAGATCATAGGTGCTAAAATTCTGAAATAATTTATGGATATTCGTGATAATCTAAACAACTTTTGAAAAAGGATGCTAAGTAGAACTTTGCACATTGCTTCCTCATTAATTTTCATCTTTTGCAACGCACCCTCTATGAGAAAGTTTCTTTATTTTATTTTTGGTTTCCTCATAGAGGAAGCTTTACGAAAATGAAAATTATTGACGAAGCAATGTGCAAAGTTCTACTTTGCATCCTTATTTTAAATACAAATTAAAGAAGTTCGAAAACAAAAATTGTCATAAATTAAAAATTCTATAAAATCTAAATCGTTTTATGTATTTCGCTTAAATTCAATACCGATCGTCATTTTTCATTGCTTTATTCGTCAAAAACTGTTTAAACTCATTATCTAAAAAATGGTGGCAGCTACAGAACATACAGAGATTTTTTGAAAAATCCAATGTCTTATAAAATCTGAACCACTTTACCAATATTCACCAAATTCGATATCTCCTACAACTGGATGTTAAGTTTACCTTGCAAAAGATTTGAGCAGGTTTGGTCCAACTTAACTTGAATAAGAACGAAAACAAAATTTTTTCGAAAATTCAAAGGTTTATAAAATCTATATCGCTTTATGGATTTCGCTCAAATTCAATACCGACCTTCATTTTTCATTTATCTATTTGTCCAGAACTATTTAGCTCATTAGCTGAAAAATTGCGGAAGCTAGCGAACATACAGACATTTTTCGAAAAATTGAAAGGCTTATAACATCTGAATTTTCTTTTCAATTTTTTCGAAAATGTATACACAGCAAGAGGCGATGCTCCACTATCAGCGTGCCAAATTTCAGCTTGAATGTTAAAGTCGTTTTCGAGATATAGCGGTTTGAATTTTGCAAGCGTGCCACACACACACACACACACATACATCAAGAGTGGCGGTAGCGGCTGGAGACAAGTACATTTACCTACCTACAATACCGACTGAGCTGACAAGACGATCCAAGACTCTCTTACTCGAGTTTTCGATTTTGACGATACACGGAAAAAAAAGATTAGTTGCCATAACCAAGAAATGAGTTGACACAACCAATCGATTATTCTATTTCCCTAGCAACTCAAATGGTAATACCAACGATTCGAATGGTAATACCGACGATTCGAATGATAATACCGACGATTCGAATGATAATACCGAAGATTCGAATGGTAGTCCCAACGATTGGATTAGTTAACCTAACTAATCCAATCGAGAACTAATCGTGAATAGTTGAGGTTATTCGATATGGTTGAGGCAACTAATTTTTTAGACATTGTGTACAGCAAATCGAAAATGTAGTTGCCATAACCAAACATTTCTTTCCGTGTACATACATACATCCGGACATTTTTTCTAAACCACTTTTCTCGACGTTTTGGACCATTCTGAGTGTCCTGATATGAAAATCTCGAAAAAAAATTTGTTTGTACGAAAACAAAGCTTTCTCCATGAGGAAGGAAAAATTATAATCACTTTTTGCGACCATGCTTAATTTGGGTGGCCCACTTGGTATTGAATGACCCATCCAAATTATTCAAGGTGAATATAATTCACACTTTCCCTGGTGAAAATATTTCTCTGACAGTTTGTCTGTAAAACTGTAACAGGACATTTTCAGTGATTTTCCGAGATTTTTCTCTGGGTTTCTCTGCCATTTGTTAAATATATCTGCCATTTTCTACGCACAAACTCCAGCAGTCACAATTTATCAGATAAATTCCGAGTTTTTTCCGAAAATTTTTGGGAAACTCTGATTTTTTCGAATAAAGTACATTAAGAGAACTGTGAACATTCTGTTACTCGAACGAAAAGTAGACTGTATCAGAGAAAGTTCGATTTATTTTCTGAAAAACTCCAAATTTCTTCGATTATGTGGGTTTTGAGAATATCAGAGATTTTACAAATTCTCTCTAACAACATAGATGTTACAGAAAATTCATAAATAGTAGTCATTCTGAATTTTGTTCCCTTATAGAGGAACCTTTGTTTTCGTGAAAACAGTTTTTTTTTCGCGATTTTAATGTCAGGACACTCAGAATGGTCCAAAACGTCGAAAAAAGCGGTTTAGAAAAAATGTATGTGCGGTATGTGCAGATTTCCTTGTAAGTACGATAACTGTCTTAATTATAGATGTATCTTCGTCAAATTTGGCACGCAAGTGGGCTGTCATATACCAACGTTTGGGATTGTAGTTGACGCAAATCGGCTGGAAAATTCAAATTTTCCAACATTGTGAAAATTTTGAAAATATCGTTTTCACGCTATAACTTTCGCAAATTAATGGAAATTCTCTAGGACTTATATGAGAAAATTCGCGATAATTTGAGTTTTTAGAAAATTTTTCGTGAATATAGAAAATGAATAGCCAGAGAAAAACAGCAAAGTTCATAGTTATTAAGAGAAATCGACAAAAAAATCATTCAGTTTCAAAGTAATTCTGAATATTATTGTTGGTCAAAAACGCGGAGAATTTTGTCGAAAACTCGGAGTTTTCCTGAATCTTTCTAGGAAAAACACTTAATATATACTTTGCACGAGAAATGCGGCGAAAAATTGCCTTTTTCAGAAAGTGGTTTCTGAGTATAAAAGAGAAACAGTTCTGCCGAGAATTTGGCAGGAAAAATCGGCAATATCCAGAACAATCGGGAATATTTAGATTCAGAGAAATCATTAACTTTCTCTGAAATGTACGAAAACTGTTAGAAATTCAGTCTTTTCAGAGAAATTGTCCGAGATTTTTAGAGGAATTCTCATACATTGTCAGAGAAATATTTTCTCCAGGGTTGTCAAATATCATTTCACAACTCATTTCTTAACTCGTGTGATTGCAACACTCGTCAGAAAAAAAATTATTTTTTGAAAAATTGAAAATCCTTTAAAAACCGAACTTTTTTACAGATTCATTCCAAATTCAATACCGATCCTTCTTTAACACGAGAAAAACAATTCGCATGAAACCAAAGCTTCCTCTATGAGGAACCAAAAATTGATTAATGTTTATACTATGAATTTTTTTCCTGTTGCTAGTCAGGACTACAAAAAAATAAAAAAATATTGGAAACGTTCTATGTGCCTGACCAATTATTGTGTTGTATTTTAAACAAATTTTAACGTTTCAATAAAACCACGTGGAGTTGAATTAAGAGACAACGGTAGGCATGAATGAAAAAAAAAGAATGCAAAGTAGAAACTATAAAATCGAAAGAACTTTAAATACCGATGGTCGTTTTACATTACTTTATTCATAAAAAAATATTTAGCTCAATAGCTAAAAAGTTGCAACAGCTAAAAAGCGTACAGACGTTTTTCGAACAATGTCAAGTCTTATAAAATCTGACAAGATGCTTCAATTTATTTCGTAAATTATTAAAAAGAAAGAAGCATTCTATGAGGAAGCAAAAAGGTATTTTTTCTTTCAACACATTACATAATTTTTCATTTTCTCTTTTGTTAATTAGTTTCAAGCTAAACATATTATTGTACTTGAATGGAAAATGTGCATTTAATGGAGAAAACAAATTTTTTTCTATGAGAAAACAATATTATAAATTCAAAAAGTGTCTTATAAAATGTGACAAATGCTTCAATTTTTTCGTAATTTATTAAAAAAAAAGAAGCATTCTATGAGGAAGAAAAAAGGTATTTTTTTTCAACACATTACATAATTTATTAGTTTCTTTGTTTTTAATTTAGCTTCAAGCTGAACATATTATTGTATTTGAATCGAAAGTGTACATTTAATGGAGAAAACAAAATTTCTTCTATGAGGAAGCAATATTATAAATTCAAAAAATGTCTTATACAATAAGATTTATAAAATCTCACAAGATGCTTCAATTTTTTCGTAAATTATTAAAAAGAAGCATTCTATGAGGAAGCAAAAAGATATTTTTTATTTTCAACTCATTACATAATTTTTCATTTACTTTTTTTTTATTTAGCTTCAAGCTAAACATATTATTGTATTTGAATGGAAAATGTGCATTTAATGGAGAAAACAAAATTTCTTCTATGAGAAAACAATATTATAAATTTCAAAAGTATCTTATAAAATCTGATAAGATGCTTCAATTTTTTCGTAAATTATTAAAAAGAATGAAGCATTCTATGAGGAAGCAAAAAGGTATTTTTTTTTTTTTCAAAACATTACATAATTTTTTTTTTAATTTAGCTTCAAACTGAACATATTATTGTATTTGAATGGAAAATGTACATTTAATGGAGAAAACAAAATTTCTTCTATGCGGAAGCAATATTATAAATTCAAAAAATGTCTTATAAACTCCGATAAGATGCTTCAGTTTTTGCGTAAATTATTAAAAAGAAAGAAACATTCTATGAGAAAGCAAAAAGGTACTTTTTTCAGCTCATTACATAATTTTTCTTTTTTTTTCTTTTAATTTCACTTTCAAGCTGAGCATATTTTTGTATTTGAATGGAATATGTACATTGCATGGAGAAAACAAAATTTGTTCCACGAGGAAGCAATATTACAAAAACGTTTAACGAAAATGCAAATAACGTTTAATGTTCTTATGATGATGATACCGTAAGTCTAGTCTTACTTACCGTCGCAGTGTGAAGCGTGATCGGCGTCACAATTCGTTCGATCTGGGACGTTAAGTAGGTGAGATATCGACAGGCACGTAAACGTAGTTACGTATAGCGGTGAGCTCCCGGCTACTCGAAGAACGGCGACAAGGCGCCGAAACCAACAGACAGACGATCGCCGAACTCGATGCGTTTCCACTGCACTCGACAAACTCGGAGGCTCGACTCACGATGTTCGGACGAATAAAGAATTGGGACCCTTGCCTTCAACCCCCACCACAATCGTCCGGGCCCGATCCCACCTTACCGGTCAAAATTGATCGCAAATTGGTCCACCGATATCTTTTTCGTTGCTGAGTCAATCGCCCAATTACCGGACTACAAACGATATCAAGTAATTATTATCAGCTCATTATAAATAATGGAAAAAGAAAAAAATCGGTTAGGTCAAATCGATAATCGTAATTTATTTTTGGGCAATGAAAACGAACGTTCGATTAGTTCGACTTAAAGAAAAATAATTGACAACTTAAAAGGATTAATTAAATGTACCGATTTAAAAAAAAAATCGGTACAAATCGTCAATTACCGATTTTTTTTTTACAAAATAAATCGGTAATTTACGATTTATCTATAATTGCCCACGACAATCGGCCGGGCCCGAACCCACCGTACCGGTCAAAATTGATCGCAAATTGGTCCACCGATTTCTTTTTCGGTGCTGAGTCAATTGTCCAATTGCCGGCATTCAAACGGTATCAATTAATTATTATCAGCTTACTATAAATAATGAACAAAAAACAAAAATCAGTTACGTCAAATCGACCGATTTTTTCATAAACAAAATAATCGGTAATTAATTTTTAGCCAATAAAAACGAACGTTCGGTTAGTTCGATGTAAAGAAAAATAATTGACAACTCAGAACGATTAAGTAAATTTACCGATTTTTTTAATATGAAAAAATCGATCCCACCTTATCGGTCAAAATTGATCGCGAATTGGTCCACCGATATCTTTTTCGTTGCTGAGTCAATCGTCTAATTATCGGACTACAAATGGTATCAAGTAATTATTATGAGCTCATTATAAATAATGGGGAAAAACAAAAATCGGGTAGATCAAATTAATCGATTCTTTCATAAAAATGAAAAATTATCGGTAATTAATTTCGTTAGATTAGTTCGATTTAAAGAAAAATTATTGACAACTCAAAACGATTAATTACATTTACCGATTTTTTTAAAAAGAAAAGATTGGTAATTGACGATTTATTTATAATTGCTTTTAGTAAATAAGAATAAACCGTCGATGAAGTTAGATTTACAGAGAAATAGTTTATAATGTATGAATGTATGAGTAATGTAATAATAAAAAAATAACAATCAAGCGAAATACAGCTATTGAAAAAAAGATCGGTAGTTACCAATTTATTTAGTCACTTTCAGTTAATAAAAACTATCGATAGTTCAGTGTGATTGAAGAAACATTTGAACACCCGGTCGTAGTATAAAGAAGAATGAAGAACCTCGATCGACGATACCGATTCGAAGGTCCCGGTGCTCATATTAACAGTAGGGACGACATGCGCGTTATTCGAAGCGCAGGTGATCAGACTATATATTATTGTTATTAATCCCCCAACTAATCGGTTACTTTGGATTGGTAACGAGCAAAATTTATGATTAAACTGTTGAAAGTTATTGCAAATTTGCATTACCGATCATTTTATTCATCAGCTAATATATCAAATTGAATATATGAGTATAGTAAAATTACCAATTTTTACATTAAATTAATAATGTTCATAGGATTTAGTACAAAGTACAGTAATTTTACATCTCACTTGCATATCAAATTTAATATACCGATTTATGTAAAAGAGCTTCATTTACACGTAATGGAAAGTTACACTAACAATGTTAATACTATTATATTTGTACTAATTAAAAAAAAAAAGTTTTTGTAAAGTCGTTGAAAAATTCTAATTGATACACTTAGTATGGATCAGAGTTGTAAATGCCTAATACTTAGAGAAGTAAAGATGACGATACAATTGGCTCTATAATTATGATTTTATATTAATAACATGTAGTGATTATAATACAATGACTAAACTTTTGAATAGCTGCAAGAATTATTATTTTTCAATAAAATATTATGGTAATCTTCTTGAAAAAATGAAGAATCATAATTAGTGCATTAAGAAAGTAATGCATTAATTATCTCTTCCATTTTTTTCGCTATTTCTTTTAATATTCAAGCGAAAAGTATTTTGCAGCTATTCAAATATTTACACTCTATTTTATAATCACTACATATTATTATTATGGAATCATAATTACAAAACAAACTGTATTGTAAACTATATTTCATGAATTAATGGAGATTTACAACTCTGGTATGGATGCTACTTTTTTCTGAAAATATTGCGCCCTCGGAAAATTTCGATAACAGTTTTGTTCTTCCCTTGTACAATAATGGACGTTTTACGCACACTTCGTATAAAATTCCATTGTCACACATTGTGAAGTAAAATTTTGTACCACCCTCGTGAGAAAATTTTCTCTACACTTGTATCATAATATTACCGACCACGTTATCACATTTTACTTCTTAAAACCACTTTAAAAAATATTTAGTGTAATTTCACATTTCTCGTAAAGAAAGCCCTTTTACAGAAATTGGTATATTAAATTTGATATGCAAGTAAATTAAATTACAAATTTTCTAGTGAATCCTATGAAAATCAGGAAATTTAATATAAAAATTTATAAATTTAGTACATTCGTGTATTAAATTTTATAATAATTAACAAACATTTTTAATAGTTTGTCACTGTTAAAAAGATTTAGTTTAAATTTTCATTGCCGGTAACGGCAGTTCTTTTGCAGAAACTCATATACCAAAGTTGATATACAAGTGAGATGTAAAATTACGGTAATTTCTACAAAATCCTCCAAAAATTAGAAAATTCCATTTCAAAATTTGTAATTTTACTATAAAATTTCCGGTAATCTAAATTTGTAATTATTTATAACAGCGAAAGTTGTGACTTGCTGCAATAATTTCAGCGGGTGTTACAGAATTCTGTAACTGTCGGTAAATTACCACTTCAGGATAGAAGAAAGCAAAAAAATGTTTTCATTGCCATCGATCGGTAAATAGGTTTCCTGCTTTACCAGCTGTTGATAATTTATCGAAGGAGTTGATTTCTCCAGTTGCCAGAATGAAGGTTCAGGGGTAGCCCAGTCTCGTCATCAATAACGATTCACAAGCCACGAAAAATACTCACGAGATTCAGGTCAACGAATTAATCGACACTGGAATGACTTTTTCATGGGTCATAGTACCTTGGACGGAAAATTGGATTTTCCGCGATGCTGGAAAATTTGCTGGTATTTTGAGCATGCGCGTAACAGCTGGACCTCGATAGCCGTTCAATCGAATGTGATGCAGTGGTATCAGCACAACATATAATACGGCGGCTGGATGGAAAATACGTACTCCAAATTTTCATCCTGTTTGGTTCACTCGACACTGTCTGGAAATTACCTTTAAGTTTTTTCTACGAAATTAAAAAAATTTTGAACATACTTGTATTTCACAAGTATTTAAAATCGTGCCAAAAAATAATTACTTGCAAGCATTTTTTTCATTCATTGATAATCTTTATTAATTTTCCTTTGGTAAATTAGACTTTTTTTTAACAAAAAAATAACTTTGTTCATATAAAAAGATTTGCAAAAATAATTGTTTCATTGATGGATGGGAACCTTTTTTTTCAAGTATTAGAAATTCTTTAAAATAAAAAAGTAATGTTTAAAGATAAAAATATTAGCAAAGAGGATGTTTTCATTCAAGAATTGGTAATATTTAGCATTTTTTTTAAAGAAACATTTTTTCATTCCTTTTGTTTGGGTCTTAAACATAAAAAAAAATTCTTAAAAAATCCTCTATTTAAGTATTAACGTGTATCACATTTTTCGTCTATGATATTAAAACGTAGAATGCCTTTCTAATTCAATTCCACTGTTTTCAAAACTTTACCAGAATTTTCGTGATTGAAACGAAAAATAGAAACGATTGAATAATAATGTCTCTAATGCACCAAATATAGATTCGTTAACGTTACATGCTGTTGCATAATTTCGTAGACTTAAAGCGCTCGTTTATTACCTCGAATAGCACGAAAAAGAAATTGGAAACCAATAGTTAATTTTTTGTGGTTTCTCTAATTGGATGCCAGAAAAGTAGCTGCAAAAAAATGTCAGGTCAGGGTGTAGTGATAAAAAGTAGTCAAGACCAACGTTTAACGTTCGAAATGTCCTGGAAATAAATTTTGCCCTGTGAAATGACTTTAAAGCAACTTTTAAACCACGTGTTTAATTTATTGCCCATTCATAAGGTAAAATAGTTTTTAAAGCTCGTATTCAAGATTTTTCCTTATAAAAATTGCATTTCTTTTCGCACATTTCTTTTGGCTTTTTTTTTTCAGGACACGTCGACGATGGACGTTTGAATAATTTCGAAGGTTCGTTTAATTAGCATATTCTGCATGTTATATATACATATATATGCATATATACGTGTGTGTATATTACAGAAGATATAATCCAAGCAGGTGCTTGAACTAACAAGATGTTCGGATCATATAATAATTTTTATAATAATAATAATAATAATAATATCATACAATTAGCACAACATTGATTACACATATCATTTAACTGCATATAAACATACAAAAGGTTTAAAACTAATTAAATGGTGTTTTTTTGGTTGTTATACTTTTGTTCATATTTGTTTTAAATAATCAATCTAGTCGCATGTTAGCTGTTGTTGGTGGAATGCATATATTTTATCGTTGATCAGCGTCCCTGTGTCTGTTGTCTCCATTTTTTTTACTTCCGGCTAAAAAGCTTTCGGTCATCGACCTGGTGCATTTGTGTTTCAAATAGTCCTATTAATTTCAACGAATAAAATAGTTATTCACATCTATTATTTACAGGCAATTATTACAAAATGAAATAATTATATGATAAATCGTGTTGCAGGAGATCATTTTTCTTTAAATAGTCATCAACGCTCGCACCTGCCGAATAATTTTATCATACTGTTCTTGAAATCATTAACAAGTGACTTGCCGCTCATTTTCATTAATACTCAATATTAATATTGAAATATAATAATATTAATACGTTACTATCAATATTAATCATATTAAACAAAATATTAATATTAAGAAAATATTAATCGATGATAATTAATATTATATCTTATTCTTTTTTTTATCTATAATGGCCACCGTTTACTTTTTGTTTTTCTTTTGATATTCAGGCTTTGCACGTAATTACTACAAACTATCAGTCGTGCGTATTCCAGTCGAAATGGATTATTGCTTTTGTGTTTACTTTTTTTTTGGCTTTTGTTCACGTCACACCTCGTTGATATTATGAAACAGATCTAGGCAATACTTAAAGTATATGGATACTTAGTGAATACTTTAAGTACTCAAAGTATATTTTTTGGTGTAACAAGTACTAAGTACTAAGTATTTTTATGATCATTTTTCCCAGACAGCTGATATTATTTGAATTTTGAATAAACTCGAGATTTGAACTATTTCCAAAGTTATTTGCAGTATTAATATAAATATAAGGACAATATGAATCGACAAGTCGTTGAAAACACTAATAAACACATAGATAAATCGAGGAATATAATTGAATTTGAAGTTCAAATAACGAACAATGAATAAAACACAAGTATCGGTAATCAAATTGAAAACATCCGATGGATTCAAATAAATCAATATCCAGATTAATGCAATGAATATTTTCTTCTTTTTTTTTACTCGTACACCGAAAATATTTCTCAGCTACAAAAGTACTTAGTACTTTAAGGACAAAGTAGTTCTCAGCACTTGGAGTACTCAGCACTTGGAGTACTCAGCACTTGGAATACTCAGCACTTGGAATACTCAGCACTTGGAGTACTTAGAACTCGGGGTACTCAGCACTTGGTGTACTCAGCACTTGGAGTACCCAGAACTTGGAGTACTCAGCACTTGGAGTACTCAGCACTTGGAATGCTCAGCACTTGGAATGCTCAGCACTTGGAATACCCAGCACTTTGAGTACTCAGAACTTGGAGTACTCACCACTTGGAGTACTCAGCACTTGGAGTACTCAGCACTTGGAATACTCAGCATTTGGAATACCCAGCACTTGCAGTACTCAGTATTTGGAATACTTAGCACTTGGAGTACTCAGCACTTGAATTACTCAGCACTTGAAGTACTTAGCACTTGAAGGACTTAGCACTTGAAGTACTTAGCACTTGAAGTACTCAGCACTTGCAGTACTCAGCACTTGGAGTACTCAGCACTTGGGGTACTCAGCACTTGAAGTACTTAGCACTTGAATTATTTAGCACTTGAATTACTTAGCACTTGAATTACGTAGCACTCGAATTACGTAGCACTTCAAGTACTTAGCACTTGAATTATTTAGCGCTTGAATAACTTAGCGCTTGAAGTACAAAAAAGTAGCTCACGAATAAAAAAGGACTTTCAACTTCAAGTACAGAAAGGTAAGGAGTATTTAGTACTTTACGTACTTTTCGGAATTATGCCCAGCTCTGTTGTGAAACAGTGACACTTTTTTTTTTCGTCTTCGTTATCTTGAATCTGGAATAGTCACGGTTGGTGGTTTTATGACAAAGGGTGCACGTGACGTGTCATCGGTTTTGTCGTAAGGTCGAGAGTCAATACATGTGTAGGCATAGCAGCCTCGTTGTCGCGTACTTAGCATCGAGTGGGGTTTCGTTATTATCAAAGGTCTGACAGACAATACACGATGTATAGTAGAGCATACACTATACATGCGATATATATTAAATGTATCGCAGTTGGTAAATCGATAAATCGATTTCTTATTAGTTGTCACCAACTAATTCAGCTCTTGTGTATTAATATATAAAAAAATGTACTACATCGACGAACAACAAGACAACAATCAGAGGTGAATATTCAACGATCGTATATGCAGTTAAACAATCGGGATTTTTTTTTCATCGTCCTAACAACTATCTATAACAATTTACGCCTGCATTTTTTTGTCGCTCGATTCATTCAGCTTTTTCCTCCTTTTTTTTTACTCACAAAAATCTTGTAATTCGTAATAGAAACACGTGTACATTTGTAATTTATCGGGAACTCCCGCGTTCTTAGGGAAAATTATTTAACTAGTTAGGAATAAAATGTTGTTGTTGTTGTTTTTTTAAGGTCGGAAAGCGATTTTGGTACGAGCTTTAATTTCGTACGGTGGTGTTGATCAATCGATTTTTTTTTTACCACAGGAGACACATAGTTACATGCTTATAGATATCTATATTTATTTATACAATGATCGTAATGTTTATTTATAAAAATAATAAATTGTAGAATCGCGAGCGGCATATGCTGTCTCGATCGTGTGAAAATATTTGTGGGTCATACTTTTTTTTTCCTTTATCTCTTGATTTATTTATTTATTTTTTCCCGATTGATTTCGATAATTTTGCTGCATGTGCCCTCGTCGCTGGTCAACAATTTTAGGGCGGAATTTGTAGTCGCAAGGTTGAGGATTAGATCCAAATATAGTCGAAACTTAAATATGCATTTGAGTTTTTTCTTGTCTTCAACTTTAACTTCGAATTTTTTTAAAAGCTTTTTCATCGTCTTTAAATTTTTTCCTTACGACTATAAATTCGAGCCTTAAACATTTATCAGTGAATTTCATTTTCCCTTTGCTTACCCTTAATTGCAATCTACTGCCACGAGTAACACATAAAACTCGAAAAGTAATTGTTGCTTTATTATCGAAAAATGATAACTACTGTAAAAGATGTTAGTAACCTTTTTTTCTTTTTAAATGATCGACTACGTCCTACATATATTCCTATACTTAAAAATACTGTCTGGAATTTCTCACGAAAGTGCTCGTCCATTTTTTAAAATTACTTTTATTCTTTTTTCTTTTTGTTCACTTTTCCGCGTTTGCTCTACATAATTTTAATAAAACCTTCACTTCGCACACAGTGTATATGCTACTATTATTTTAAATATATTATACATACATATTTGTATATATATACATATAATATAGTATTCGAAATATCCATTTACGGTAAAAGTGTAATAAATTAATTGTATAATTATCGCTTTACAAATTATCCGTTCGTTTACATTCTAGTGATATGTATCAGTGTTTTGTTGAACTATACAAATGTTTGTTTGATGCCTTAACAAATATATTCTCACTTTCATACATTCAAGGAAAAAAAAATACAAATAAATAAATGATTACAAAACAATATAATTTTTAATATTAGGATGAATTCTAATGTTTTTAGAGTAACAGAATAAAATAATAGGTATATAATGAAATTAGAAAAAAAAAATTCACATAAAATTCTAATTCTTGATATTTCAAGAAAATTTATATAAAAAGACGTATACGATATAAGTGCTTGATCCATGTCATGTGTCTCGGACCTGTGACGAAGGGCAATTGTATTGCACGAGATTCCGAAAAAAAAAGAAAAAAAAACATTCTGAGAAAAAGAAGAAAATGGTTTGTGATAATTGCCTAAAGCTTAGCTTCAGGCCTGTCGAAGCATCCACACGATTTAAAGCGAGTTTTATTGCGAGGCAATTTCGATCGAGAATAAAAATTCGTTAATATCGATATGCCTTTTTGTTTCTTCATTTTATTTATTTATTTTTCTCATTCTTAAGCAATCATTCTCTTTGGCTCCTATTTTATACTGTAATATTTTTTTAAATATATATATATATATATATTTATTTATGTGTATATAATAATACTATGTACATACATATTTGTAAGATGTATATGTGATATGTTTGTTTACGAATCTGTCCATTCTTGACGAGAATCTCTTGATATATCAATTGATATATTGATATGTATTGATATGTTTTCTTTACCTCGATTTCTCAGGCAATTGTTGATATGTATCATTTTTCGCATCGCATAGAGCTTATAGTTTTTTTTTTTCTTAAAGCTACTATTATTATTATTAATATTAACTTAATGATTCTAGATGTAAATATACTTATTCTTTTTACTATTTAACTAAATATCTTAATACTACGATTTTCATTACAGATTTTTCACACTTGATCTTAACAAAAATTTGCTCTTCGACCATTTTCACGCTTTTCTTTTTTGTTTTTAAATTATATCAGCATAATTCAGTAAATAATTCAAGCTAGGTTTACGCTCGAGTAGCTTCTTACTCCGTTCGTGACGGACCTTGACGTTGCTACCGATAAATCGATAGTCTCAAGGTCAACGAGGAAGAATCGTTTTCACGAATAGACATGACATGTTTTTTTTTACGACTTTTTTTTCTGGACTGTTTCGATTATTCTCTAAAATGATTTTGACGATGCTCGTTGACGGTTCGATAATATTATTGAAGATAAGACTCAAAGCCTTTTTTTGAAATTTCAAATCTTTACTCGCGTTATCATTTATTTGTTTCCATTCGCTGTGCAATTTAAATAAAAGCGAATAGTCAGAATTAAAATCGTTTTCAATCTGTTCGTTTCCGAATGTTTTTAAATTGTTATTCATTTTTCTTTTGAATTTAGATTAATTTTTATTTTATTAAGATATGGCTAAATAAGAGATTTTTAGGGTTTTGTTTCAGACGATTTTACACTGTTAAAAATGTTTGCTAATTTCCATTAACGCATATTTTGAAGATCAGCTGATTTATTAGATTTAATACACGAGTGTAGAAAAATTAAAAAATATATTAAATTTCCTAATTTTCGTGGGATTTAGTAGAAAGTATTATAATTTTCCATATCAAATTTAATATAACAGTTTCTGCAAAAGAGCTTCTTTTACCCGCAATAAAAAATTACGCTATATATTTTTAGCAATGATATACTGTTAAATATTTAGTGTATTTTTATTTATTGCGTGTATTTAGTGTAATTTTTTATTGTGGGTACAGGAAGCACTTTTACAGAAACAGGTATATTAAATTTATCACTATAATATCACTAAATATATACATGTATAAATATTTAGTGATATTATACAATTACATATTTAAAAAATATTTAGTGTAATTTTTAATGTAAATTCTGTTATTTAAATATAGTGAGAATTCACATTACCGGAAATTGTATTCATCAGCTAACATATTAATTTTTAAATGCCAATGTAGTAAATTTTCGAATTTTTATAGGATTTGGTAGAAACTATTTTAATTTTTAATCTCACTTGCATATCAAATTTAATATACCACAATTTCTGTAACAGATATTCATTACTCACGATGGAAAATTACACTACATGTTTTTATTAGTGATATACACTCTTAAAATTTTTTGCAAATTTACATTACCGGATATCAATACAAATTTGTAATAAAATTACAAAATTTCATTCATCAGCTGATTATTATGAAATTTAATACACGATTGTAATAAAATTACAAATTATTATATTAAATTTTCTAATTCTCATAAGATTTATTAGAAAGTATTGTAATTCTTTTATCTCACTTGCATATCAAATTTCAAATTTAATATTGTTACCATTTTCTGTAAAAGATTTTCCTTTACCCACGATGAGAATGATACTAAAAATTTTTAACAATAATATAGTGTATATTATTGTTTCCATTACCGGATATTTTATTCATTAGCTGATGTATTAAATTGAATAAACAAATGTAATAAAATTACAAATCTGTATATTAAATTTCCCAATTTTCATAGGATTTATTAGAAATAATTGTAATTTTACATCTCACTTGCATAGTAAATTAAATATTGTTACCAGTTTCTATAAAAGATTTTCCTTTACTCACGATGGGAAATGACACGAATTATTTTTAACAATGATATATACTGTCAAAAATGCTTGGAAATTTCCATCACCGGATATTTTATTCGTTAACTGATATATTAAATTGAATATACAAATTGGAGTTGTAAATCCCCATTAATTCATGACATATAGTTTACAGTACAACTTGTTTTGTAATTATGATTTCATAATAATAATATGTAGCGATTATAAAATAGAGTGTAAACATTTGAACAGCTGAAAAAAATACTGTTTTTGGCTTTAATATTGCAAGAAATAGTGGAAAAAATAGAATAAATAAGTAATGCATTAAGAAAGTAATAAGTAATAAAGTAATAAAGTAAATAAGTAATGCATTACATTCTTAATGTATTACTTATTTTTTCCATTTTTTCAAAAGGATTACCGTGAATTTTTATTAAAAAGTAATAATTTTTGCAGCGATTCCAAACTTTATAAAATCATAATTATAAAGTTGATCGTATCATCATCATTATTTCCATAAGTATTAGGCATTTACAACTCTGATACAAATGTAATAAAATTACAAATCTGTATATTAAATTTCCAAATTTTCATAGGATTTACTAGAAATTATTGTAATTTTACATCTCACTTGGATATTAAATTAAATATTGTTACTAGTTTCTGTAAACAAGCTTTTCTTTAACCATAACGAAAATCTACAATAAATATTTTCAACAGTACATGTTTATTCAATTAAATTAAGGGAGGTGTCGAATTACGGTACTTGTTATCGAATTCTCCATTGGAATATTCGAAGCTTGTAAGCTTAATGAATTCTCGACGAGCTTCCGATATTGCTAAGGGTCAAAGAATCCTTGGTAACCGATACTTGGAGGTACGAACCACTGCATTGTTAGTGGAAAGGTCCTCATTGAGCGAACTAACCTCTAAAGGGCTAACGTTATCATTGCATGAATATCTATATCTATCGCTGAAGTTCCTCGAAGCTGATATGCTTCGAACTTCGTGTGCAATTGAGAAAGCAATTCAGTGACCCATATCGTTCCCGATTACATTTACATTACGACCTTCAACCCATATCCATTTCAATTAATTTATACCATGAAAATATTAGCTTTCGATGGTATTTCATGTTATGGAAGTTGATTAAATGTCTCTGGACGTCGCGTATAATAATTTGATTAAATTATTAAGTGCATTCAACTTATATTCGTTTAATTTAATTCATTTTAGCTAACTTCCGATGTAATTAAAGTTTCATTCACTGCTGAATTTTAAGTGGAAAGCGATAAAAAGCAAACGTTTATTTGGGGAAAAAAGTAGAACTTGCATATTGCTTCCTCTTTATTTTTAACTTTTTACAACATTTTCTCTATGATGAAGTTAAATAATTTTTAAAAAATGATGGATATAATTATTTATAGAGGTTAATTTGTAAAAATTTAATAATAATAAGGAAGAAATATGCAACGTTTTACTTTGCGTTTTGGTTTTGAGTAAATTTGAAAATCTTAAGTTTGGCGGAATTTTAGAAGCCAAGAAATAATATCGGAAAATTCAAATTTAACATTAAATTATTAATGTCATAGCAAATAGTAAAACGATGGTTGACCTAACAGAGATTCTTGTAAGGGGCGGAAAAAAAATTAACAATCATTTCGTTCCAGCAACGTTGCTAACTTCCATGCCATTATTTTTTGGCATTTAAATAAAGACATTTAAAAAAATATATTTTTTGATAGTTCAGAAAATTCAATTTTTTGACGTTTAAAAAAATCTATTTTTTGACATCCCAGAAAATTCATCTTTGACATTTCAAAAATATCATTTTTTGACATTTCAAAAATCCATTTTTTGACATTTCAAAAATCCATTTTTTGACATTTCAAAAAATCCATTTTTGGACATTGCAAAAAATCCATTTTTGGACATTGCAAAAAATCCATTTTTGGACATTGCAAGAAATCCATTTTTTGACATTCCAAAAAATCCGTTTTTTGACATTTCAAAAAATCCATTTTTTGACATTTCAAAAAATCCATTTTTTGACATTTTAAAAAATCCATTTTTTGACATTTCAAAAAATCCATTTTTTGACATTTCAAAAAATCCATTTTTTGACATTTCATAAAATCCATTTTTTGACATTTCAAAAAAACCATTTTTGACATTTCAAAAAATCCATTTGTTGACATTTCAAAAAATCCATTTTTTGATATTTCAAAAAATCCATTATTTGATATTTCAAAAAATCCGTTTTTTGACATTTCAAAAAACCCATTTTTTGACATTTCAAAAAATCCATTATTTGACATTTCAAAAGATCTATTTTTTGACATTTCAAAAAATCCATTTTTGACATTTGAAAAAATCCATTTTTGACATTTCAGAAAATCCATTTTTTGACATTTCAAAAAATCCATTTTTTGACATTTCAAAAAATCCATTTTTTGACATTTCAAAAAATCCATTTTTTGACATTTCAAAAAATCCATTTTTTGACATTTCAAAAAATCCATTTTTTGACATTTAAAAAAATCCATTTTTTGACATTTCATAAAATCCATTTTTTGACATTTCAAAAAAACCATTTTTGACATTTCAAAAAATCCATTTTTTGACATTTCACAAAATCCATTTTTTGACATTTCAAAAAATCCATTTGTTGACATTTCAAAAAATCCATTTTTTGATATTTCAAAAAATCCATTATTTTACATTTCAAAAAATCCGTTTTTTGACATTTCATAAAATCCATTTTTTCGACATTGCAAAAAATCCACTTTTTGACATTGCAAAAAATCCATTTTTTGACATTTCGAAAAATCCATTTTTTGTCGTTTCAAAAAATATTCTTTCTGACATTTAAAAAAAACCCATTTTGTTACATTTTAAAAAACCCATTTTCCGGCATTTAAAAAAATTTCAGCTGCCGAGAGGGAGAAGTGAGAAATTTTTAGCAGATCGTTCCTACCGCATAAACTTCTGGGCAATCTGATAGAAAAATATGGCACTTTTTTTTCCAGGTCTAGCATATAGTCAGAACTATATACCTAAAGCCCTTAATACAGGAGGATGCTTGCCAACATAGAAAGGGAGGGTTTCACCATAGGCCTCGTGATTGTCGCTAGCGGCATCCAGTGCTAAATAAATCAGTGCTTTTCTCACGGGACATTGGGGAGGCCACATGATATTACGGATAACGCCTTATATACACCTCGGAAAATTCTGCTGTACCGACCACACGACTTCCACCCTAAATTTCACCCGGATAATTCAAGCGTTTCTCAAGTTATAACAGCCCTTGGGACAAAACGGATCTTTTTTCTGAGTGACTTTTCGAGTGGATATTTAGATATGCCAAAGTAATCCAAATGGTGGATTATTCTCTAATAATATGGATAAATCTCGAAATAATTTTTTTTCCAACGAAAAGAGTTTCCAAAAAATTAACATTAATTTACTAGTCTAAATACACATATGAACAAAATAATATGTACGTCTTAATGATGTCCAAATATTTCCTAAAATTTTTTGGATACGTTGGTTTCTGACAATAATAACGCTTCACCGAGAGAAAAGATTTCATTGGCGCTAAATAAATGGGTGGATTAATTTTTTTCATTGATTTCAATGAAATAGTGCATTTGAATTTCAAATAGAACATTTCATTGCCTGTAAATAAAGATTTACTTAGTGAGCATATAATAAAGAAACAGTTTCATTGTTTTAAATAGACGTTTTCATTGGTTCAAAGAAACGTTTTCATTGATCTCTCTCTCGCACCTAACCTCACTTTTTTGTTTTCCCGTTCTCCCGAACGAACGGCTTCGAATTTCGAGGAGCCAGAAGCTTAGCCTATTTCTGCCATACTTCCTTACATACTCACAAAATCTGAGCTTTATCTGCCGCGTACTTCAGGAAAAAATGGGTTTCGAAATTTTGAGCTGGTAAGAAGAAGGTTTCATTGAATCAGAGACGATATCTTTGAAATCAATGAAAAAGGTTCATTGGTTGAAAGAAATATTTCATCGAATCAATGTCACTACTTTTCATTGAGTTTGAGATCATTCAAAGAAAAGATAGTATTGAAATTCAAGTATTTCATTTCATTGGCAAAGATTTCCGTGAATCAATGAAACTTTTTCTCTCGGTGTTTCCGGTCACACATGGGTGAAATTTGCCCATCTGTCGACTGAAGTTCGAACTTAAATATGTAATTTTTGTTTGTTTGCTAGGTGTGGAAACATCTTTGTTCTCCTCAATTCGACAAAATGAGAGCGATCTTTGATACTTGAACAAAAAATTATCTTCGCACTGATATTTTTATTATTTTTTTCTTCTAAAGAAGTCTGATTTTTTTTAAATCTGGCATCTAATACGAATATAGATTGGGATCATACGCTGATTCACAGTTATTTCACCCAAATTGAATTAAAATACATACGAAGATGTGCCTCATAATGTAATCTGTAATATCTATCTCAGATATATCGGTTAAGATATATAAAAGATATATAGTATTAGGATTTTTCGAAATAAATAAGTGTTTTTATTTCTCTTACCTCCCAAAAAGTTAGTTTGAACTACAAAAAATAAATCTCTCAAACAATGAGTCTGGCGTAATTTGGAAAGCTGCCCAACATCAATTTATTTAAAAAAACCATGAAAAATCTATTTCTGTGCCCTTTAGAGAATTAAAAAAAATCAATTAGTATTAACCTATAAAAGTTTCTAATAAACGTGTACTTAGAAAAATAAAAAAATTGGATTAATAGTCAAGTGCAACAAAAAATGAGTTTTAATTTTTTAATTTTTGATATTGAAAATTTCATTTAAGCCAGTTTTTATTAACATATTCGCAATAAGAAGGTGGAAATATATCTGTATACGAAATTTCATATCAATTAAATGGTTTTTTTAATTTTCATATTGAAAATTTTATTTGTGCCTATTTTTATTATCATATTCGTAATTAGTATGTCGATATTCTTTACTATATGAAATTTCAGATCAATTGGAGACGTGAGCTTTTCGGTTAATTTTTTTTTTAAATTTTCATATTGAAAATTTCATTTGTGCCTATTTTTATTATCATATTCGTAATGAGTATGTAGATATTCATTGGTATACGAAATTTCAGATCAATTAAAGGCATCTTTCATGATTTTTTTTTTTTTTATTTTCATATTGAAAATTTCATTTTCACCAATTTCTGAATATCATAAAAATGTTTAATAGAGTTGCAAAATAACGTTTTATAAGATAATACTAAGAAACAAAAAAAAATTGGTTTGCTCCAAAGGGAAATCGATATTTCATGATCATTTTCACAAATTGATGCTGGGGTGTTTTTGACATCAATCACAGCACTTTTGAGAGAATTATTATTTTTTGCTTCCTCATAGAGGAAGCTTCGTTACATGAAAAAAAAAATTTTCGAGACTTTTATGCCAGTATGCTTAGAATTGTCCAAAACGTCGAGAAAAGTGGTTTAGAAAAAATGTCCGTATGTATGTGTGTGTGTGTGTGTGTGTGTCCTGGGCTCCGAAAATTCGATGAACTATTACTCAGTAACCGTTCGAGCGATATGGCTCGAACGGTTACTGAACGGATTTTTGAAAAAAAAAAATCAGCCATTTTGATTTTATGGTACTTTTAATTTTTTGAAAAAAGGGCGTGGTCGCTCTAACCTTGGTAAAAATTAGACGATTTTGCTAAATAGTTGTTTATAAATAAATATACGTTCAATGTTGTTTGGCATTGCATTCGTGCGAAATCGGTAAAGCGGTTCAGATTTTATAGATGTTTGAATTTTTCGAAAAAAATCATTTTTTAAAATAAATCACGTCGAATTTCACCAATTTAACTGAAATGTTTTACAGACGAAAAGGAACATGCAGCTATGCCACGTACAAAATTTGACGATGATCGGTAAAGTGGTTCAGATTTTACGACATTTTGAAATTTACAACAAAAAAAAACGAGTTTCGCTCTAGCATCAGCAAAAGTTGATAATGGGAGACACAAGTTTGTACTCAATGGAAATAAGAATGTAAAGTAGAACTTTACACATAGTTTCATATATAATTGTCATTTTTTAAAATTTATAATGACCGCTTGTCCCAAAATAAAATTGCTCATAACTCTCAAACGGCGTGACGAATCGAGATGAAAATTTACACAACAAGGATGCAAAGTAAAACCTTGCACATTGCTTCCTCATTATTTTTCGCTTTTTACAAAGCTTCCTCTATGAGGAAGCCAAAATTGAATTACGTACTTCCTCATACAGGTAGCTTTGTAAAAAGCGAAAAATGATGAGGAAGCAATGTGCAAGATTTTACTTTGCATCCTTTTAGTTAGATTTTTATTCAAAATAATTTTTCACGGTGTAAAGCCAAGAGAAATCTAACGTTTGTCAAATTTTGTAATACAATAATAGAGAATATAGAAATTTTTGTCGCTGTATAAAATAATGTATAAACTATATATTTTGAGTTTACTTTATTTTCGTTTGGGTGAATCCCACACTAGTTTACTTTCTCATACGTTATGTTAGAGTATTACTATTATGTACTCGTCTTGTTGGTCGCCGGACTCGAGAGCACCATATGCTCTTTCCCTGTTTTAGCCGCCGCACAGTACATCTCTCACTATACCAAACCAACAACATCGTACAAGTATACAATATAGTATATGGGGAATTCCAAGTCAACTCGATAAACGTCTGAACCTTCATATTTTTCATCGGATTTATTCCTACTTCACTGGCTTGTACCTTCCCAAAAAGGGCTAACAGTGAATTAAATTTTTTTTAATATTTTTAAAAATACCTTGCCATTTGGCTTTGTCAATGTTAGAAGTGAAAAAAAACTAGAACAAACAATTTGAAAAAAATTTCATTTTTTTTTCTTTCAAATCCAAAAATTGAAAAATGCGCTTTAAGCGTTACCTTTTTGGACAGTTTCAATGAAAAAAGGCGTTATAGTATAAATTCTTATAGGAAGTTTAATTCTCGGCAAATTATAAAATAATTTTAATGCATACTGAAACTGTATATTGAATTTGAAAAAGAAAATAGTATTTTTTTTTTGTTGCTATTGTGTGATTCAATTATATTATATAGTGATTTCATTATTAATTATATTATTTGGAAAATGAAAAGAGAATACTTTTTTGTTTATTAAATTGAATTTTTAGTTTTAGTATGCATTAAAATGTGGAAGAGAAAATTATTCTAAAATTTCCTGAGAATAAAACCTCTTATATAGCGTAAGTATACTATATGTATACTGTTAATTAAAAGCACCGACAAAACAAAAGATACCACTTTAATTGTTCTGTTTTTGGGATTTAAAAAATATGTTTCTTTTTTTAAAATTTTTTTGTTACGCAATTTTTTTTTGTCATTTTTAACATTGACAATAGCATTTTTTCATTAGAGAAAGGAATATTATTAATAATTAAATCACTTAATTACTCGAAAAAAAAGAAAAAAGTACTATTTTATTTTTCAAATTAAACATGTAGTTTCAGTATATATTGAGGTGTGGAAGAAATTTTTTTTTACGATTTACCGGGGATGAAACCTTTTGTATACGCCTTTTTTCATTGGAATCGTCGGGAAAAAGGAAACGCCAAAATACATAGCTTTGATTTTCCATTGCTGAAAAAAAAAATCTAATTTTCTGAGATGTATTTCAATTTTTGTAGGAAGCATGTTAATATATTTTCGTTTCCTCATAGAGGAAGCTTTGCAAAAATCCAACAATAATGAGGAAGCAATTTGCAAAGCTTTACTTTGCAGTCTTGTTTTAAAAAATTTTAAATGGCATTAGTTTTGAACCCGTTGACAGATTCTCGCCACATTCGAACTGATGCTTAGTTTACTCACACTCTACTTGTAAATTTGAGCCCGATATCTTAAAAATTGCGGAAGTTAGAGCACCAACGAAAAATTTCAAATTTTTTTTCAAAATGCCATAAATTTAGAATCTCTTGACGGATTCACTCCGAATTCAATTCCATACCTTGTTTAACTACAGTTTACTTGTGAATCAAATTTGAGCCCGATATCTTAAAAATTGGGGAAGTTAGAACACTAACAAAAAATTTCAAAAAATTTCAAAATGCCATAAATTAAATGCCCCTTAACAGATTGACACCAAATTTAATCCCAAACACTATTTGATAACAGTCCACTTCTGGTCCAAGTTTGAGCCGGATATCATAAAAATTGCAGGAGTTAGAGCCCAAACCGACATTTTCCAAAAAATTCAAAATGCCAGAAAATTTGAACACCTTGATGGATTAACTCCAAATTCAATACCATACCTTGTTTAACGACAGTTTATTCGTGGTTCAAATTTGAGCCCGATATTTTAAGAATTGCAACGGCTATCGTGCTAACAAAAAATTGTGCACATACACACATATACACACATTTTTTTCTTAACCACTTTTCTCGACGTTTTAGACCATTCTGTGTCCTGACATGAAAAACTCGAAAAAAATAATTTTTTCACAAAAACAAAGTTTCCTCTACGAGGAAGCAAAATTCTAACAAATATAATAAAATGTAGAATATTTTTGTATATTTTTGTACAATTATTCACAATATTTTGTAAATAATTATAGAATATTTACGTGTTGTAATTTTCAATCACCGGATTATTGAAATTCATTGATCTGTATTAAATGTACTATGCAAACATATTACTTTCGATTTCCTATATCGAGTTTTACAAAATACATGTTTGTATCGGAAAAGCCAACCATTTTTTTACAGTGTAATTACAATTCATTTTTTTTCAAGTCAAGAGTTTTTACATTTTGATTTCAGATGGTACCAGTGAAATCGGAATAAGTTTAATTAAAAATATGAAGGGTCAGACATTCATCGAGTTGACTTGGAATTCACCATATGTATAGTATTAGAACTGTAGCATATACTCTAGCATCCCTTGGCTTCTCACGCAATTTGATTTACGGATCGTTTGTGACGAGTTATTACTCCCCGAGGCGTCACGCGGTTCGCAATTCCGCCATGTTTCCCGGTTTCCCGGTTTCGCTTCGTCCTCGCATCCACCTTTTCCTTGCCCTCGAGTAGCCATGACGCACCTTACAGTTCCTCAAGTATCAAACTCCGCTACTTCAACCGCGAGTACATAAAAATTCCAAACTTTTTTATTATCTCTCTACTCGTAGAATTGTTGCTTGTGTTCACTGTTTAATTTCATACTTTTGTTAATAATATTGCAATAATTCAACGCCGCTCTTTTCCGCAAGTAAACTTGTACTGTGGGTTAAAGAGATGCAAATAAAATGGCCACATTTTCTCTTCTTCATTCTTTCCGCAATGTATTATTTGTTAAGGGCACTTTATACGAAACTTCACAATCAAAAGTTTAAGTCCATAAAAATTTAAGTATCTCACAAAAAGAAAAATATATGAAGAAATTAATTAGTTAAAATATAATAGTTTAACAAAGCAGATGGAAATTAATTTTTTCATGTGAATTAAAATCTTGGATTTTTTCTTTAAAAAAAAAGTACAATTTTTAAATAAATTGTGCAACAATATTTTTTTTATATCCGTCGAGTTTGATGAACATTTTTTAAATAATAATTTATTAATCGTTTTCGGCATTTTTGTTGGACAATTTTCTCGGTAGCTTTAATGACGTTGATTTCTTCAAAAGTTTCAGTCGATAAAAATGTAAGTATCTCGGACAAAGTGAAATATACGAAGAAATTAATTAGTTCAGAAAAAATAGTTTAACAAAGTAGATAAAAATTTAGTTTTTCTTGTAAATTATATTCTTGGATTTTTTCGTAAAAAAAATACAATTTTTTAATGAATTGTGCAAATTCGGAAATCAGTTTAACAAAAATTGTTCTTCTCTGTGGAAGCAAAACGGAATTTCTTTTTTTTGACATAGTTACTGAATTTTTTAATTTTTTTTGTTGTATTTTAATGGAAAATGTATAGATTTTTATATCGAATAATTGAAGCAATGTGATCCCGGCGCATTTTTGAGCAGGCATTTTTAAACGCCAGCTTCTCAGTTATCAATCAATATTTTTTAATGAAATATTAATATCGGTAATTTTAATCGCTGAATAATAACGTGTACTTAATTGTAAAGCAATAAAGTTTGTATTCTCTTAATAAAAAAAAATCGAGAAAAACCGTCTATTTATTTGACCTTTCCTCCTTAAGAAACTTACCAAATTCATTTATTTAGCGGATCAATCATCTTCTATTAAAAAGTATTTTGTTTTTTTTTTTTTTTTTTTTAGAGACGAATCATTTTTTTGCAATTTTTATTATCACAACAAACGTTAAAAATACTTTGACAATTATGTAATTATGAGGAAAAAAAGTTGCGGATCCAATTAGCATTCATTTATGTTTTTTAATGTTTCACTCCATTTTGCTGGCAATTGAATTTCAGACAGAAGGAAAATAAGGCAATAGAAGTGTAGACGTGATAGAGTAAAGGTCGAGGCAAATATGAAAGAGAAGAATGAAGAGAGTGCAGAATAGATGAAGAAGTAGAAAACCCGTTCTAGCAATTCCCGAAGGTATATATGGGGTATTCCTTGCCAAACTCAATAAGCGTTCAACCTTGACCCCTTCCAATTCGCTCCATAATTTTTTATACTATTCTACATGCTCGAAAAAACAATTTTTATTTTTTTTAGATTTTTTTTACTGAAACTTTTTTTTCATTAATTTATTTAATAAAAATTTCGCACCCCAATTAAAATTTTTTAAATTATTCTGAAAAATCCTGTATTCGAATTCAAAAATTTTGAACTATAAAAAAAGATTCAGCAAAATTCTAAAATAATCTTGAATCATGTATAAAATGTTTACGCTACAACCGGCCATCTTGTTTCATTTCCTTCCATTTTAACAGCATTATATTTTTTCGAAAAAATGGCTTAAAAAATCGACACAAACGTTTGCCCACACTTGAGAATAATCAGAAATTTTTTTATTGGTGTGCAATGTCTTTATTTTAAAAAAGCATGAAAAATAAAGTTTCAGTAAAAAAAATTAAAAGTTTTTTTCGAGCATATAGAATAGTATAAAAAATTATGGAGCGAACGTTTGTCCACTCTGGGTCATAGCTAAAAAATGTTGATATCTAATACAGAATTTTTAAGAATAATTTCAATTTTTTAAATTGGGGCGAAAATTGTTATTTAAAAAATTCGTGAAAAAAAAGTTTCAGTACAAAAAATCTAAAAAAAAATTAATACTCTTTTTCGAGCATATAGAAGTATAAAAAATTATGGAGCGAACGTTCGCCCACTCTTTATTTTTAAGAATAATTTGAAATTTTTAAATTGGGGTGAAAATTTTTATTTAAAAAATTCATGAAAAAAAAAGTTTGAGTAAAAAAAATCTAATAAAAATTAAAAGTCTTTTTTCGAATATATAGAATAGTATAAAAAATTATGGAGTGAATTGGAAGGGGTCAAGGGTTGAACGCTTGTTGAGTTGGCAAGGAATATCCTATATACCCATACAGGCAATATCGACGGGAAGTGAGTTCGTTCAGGGAGGAAAAAAACCGGAACTGGTGTGTTAACTACCCTGTGGGTGGTTATAAGGTGAGAAGGTGAATGTCCGACGATATCGTGATATTCCGCGCCTCGAATTGAAGGGAATGAAGGGAAGCAACAAAATATAAGGTCCATGTACAAGGCAATGTAATCTGGCGCGGTTTGCAAGCTCCGTTGTTCTACGATTCAGAATAGAATGGAATAGGGATAACTTTGGTATATACACAAAAGTATCGCAGTAAGAAAATCCACCTGGATTCCTCAAGACAGATACCGAGTGAGGTAAAACTTTCCGAACGAAGAAATATTTTCTTCCCAAGAATTAGATATTGCCAGTGTAACTTTGAAATTAATTTTATATTTCTTCTCCACGTGGTGGAAGTACGATTTTAATTTGTGAATAATACAAGTAAAATTGAACACGAAATCCAAGCTGCGCTCTCATTATATTAATTTTAAAATGTTATTAATAATTGATGAAAAAAAAATGTTCAACAAATCAAACGTGAATTTTATTTAATTTTCAAATGAAATTTGTTAATTTTTTTGAATATGTAGGGATTTTTTTCAAAATTGCATTTAATATACAAATATTAATTAATATACAAAAAAATTGCTGTAAAATTAATATACAGTATACTAAACACTACATAAAAGTTGTGTTTATAATATAATTATTGGAATTATACAACATATCTGCAATTAAATGAAATTTAATGCACTGTATCTGCAAAATAACTTCCAATTCACATATTAATGTTCAAAATATTTTGCTTCCTCATAGAGGAAGTTTTGTTTTCGTAAAAAAAAAAAAATTTCCGCGATTTTCATGTCAGGATACTCAGAATGGTCCATAACGTCGAGTAAAGTGGTTTAGAAAAAATGTCCGGATGTGTTTATGTGTGTGTGGCACGTTTGCAAAATTTAAACCGCTGTATCTTGAAAACGGCTTTAACAATCAAGTTGAAATTTGGCACGCTGGTAGAGGAGCAACGCCGCTTCCTATGTATACATTTTCCAAAAAATTGAAGAAAAAAAAAATGTACATTTTATAAGCCTTTCAACTTTTCGAAAAATGTCTGTATGTTCTCTACCCGCGTAGAAAAAAAGAATCTTGTGAAGAATCTTTTAAAGAATCTTAAAAAAAGTCTTGAAAGAATCTTTAAAGGAATCTTGAAAAGAATCACGTATAGGATAATATACGGAGCAAGATTCTTTTCAAGATTCTTTCTATCCGAAAGCGTTCTGGGAATCTTTCAAAGAATCTTCGAAAGAATCTTGAAAAGCGTCTTTAAGAGAATCGTGAAAAGATTCCGCCCATTAAACAGAAAAATCGTTGAAAGAATCTTAATGAAATTCTTCAGAAGAATCGAGCGAAACCTGTTGTTGCTTTCCCTTGGTGTCGAGACAGTACATTTTGGTACGTCAACGAAGGGTTAACTCCTCGTGTATAGTCGAACTCAGGACAGCTTTGCAGTCTTATATACGTTCAGGCTTCAAGTCACTTGCGAGAAACGCTTCGACCGCTCGCCATCTAGCGGCCTATTGAATATCAGTGTTTCGTACGATGCCACTAGATGGCAAGCGGTCGAACTGTTTTGTGGAGATTCTCTCGTACGGGGTCGCGCGCATCGTGGCGTCAAACATATAGGTAAAAAGTTCCTAGGTTTTCTGACCAATGCCGATGCTTCCCGCTACGAGCTTAGCGTGGCGGACGAGTCCCCATATTCATTCTCTCGTGAGACACGAACGACGCACTATAATACATCTAAAACATTGTAATTAGTTATTAATAATAAACTCAGTAATTCATTCATTACTCCTTGGCTTTTATTTAACAATACGCTTGACATTTAAAAAATCATTCTCAGTTCGCTACAGTTTCTCGCAAGTGACTTGAAGACTGAACGTATATAAAACTGCAAAGCTGTTCTGAGTTCGACTATTCACGAGGGGTTTACCCTTCGTTGACGTAAGTACCGGAATATACTGTCTCGACACCAAGGGAAACCAACAACAGGTTTTGCTCGATTCCTCTGAAGAATTTCATTAAGATTCTTTCAACGATTTTTCTGTTTAATGGACGGAATCTTTTCACGATTCTCTTAAAGACGCTTTTCAAGATTCTTTCGAAGATTCTTTGAAAGATTCTTAGAACGCTTTCGGATAGAAAGAATCTTGAGAAGAATCCTGGAAAGAATCTTGCTCCGGATCCTATACGTGATTCTTTTCAAGATTCCTTTAACGACTTCAAGACTTCCGTTCCTTTCAAGACTTTTTTTAAGATTCTTTAAAACATTCTTCACAAGATTCTTTTTTTTCTACGCGGGTAGCTTCCGCAATTTTTGAGGTAATGAACTAAATAGTTCTGGACAAATAGAGAAATGGAAAATGAAGGTCGGTATTGAATTTGAGCGAAATCGGTTTTTGTATTTAATTTAATACGTTTTTTTCTGGTCACCCATCTTTGTAGTGACCGCGGCCCAAGCTGCTTAATTTTCATGATCTTTGATAGACTGCCTAACTATTCCATGCAAACTCATTCTTGTAATGTAACATACATCAATAGTATATAAGCCGCTTCTCGTACTTATGAGTAACAACAGTAAAGTGAGCAGTTTCTTATCATCTTTCTTACTAAATTATTTATGTTAATGAACTCTTTAAGAATGCTTCACGTATACATTCCTTACCGAAAGTTTTATTTTATCCGTGTTTGAATACCTCGCGATACGAGAAAAATCTAATAAATAATTAAGCATATCCAGATACTAATAAGAGCATTGATTTCGGATAATAAGAGGTCTAAGAATTTATTAAAAAATCAGTTTAAACAAAAATTATAAAATATTATAAATCCGTTAGTGTACCATACATCCCGATAACGTATCTATCGTATCTAACCAATAGAAAACGAAAATTGAAGAAAACTAATAACAACGATTCAATTTGTATAATTTGATCAAAGTCCAAATAGATCGAGGTGATAACATACGATTAAATCCCATTTAAATTCTATCGATCTCTATCAATCTCTATAATATGTTTTTACTAGGGAGGGTGGCCTGCTTCATATGGAATGCCTCATATAGGATTTTGATTGCAAATTTATAATAGTACTTTGTAAATTCGCGAACCAAAGTCCGTATTCAGAACGATAGAATTTTTGAAAGTCGTTTTCTATCATTTATTTTTAGGGCTGACTTGGAAGTTGGGGTTTTTATGGGGGGTTTCCCTAACGGCACCGTATGACGAATCAATAGCCATTTAAACAATCATTGTAGGGCCTTGGAATCATATTCATGTAGCGTGAAAATATAAACCGAACGGGTGTGGGTGGCGTCTTTGAGGTTTATGGGGGTTTCCCCGGCGTCGGGGTTTAATGATATGAGAATATTAGCTAGGAGTCATTTCCAGATATATGGATCCTCCGTTAGGTCTTTCATAGAATGAGGTTTTAGCGGTTGAAACTTGCTACTCATAGTTGTTTGAGGATGAAGAGTATATGACTGCAGTATTAGTTATTCATTGATTTATTATTATAATGTATAAACGGCGTACTTATGAGTAAAGGAAAAGGTATAGGTGCAGTGTGAATAATCCTTATGTTTCTACAGAGAAATAGCTCAAACATTGTAATTGTTTTTGGCGACACGTTCTTCGAGTTTTATTGCTGTAAAGGCTTTTGCGCTGGTGAATAAATTGCCAATTCTTTAGATGCTCCAAATACTGCATATCTTGGACTTTCCAATGTTAAACGATTGTTTCAAAAGCGAGGAAGTAGTAAAAATCGTAGTATTCTAAAATGTAGTGAGTTGACTTTTAAAGTATGAAAATTAACTTTTTATACTCACTTTGGTGGAAATTTTTATTTGTACATCACTGAACTTTTTTTTTTAAGATCTCAATTTATTTGAATTTTTGCGTGTTATCATACTTATCGAAAAAGGTAATAGTTCTTTTTTTAATCTGAAGCTTCAGAATATTTTCTGGAAAGATCTTATTTTCTCAGACAGTTACTCTGAAAATGTATGAAAATCCTGGAACCGACAGTAGTGGACGCGCGGTCGGTGTGTGTCTTCGGCGGTCTCCAGAGTTAAGCAGCATTATTTGCGGCCATAACTTGGATGGGTGACCGCTTAGCCGTGCACTGGTTTGTGCGCCAACTTCTGAGCGGGAGGCAGTTTTTCTGAGTTTCTAATGTATTCTCATACAATAGAAACTCAGTAAAAATAAAGCCGTCTGTATCGGCCAGGTTTTCCGTAGTTTCCCTGTGCCCTCGTGCAAATGCGATGCAGTAGTGCATTAGGATGAGTGGCTGCGGACAACACTCTAGGGGGGGTCTCTATGAAGTGAACGGGGAACGGAGTATCTATGATGGAACGGGGAAAAGGGGAGGGGCACCGTAAAAGCCTGAAGAAGGCATACGGAAAGAAACAAATTTATGAAAATCCTGGATTTTTCGTGCGCTTTTCACCTTATATTTTAATCATTTTCCCAATAAATCTATTTAAAATAAAGTGGAACTTTGCATATTGCTTCGTCAATAATTTTCATCTTTTGCAATAAAGCTTTCGCTATGAGGAAGCCAAGAATAAAATAAAGAAACTTTCTCATCGAGGTAGCTTTGTAAAATGCAAAAAATAATGAGGAACCAATGTGCAAAATTCTACTTTGCATCCTTTTTTAATAGTGGGTGAGGAAAAAAACCAAAGGGACTTTTGTACCTCTTTTTATTATGTTAATGTGTATTTTAATTAACAATATTAATAGAATTTAAAAAAGGGTTTTTGAGATCTTATAATGTTTTTGTTTTATCAATTTTAATTAATTGAAATTAAAACTTCTTCTTATTTTAGCATTGATTGTTTACTTGGATTTAATATGGATTTAATATCGAATGGATTCTTTTTGCAGCAGAATTTGTCTGATGAGTTTTGTCGTGAAATATCCTCCTCGAGAATCTCTGTTTGCTTTGTCCACTGCTATGTTATTCTACCATTAGGCAAAATTAATTAACGTTCAAGATCCATCGCAGATAAGGAAATCCATTAGAAGCGATCTACGCCAACAGAAAATGCGATATGGACAAATATTTTTGGTTCACTCACAGAAGAATTCTTAGTTGAAATGACAATCTTTTCCTTGATCGTTAATCATTATAGCGACTGGGGCGAAAATTGGGGTGAGATGAAATAACTTGGACTGATTTGATCGTTTGTCAGCAACGACTTTCTATTATTCTGGCAAACTTTACTTCACAAAAGAAAAAAATATAATCAAAAAAGGAAAAGACCATAATAAATTATTGAGTTGGACAATGATTAATAACTGAATAAAGATTGACATTTTTTACCCGAGTAGAAAGAAAGAAATAAAAAAGCATGTTCTTTGCTCTGCAACTGAACTTCATTGAGGTTTAAAAAAAAAAGTTGTAAAGTCGAACTTTATACATTGCTTCCTCATTAATTTCCATTTTTTTATAAAGCCACTTCTATGAATAATCTTATTCATAAATTTTGTCTTTAAAATATGTGCGAATTTACATTATCGAAATTTTTTTTCATCATATATTAAATTATATATATTAAATTAAATACACGAGTGTTGAAAAATTCCAAATTTTCGTTTTACATTTCCTAATGTTCATAGGATTTAGTAAAAAGTACTGCAATTTTACATCTAACTTGTATGTTAAATATAATATACCAGTTTATGTAGAAACTTCCTTCATTGTAAAAAATGTTTAGGATAGGAAGTTTTTATGCATGAACTGGTATATTAAATTTAATATACAATTCTATAGAAAAGGTACAGTACTTTTATATTAAACATGCATTTTTTTATGTGTTTAATATACCGGTTTATGCATTAAAAATTCCGATAAATGTATAAGAATTTTCAGTGTTTACCTGTAATGGAATTTTATACTAAATATTTTTAACAGTGTATAAATCGTCTTGAATAAGTTACACATTTAAATAAATGTGTAAACGATATTGTTTAGAATATAGTACGAAGATGACGTTATAATATTACGTGCAAAGAACTTCGGGGAAAAATGACGAATCATTTTTTGTCAATGTTGACAAAACCAATTTCTAAAAAAGAATATATTTTTTTCAGAGATTTTTCATTGAAATAATTGTAGTTAGCAAACGACATTGTTTAGAATATAATACGAAGATGACGTTATAATATTTTGTGCAGAAAACTTCGGAAAAAATAGGAAATCGAACAGCTTAAAATATTTTTTTTTTTATTGAATAATTTGAAAATTACTGCGCATTTGTGCTAATTTTTTTTGTCACCGTTCACAAAACTAATTTATTAGAAAAAAAAAGTTGTCTTTTAATTGGAATAATTGTAGTTTGAAAACAATATTGTTTAGAATATAATACGAAGGTGACGTTTTAATATTTCGTGGAGAGAATTTCGAGAAAAATGGCGAATCGAACAGCTTAATATAATTGCTTTTTTTATTTACTGAGCAATTAAAAAATTACTGCGCATTTTTTTGTCACTGTCGACAAAAAATAATTTCTAAAAAAAACTATATATTTTTGTCGGAGTATTTTTATTGAAAGAATCGTAGTTAGAAGCCGCAGCGTTGATCAATATTCGTATCATCGACCACTTGAATATTTTACTGAATATTACTCACTAAATTATCGTAAAGGACTTAAAGTAATCTTGCTTCTTTAAATATTTATCTTACGTTTCTGTAGTGAATAGTTTTATCACATTCTGATATGTAACGTTTAGTCTGATATGTTACGTGACGAAAAATTCGTCGCGATTACTTTCACCTTTTCATGCCTAAAATTATTTTTTTTTTCCTTTCCCAATTTCCACAGAGGATGTTTTGATAGGCACTTTTTCAATTCACTTTCGACACTTTCGATATTCGAGTACTCAACATACTCAACATTTTTTTACGGTGCTCGAACTAGAATAAAAAAAATTATTTAAATGGAGCCAATTGTGATAATTTTGAACCAATTAAATTCAATTGATTCATAATTTGCTTAAAATCTAATTACTTCGTGAGTAAAAAAGAAAAAAAAAATCAACAGCTTAACGACAATAATTTTAAAAAAATTATTTTCATTAGAAATAATTATTAACTTATTATTATTAAATATTCATTAAATTATTATTACATAAATAGAAGAAATAATACATTTTATAGATATTATAATATCTTTGAATTATCAAATTTTTCATGGCTCCATAAAAATATTTTTTTCTCGATGAACGTGTGTCTATTATGGACTGGTAAAAAAATCCAGTTTAACTAACGTATCGAGCTAAAGTTTGGCACAGAATAGATTTCTATTTGTTGATTATGATTTTTTTAAACTTCGGCGTTAATCGTTTTGAATATTTTAATAAAATGTCTGCTCCAGATTTAATGGAGATTTAATAGCTTGTTCACGACTATATTGTACAATGAAAAGTGTCAAGTATGATCGATATCTCAATTTAAAAAAATGCTTTCGCAAAACTCCCTCCGTGAAAAAAATAAAAATAAAAAACAATTTATACAAAATTGTCGTTTAATTTCACTTATTTCTATGAGCTGACGCGCATGTAAAATGCGTTCGAGCACTGATATGTGAGACATTTAAAGCATAATTATATCTCGACGCTTCCCATCCATCAAAATGGCGATAAAGGCTGTTAGAGTCTTTAATTGGCTGCCTTCGAGTTCCAGCGTCAAATTTTCGACCAATTTATAAACTATATACAAGTGCATCGTCACTGTTTGCCCATCCGCTTAATTTTATATCAATAACCGCATGGAATTAATCGCTTATATATTTTAATACATAACGAATATTTAATAAATATATTATCGACATCTTTCGTTGTCTAACAAGGATTGGATTGTTCTTAAATAAATATTTATACAATAACCGAAGCCTCAGATTGCAATAACGATATATTAATATGGTCCATTTTTTTTTCTCCCATTTGATTAGAATATATTTGTATTAGAATTATTGAATTTGATTGATTCATGATTTTCTTTAATAATTATAGTATCTGTGTTATTATTAAGATTGATGTTGCAAAAATGATTGTAAATAGTGCAATTGTTTTAAACACTTTATGTATATTATGATTTAAAATTAAAATAAAAATTATTCTATTAAAAAATTGTTTTATTGTGAGACGAAAATGACACTTTCTTTTTTATATATTTGTATGTAGGTTTTAAACAATCATGTATCTCATGATTAGAAAAAAGAAAAAATAATTTATTGAGAAAATGTTTTATTGTGTCTCGAAAATGTCACTTTATTTTTTATACCTATATTTGTATGTAGGATTTAAACACTTCATGTATCTCATGATTCGAAAAAAAAAAAAATAAAACATGTAGGTCATTCCATACCAAGTGGGCCATTATTAATTTGCCATCACGCCAATTTTTCTGTAGTTTGTAAGCATAATAATGGAAATTCTGTGAAATTTTGATAAATATCGAAATGGTCTGCCTCAACGAAAAAAAAAATGATTATTCTATTTTTTCAAAAAATTCCAGTATTGTTTTTTTTTAATCGGCGATGGCAAATTTTTTATATTCAAAAACTTAAATTTTATGCAGGAACAAATTTTTTATACGTTCGGTCATTTTGAATATACAGCGAATTGAAAAAAATGAAATAAAAAAAATCGTTATTAAATTTTGAGCAAACCATAGGTGCTAAAGTTTTGAAATAATTTATGGATGCTCGTGATACTCTAAACAACTTTTGAAAAAATTATGAACACTTTTTGTGGTCATGCTAAATTTGGATGGCCCATTTGTATGTAGGATTTAACCAATCATGTATCTCATTCATGATACAAAATTATGAAATGATGAAAAATTATTATATTTTTAAATTATTTCGAAAATGTTACTTCCTCTTTTGACACATTCGTATCTATAATTTAAACACTTCATGTATCGCGTGATTTGAAAAAAAAGTATTTTATTGAAAAATTGTTTCATGTTGTCTCGAAAATGTCAGTTTCTTTTTTATACATTTGTATGTAGGATTTAAACAATCATGTATCTCACCTTTAAAAAAAAAGAAAAATTCATTTATTCAAAAATCATTTTATTATATCTCGAAAATGTTTTTTTAAAAATAAAATCTTATGTAAAAATCTGTTGCTTATATAAAAAAAATAATACATTTCTAATTTTTTAAATTATGAGATTTCCATTTTTTATTCAAGTAAAAATATGAATATTTTTAACATAGTAAAATTCTCATGGTATGAAGGAAAAGAATAAAAATTTAATAATTTTTTTCGAAAATGTCACTTTCTTTTTGATACATTTGTATGTAGAATTTAAATACTTCATGTATTTTGTGATCTGAAAAAAAGAAAATTAATTGTATTGAAAAACTGTTTTATTGTGTCTCGAAAATGTCACTTTTGAAAAAAAAGGAAAATTAATTTATGCATAAATTATTTCATTATCTCTCGAAAATGATTTTTTTTAAAGAAAATCTTATGTAAAATTCTCATGATATGAAAAAAAAAAAATTAATATATATATTTTTTTTATTATTTCGAAAATGTCACATTCTTTTTGATAACTTTGTATGTAGAATAAATACATACAAATTTATTAAATACTTCATGTATCTTGTGATCTGAGAAAAAAAAAAGAAAATTAATTTTATTGAAAAATTGTTTTATTGTGTCTCGAAAATGTCACTTTCTTTTTGATACATTTGTATGTAGGATTTAAATAATCATGGATCTCATCTTTTGAAAAAAAGGAAAATTAATTTATGCATAAATTATTTCATTATCTCTCGAAAATGATTTTTTTTAAAGAAAATCTTATGTAAAATTCTCATGATATGAAAAAAAAAAATTAATATATATATTTTTTTTATTATTTCGAAAATGTCACATTCTTTTTGATAACTTTGTATGTAGAATAAATACATACAAATGTATTAAATACTTCATGTATCTTGTGATCTGAGAAAAAAAAAAGAAAATTAATTTTATTGAAAAATTGTTTTATTGTGTCTCGAAAATGTCACTTTCTTTTTGATACATTTGTATGTAGGATTTAAATAACCATGGATCTCATCTTTTGAAAAAAAGGAAAATTAATTTATGCATAAATTATTTCATTATCTCTCGAAAATGATTTTTTTTAAAGAAAATCTTATGTAAAATTCTCATGATATGAAAAAAAAAAAATTAATATATATATTTTTTTTATTATTTCGAAAATGTCACATTCTTTTTGATAACTTTGTATGTAGAATAAATACATACAAATGTATTAAATACTTCATGTATCTTGTGATCTGAGAAAAAAAAAAGAAAATTAATTTTATTGAAAAATTGTTTTATTGTGTCTCGAAAATGTCACTTTCTTTTTGATACATTTGTATGTAGGATTTAGTGTCCGTGTAAACGTGGATACCGTGGAGTACTTTGCATCGACACGATAGAGTGTATCACGCCACCGGACGCGAGGATATTGACAGAGGTACGAGCAAATATTAGGATTGCCAATAGCGAGCGGCAAAGATTCACGGACACTGGGGATAGCAGCAGCAGTGACTCGTTCTGTGTGTACTGCTGGCAAACCCCACCAGTATATTCGAGAAGCCTAGTGTTCCTACCTTTTCCACTAAAAGTCTATTGTCCCTGACGATCGAATCTCGTTCTCTCAATCCCCTTTGATTCTTCCACTCGATCCCATAGACAAAGCTTATTGTCGGGATTTCATCGAACGCGAATAAATATAAACGAGATTCATGCAATATATATTCTTGATTATTCTGTCGCAATGTCTTTAAGAACGTCAAATCAAAGTGATTTTTTTTTCTTTTTTTTTAAGGGAATCTTATGAAAATTTGTATGCAATAAATTATTAGTAGCAATGAGCTGATTGTATACAATCCTGAAAATTTTTCTAAAAATCTGATTCTATAATTCCAACAGATACAGCAAGTTTTTAATTTTTTGAAAAAAAAATTTCATTGTACTTTTCAATCATTTATTATTTTAATTTAAATATTAATATCTCGAAAATGGCTTATACTATCTGCAATTAAAAAAAATGAAAATATGCGTTTTTTAATGGCCTGTAAGATGAAGATTTGTTCAAATTTAATTACGTAATTTTGAACGATCTTAATGGGAATATTCACAAAAAAAAATTATGTTTTAAGGTAAACGGCATTTTTTATTTTACCGAAAATTTATATTTGTATTAATGTTAGACGAAATGAAATTTTGATAGCCATTTTTTTTTTAATAATAAAAATGACTTTCTTACTTAATCAAATTCCAATCCTATGAAACAATTTCGACAGAAAAGTTGTTTTTGCATAAAAGAATTCGAAAAAAATTAAGTCTGTGCTAATATCCAACATTTTTAATCTTAAACAGATGAATGATAAAAATGTATATGTTTAAGGAGAAAAACGTCGTTGGAATTACAGAACGTGATTTATAGAAAAAAAATCAGAATTTTTTTTTTGTGGCTGAACTGACATGGAACGCCTCATAAGTTCTAAATTCTCAATACACTAAAAATTCAATTTTTTAAATGAACATATTAACAAAATGAAACTTCCACGAATTGTAATTGCACAGAATTTTTGTTCAAATTTATGGAATTTTTTGTATTATATTTTCCGTCTAATGATTAAAGTGATTTAATTGAATGTCTCGTGCTTTTTGTAAATATGAATTTTGCTCTATTCTAATTTTCTTGAATAATTTAGAACGCAACTATTTTCTGTTTTCAATATAACAATTTTTTTTTAATTCACAGATAGATTCTCAGAAATACTATTCCAGTATTGAATAACGATTATTAAGGGGGCTCCACTGATTTCCATCAGAAATGTGTTTTTTTTATGAAGAAAATCTTATGAAAAATACTGCTTATATAAAAAGAATAACGAATTTTTAATTTTTCTAAATTATAAGATTTCCATTTTTTTTTAAATTAAAATATGAATATTTTGATCATAGAAAAAGTTTCATTTTTATAAATGAAAATATGAACAAAATTAATCTCCCTCAAATTTTTGGATTTGCTTCAGAATTATGTTTTCAGTCTAATGATGAGAATGTTTTAATTGAATGTCTCGTGCTTTTAGTAAATATCAATTTAGGTCAATTCTAATTTTCTTGAATAATTTAGAACGTAACCATTTTTTGTATTCAATATAGCAATTATTTATGCCCTAAATTCACTTGGGAATATTACGTTAGTATTGAATAATGGTTGTGAAGATATTTTATAGATGATTTAGTATGAAATGATACATGGTTGTAGAATACAAGCTATCGGATGTCGACCGTTAATCGTTCGAGCTGTTTGCCTTGCTCGCATTATTACATTCTGTTATCAGCTTGCGAACGGTTGAGAAAGCCATCGAACAGAAGGCAGAAGATAAGGGAAAGAGAAATGAGTATAAAAGAGATTTATGCAATATATGTCCATGATTTTTCTGTTGCAATGCCTTTAAAGGGCATTTTAATTTTCCGATTTAATTGAATAAAATACAATTTTTTGATTTAATTGAATGAAATATAATTTTTTCGATTCAATTGTATGAAATATTATTTTTCGATTTAATTGTACGAAATATATTATTTTTCGATTTGATTGAATGAAAAATAATGTTTCGATTTTATTGAACGAAATATATTTTTTCGATTTAATTGAATGAAAAATAATTTTTCGATTTTATTGAATGAAATATAATTTTTCGATTTAAGTGAATAAAATACAATTTTCCGATTTAATTGGATGAAGTATAATTTTTCGATTTAATTGAATGAAATATAATTTTTCGATTTTATTGAATGAAATATAATTTTTTAATTTAATGGAATGAAATATAATTTTACAATTTAATCGAATGTAATATAATTTTTCGATTTAACTGAATGAAATATAATTTTTCGATTTAATTTAATGAAATATAATTTTTCGATTTAACTGAATGAAATATAATTTTTTGATTTAATTGAATGAATTATAATTTTTCGAATTATTTGAATGAAATATAATTTTTCGATTTAATTGAATGAAATATAATTTTTCGATTTAATAGGATGAAGTATAATTTTTCAATTTAACCGAATGAAATATAATTTTTCGATTTAATTGATTAAAATATGATTTTTCGATTGATGCGAATGAAATATAATTTTTCGATTTAATTGAATGAAATATAATTTTTCGATTTAATTGATTAAAATATAATTTTTTGATTTAATTGAATGAAATATAATTTTTCGAATTATTTGAATGAAATATAATTTTTTGATTTAATTGAATGAAATATAATTTTTCGATTTAATAGGATGAAGTATAATTTTTCAATTTAACCGAATGAAATATAATTTTTCGATTTAATTGATTAAAATATGATTTTTCGATTGATGCGAATGAAATATAATTTTTCGATTTAATTGAATGAAATATAATTTTTCGATTTAATTGATTAAAATATAATTTTTCGATTTAATCGAATGAAATATAATTTTTCGATTTAACTGAATGAAATATAATTTTTTGATTTAATTGAATGAATTATAATTTTTCGAATTATTTGAATGAAATATAATTTTTCGATTTAATTGAATGAAATATAATTTTTCGATTTAATAGGATGAAGTATAATTTTTCAATTTAACCGAATGAAATATAATTTTTCGATTTAATTGATTAAAATATGATTTTTCGATTGATGCGAATGAAATATAATTTTTCGATTTAATTGAATGAAATATAATTTTTCGATTTAATTGATTAAAATATAATTTTTCGATTTAATCGAATGAAATATAATTTTTCGATTTAACTGAATGAAATATAATTTTTTGATTTAATTGAATGAATTATAATTTTTCGAATTAATTGAATGAAATATAATTTTTCGATTTAATTGAATGAAATATAATTTTTCGATTTAATAGGATGAAGTATAATTTTTCAATTTAACCGAATGAAATATAATTTTTCGATTTAATTGATTAAAATATGATTGTTCGATTGATGCGAATGAAATATAATTTTTCGATTGATGCGAATGAAATATAATTTTTCGATTGATGCGAATGAAATATAATTTTTCGATTTAATTGAATGAAATATAATTTTTCGATTTAATTGATTAAAATATAATTTTTCGATTTAATCGAATGAAATATAATTTTTCGAATTAATTGAATGAAATATAATTTTTCGATTTAATTGAATGAAATATAATTTTTCGATTTAATTGAATGAAATATAATTTTTCGATTTAATTGAAAGAAATACAATTTTTTCGATTTAATTGAATGAAATATAATTGTTTTTATTTATTTGAATGAAATATAATTTTGCAATTCAATTGAATATCTAATTTGGAATGCAACCATTTTTTGTTTTCAATCCAAAAATTATTTCTTCCCTAAATTCCGTTATTCAACATTGCAATAATATTCAATAACGGTTATGAAAAATATTATATGGACTGTTTAGTATGAAATAATACATAGTTACACTATCAGCTATCGGATGTCGACCGTTAATCGTTCGAGCTGTTTGCTTTGCTCGCATTACTACATCCTGTTATCAGTGTGCAAAGGGTTGTGAAAGCCATCGAAGAGAAGCCAGAAGATAAAGGAGAGAGGCGTGAGGATAGCTCCAAGTATACAAAGTTATATTGCGTAGGTATACATTAACGTTGTTCCTGAATGTGTGTGAATGTGAGGTGAGATACAAACGCGTGTGCACGTCGATGGTGTTCGAGGGGATAAAGGGTAGTTATATAAATAGACTCTCTGTAGTATCCTACGGGTTAACGGTACTTCGATAGCTAATCGATTGCTCCTGTCAATGTGAAACAACACTTTTAGCTCAGGTGAACAGGAATTTGCATACAGCAACGACGAGGCGTTAAGTTTCCCGAGTTCGACATGCACTAAACCCTAAAACTGTCATAAAATATAAATACTGAAACAGTGTGCTGAATAATGTCATGAAAGTTCCTCAATTTTGTAACTTGTACCAAGTAATTTGTGGCTACTGAAAATTATCAAAAAGTTATTAACATCTGACTAGTAGTTAGTATTTAGCTATATATGATTTTTTAAAATAATAATGTCATGTAATACTGTTAGAAATGTTTGTATGAAAATTAATATAAAGGATTGGAAGGTTTTTTTTGCCACGACGTGTATATTAATTAATATACAAAAATGTTGTTGTGAAATTAATATACAGTTACAAACACTTCATAAAAGTTGTGTTTGTAATGTACTTATTGGAATTTTATAACATACATATATATAAAATTTAATTAATTTTTATTAATATTGTTAATTCATTAAATATTAATTATTATTAATATTAATTCATTAATTAATATTTAATTCATTAAGTAATAATGATATATCGTATCTGAAAAAGAACTTCCAATACATATACTAATTTTCAAAATATTTTCAACAGTGGAATTCTCTTAATTTTGTAATTCGTATCAAGTAATTTTTGGCTGAAAGCTATCAGAAAGTTATTAATAACTGAGTTGTAGTTATTAGCTAGTTACGTATGAGTGACTTTTTAAATAATAATGTCGTGTAACACTGTTAGAAATGTTTGTATGGAAATCCATATAATATTGGAAGATTTATATATTTATAATAAATTTAATATATAAATATTAATTAATATACAAAAAAAAATTGTTGTGAAATTAATAAAAAATATACAAACACTTCATAAAAGTTGTGTTTATAATATAATTATTGGAATTTTACAACATATCTGTATATTAAATGAATTTTAATTAATTGATTAAATGAAATTTAATATGCCATATCTGCAAAAGAACTTCCAATACACATATTAATTTTCAAAGTATTTTAACAGTGTAAAACTCTTAATTTTCTAATTCGTATCAAGTAATTTTTGGCTACTGAAAATTATCAAAAAGTTATTAACAACTGAGTCGTAAGTGACTAGCTAACTATTTGGGTCATTCCTTACCAAATGGGCCACCGAAATTTAGCATGGTTGCAAAAAGTGTTCATAATTTTTTCAAAAGTTATTTAAAGTATCACGAACATCCATAAATTATTTCAGAATTTTAGCACCTATGGTTTGCCCAAAATTTAATAACGAATTTATTTTGTTTCATTTTTTTCAATTCGCTGTATATTCAAAATTACCGATCGTACGAAAAATTTGACCCTGTATGAAATTTAAATTTTTGAATGTACTTTTTAATAAAATTTTTTCGATGGGTGGTAAAAAAAATGCGCCATTTTTTGACAAAATAAAGTAATAATTTTTTTTTTCGTTGACATTCCGATTTTTCTCGAAATTTCATACAATTTCTATTATTATGCTTACAAACTACTGAAAAATTGGCGCGGTGCAAATTAATGGCCGACTTGGTATGGAATGGACCCATATATGTGTGATTTAAAAAATAATAATGTCGTGTAAGTTAATTACTTTGTAATTAATTATGTAATTTAATTTACACAACTTAATTTTGTAATTCGTTCCAACCATCTTGTGGCTACTGAAAATTATCAGAAAGTTATTAACAACTGATTTATAGTGATTAGCTAATTATGTATGAATGATTGTTTAAATAAATGATATACTTGTGAATCTTGTGATTACGATTTTTTAAACCGATTTATTTTGTATTTCAAAATTTGTTAATTATTTTGAGTTCACTTTATAGACTTTGCGAAACTTGAAATTATTATTTATATTATAGTTATTTTGGAAAAACGTGAAAATGTCTCAAGTTTTCAAAAAACGTTGTGTCGAAATAATTTCATTTCAGAAAATTAAATAATTGAAGGTGATGAAATAACTTCGATAATCTCAAAATCGTAATACAAAGTCATATAAAAGGGTTTTTTTTTCTAAATGTTCTCATGAACGACGTAAAAATGTCCAACATAATGAACGAACATATATTTTTGACTTTCATTCCTGAGAACGTTAAAAAAACCTTTTTTAATAAACTTTTATTTTTATTAGTTTTTTAAGATTGACGACTCTACGTATTTTTAAAACCTGAAACATTTTTACGTAGAAAAATATATTTTTTCTTTCCATTCGCGTAAAGACCATTTTTTCTCAAAATCACATGTAAATAATAATTTCAAATTTCGCAAAATCTTAAATTGGCAAAAGAAAATCTGTTTTTAGAATCTAAAAAAAAATCAGTTTCAAAATACTATCCTCTAACATATTCTGAAGTTAAAATCGATCGACAGTAAAATCCGCATGTGCCACGTATTTAAAGAATCACGAATAAAGTTTTAAAAAATTAATGAATTCATTCAGCAAAAAATAAAATGAAGAATTTTAAAAGTCTGTTAATACTAATTTTCAAAATTAATCTTGAATACATTTTTAACTATATTGTAACACAAAAAAAATATCGCCAATTTTTTTCTCAAGTTTCTTATATCGAAAATGCCTCAAATTCTAATATTTAAACTAATAATAATTAAAAATAATAATTAAACATCTTGTGAAAAATTTGAGTATTGCATTTTTAATATATATACAGACCGCCTATCTAATTGTTTCAATACGAAATAATATAATTGCCTGCCGTATCAGACATTTTAGATTTTATATTTAAAACCGAAATTTCAAAAAAAAAGTGTTTTATTTCGAAATCGATTTTATAGTGATTTAATTTGTTTTTGGACAGAATAGAACATGTTCTATTCTGTCAATGATGAATTTTGTGACCGGTAAATGATATAATATAATTGCTTGGCGTACTAGACATTTTAGATTTTATCTTTAAAACCGAAGTCTCGAAAAAAAGTGTTTTATTTTGAAATCGATTTTATAGTGACTTAATTTGGTTTTGGACAGAATAGAACATGTTCTATTCTGTCAATGATGAATTTCGTGACCGGTAAATGATATAATATAATTGCCTGGCGTACTAGACATATTTAGATTTTATATTTAAAACCGAAGTCTCGAAAAAAGTGTTTTATTTCGAAATCGATTTTATAGTGACTTAATTTGTTTTTGGACAGAATAGAACATGTTCTATTCTGCCAATGATGAATTTCGTGACCGGTAAATGATATAATATAATTGCCTGGCGTACTAGACATTTTAGATTTTATATTTAAAACCGAAGTCTCGAAAAAAGTGTTTTATTTTGAAATCGATTTTATAGTGACTTAATTTGTTTTTGGACAGAATAGAACATGTTCTATTCTGTCAATGATGAATTTCGTGACCGGTAAATGATATAATATAATTGCCTGGCGTACCAGACATTTTAGATTTTATATTTAAAACCGAAGTCTCGAAAAAAGTGTTTTATTTCGAAATCGATTTTATAGTGACTTAATTAGTTTTTGGGCAAAATAGAACATGTTCTATTGTGTCAATGATGAATTTCGTGACCGATAAATGATATAATATAATTGCCTGGCGTACCAGACATTTTAGATTTTATATTTAAAACCGAAGTTTCAAAAAAAGTGTTTTATTTCGAAATCGATTTTATAGTGACTTAATTTGTTTTTGACAGAATAGAACATGTTCTATTCTGTCAATGATGAATTTCGTGACCGGTAAATGATATAATATAATTGCCTGGCGTACCAGACATTTTAGATTTTATATTTAAAACCGAAGTCTCGAAAAAAGTGTTTTATTTCGAAATCGATTTTATAGTGACTTAATTTGTTTTTGGACAAAATAGAACGTGTTCTATTCTGTCAATGATGAATTTCGTGATCAGTAAATGATATAATATAATTGCCTGGCGGACTAGACATTTTAGATTTTATATTTAAAACCAAAGTCTCGAAAAAAGTGTTTTATTTCGGAATCGATTGTATAGTGACTTAATTTGTTTTTGGACAGAATAGAACATGTTCTATTCTGTCAATGATGAATTTCGTGACCGGTAAATGATATAATTGCCTGGTGTACTAGACATTTTAGATTTTATATTCAAAACCGAAGTCTCGAAAAAAGTGTTTTATTTCGAAATCGATTTTATAGTGACTTAATTTGTTTTTGGACAGAATAGAACATGTTCTATTCTGTCAATGATGAATTTCGTGACCGGTATATGATATAATATAATTGTCTGGCGTACCAGACATTTTAGATTTTATATTTAAAACCGAAGTCTCGAAAAAAGTGTTTTACTTCGAAATCCATTTTATAGTCACTTAATTTGTTTTTGGACAGAATATAACATGTTCTATTCTGTCAATAATGAATTTCGTGACCGATAAATGATTTACCCTCGGAGATCGTTTCATTCCTTAGCCCCTAAAAATTGTTACTAACAATCCAATCCTTGTTTATCAATCAATAATTCAGTTATGTATTAATTAATTAATATCTATGGGATATTTTCGAACAATATATTTATACTATGTTCCCAAACGATCAACGTTTGAAATAGAATAATATTGATCCCATCAACAAAAACCAATCGAAGACATCAATAACACCTATTACTATTAAATCAACGATATCAATGAACCTATTAAATCTCAACCCGTAAAACAGCAGACGAATGGATATTCATGAGCAAACTGTGACGATTTCTCATTTTACCTTCTCTACAATTATTTTATCTTACAACGAACGATATAACAACTTCCAATGTGGATTATAAAAATATTAAATTCTTTGCATATTTCTCTGTTTTTTTTTCTCCTCCTCAACGTATGATAAATACCTATGATTATTGTGATAATCTGATATGGTATTCAAAGTCACGGGCCAAAGTCGTCTTTTTCGACGCGGGCCCGGAGGACGATTTATAATTATTTTCTTTTCGTATTTTCATTATTACTATGTTTTACACCTAATAATAATAATAATTATCTAGTTTATTATAACTATGTACAATAATTATATATATATAGTATCCACCGGTCTCCCAGACCCGCATCCTATTTTTTGGCCGGCGTTACTGTCATGTTTTAGTGTTTTCCTCTCTTTTCATCTCGTGTTATTATGAACGAGTGTCTGCGTTTTGTGTTCCTGTGTTTTATGCTAACATAGATTAATCGTTACCCACACGAGCGTTCGATGGATTTTTAGATGCGCAAATATTCATTACGTGTTAACTAAATTATAATTCATATTGAACGATTTGATCTAATATATGTCAATTTTTTATTTTTATTGGTGACTAGAAATTAGTTGTTAATTGTGAAAAAAAAATACTGGGAACAGTGGATATTTTATGGAATTGCATTTCTTCCGTATCTTCACTTACGCCGAATTTAAACATCTTTGAACCACTTGGATTATCTCATTTTTTAAAGTTTCGCATTTTTTCAGTCCATGTTTTGTGTGCTTTTTTTTAAATATCTGGGCGAATTAAATCATGTTTCTTTCCGGAGAAGAAAATTTCTGATGAATTGATTCGTTTGCTAATTCTGAAAAAAAAATCGAATCCAGTGAATATTTTATGGAATTGCGTTTCTTCCGTATCTTCACTTACGCCGAATTTAAACTTTGTTGAACCACTTGAATTATTTTATTTTTTTTACGTTCCGAATTTGTTCAGTCCATTTTTGTATTTTTTTTATGTCCGGGCAAATCAAATAAAGTTTATTTTTGTGGGAAAAAAATATCGGATCCACTAAATATTTTATGGAGTTGCGTTTCTTCCATATCTTCACTTACGCCGAATTTAAACTTTGTTGAACCACTTGGATTAATTTATTTTTTTTACGATCCGAATTTATTCAGTCCATTTTTGTGTTTTTTTTAAATATCCGGGCGATTCTAATAAAGTTTATTTTTGTGGGAAAAAAATATCGGGTCCAGTAAATATTTTATGGAATTGCGTTTCTTCCATATCTTCACTTACGTCGAATTTAAACATCGTTAAATCACTTGGATTATTTTATTTTTTAAAGTTTCGAATTTGTTCAGTCCATTTTTGTGTTTTTTTTTAATATCCGGGTGAATCAAACAAAGTCTATTTTTGTGGAGAAAAAAATCTCCGATGACTTGAGTTCGTTCGCTAATTGTGGAAAAAAAATATCGGGTCCAGTGAATATTTTATGGAATTGCGATTCTTCGGTACACTTACGCCGAATTTAAACATCGTTGAACCACTTGGATTATTTCATTTGTTAAAGTTTCGAATTTCTTCAGTCCATTTTTGTATTTTTTTTAAATATCCGGGCGAATCAAATGAAGTTTATTTTTGTGGAGAAAAAAAACCTCCAACGACTTGAATTCGTTCGCTAATTGTGAAACAAAAATATCGGACTCAGTAAATATTTAATGGGATGCATTTCTTCCATATTTTTACTTACGCCGAATTTAAACATTGTTGAACCACTTGAATTATTTCATTTTAAAAAGTTTCGCATTTTTTCACTGCATGCTTATATATATATTTTTCAACATCCGGACGAATTACATAACGTTTATTTTTATCTTATAGAAGACATCAGCTTAATCATTCGTCGGTATTTTTCGATCAGCCAAAATTGGCTGGCAACGAATTCGTTAGTGCCGTTTGAAACGAGTGAAAATTGTTGATTGGTTGATTAATCGAGGATCAGAGTTGTCCAAGTAAATAGTAAAACGACGGTGGATGCTTTTGAATAACCTGGCGCAAATATCCGTCCGCCTTTCTAATGCTGGTTCGATCGAATATCGATTTTATCGACCACTCGTGACATTTTAGTATCCCACCGAGCATTTTAATAAAACAGACGTTATTATTTATGAATGTGCGACGTGCGATAAATATAACGTTGCAATATTGCAAATAGCTTCGACACATGTAATTCTCGTCCATTGAGTTCTCAGTCATTGATCATGTGCAAAAGACTGATAAGATGCTTTTAGATTTTCAAGGCACACTTTCCAAAAGTTGTTGTATTTTTTCCCCAATTTCCGATGTGTTTTTAACAATCCAACTATTTTTATATCAATTTTTGGTATTAACGTATAAAATTAGGATTTAATAGAAAGAGCCGAATAATTTGACTCGTTTAAGCTCACATTAAAAAATAAATTTGTAAATAGTAGAGAAAAACATCATTGCCATTGATATGGAGATTATGCCAAATTTCCTCTTGAAGATTTTGCCAAAATTAGCAACTTTGACTCCAGTGTATCAATTGAATTAAATTTCCTTTTACGTATTCAGCATCGACTTGAGTTACAGCTGGAAAAAACGTTTCCAGATTATCCTGATGTAGTTTGCATTCGCTAGTTTCGCGAACGATTTAGAATCTTGATGTCTTTTTTTATTTCTTCATTGATGTCCAAACACTTGAATATTCGATAGCCTGTCACACGAATCTTTAATATCATTTTTCGTCGTATTCAAATTCGAAGAGTCGATTGATAAATGAAATGGTAAAGCCGACTCCAGTGCATCAACCGAATAAAATTTCCTTTTATGTGCCCCACACTTAACATAAAGCTGAGTATTAGCTGGGCAGAGAGCTTCAGATTATCTTGGTAACAGATTTAATTCTTTACTTTCGCAATCGACCCAAAGCATTGATGTCTTTTTTTTCTCTGCATTAATGCCTTTTTTTCTCTGGATTAATGCCTTTTTTCTCTGCATTGATGTCTTTTTCTTCTCTGCGTTGATGTCCGAACACTTCAATATTTGATAGCTAGCCACACGAATATTTAATAGCGCCGGACTGAAATCGAAAGAGTGGAATGATTTTGCTCGTTTAAGCCGACATTACAAATTAAGTTGACAAATTAGGAGTGAACGTAATTGCCATTGATATAGAAATTATTCACAATTTCTTCTTGAATGCCGTTGACAGGCCGTATTTCCGCTTTGCCAAAAGTGGTAAAGCCGACTGTAGAGCATCAACCAAATGAAATTTCCTTTTACGTGCCGCACACTTAACATAGAGCTGAGTATTAACTGGACAAAGAGCTTCAGATTATCTTGGTAACAGATTCACTTCATTACTTTCGCAATCGACCCAAAGCATTGATGTCTTTTTTTCCTCTGCATTAATGCCTTTTTTTCTCTAGATTAAGGTTTTTTTTTCTCTACATTGATGTCTCTTTTTTTGTGAATCGATGTCTTTTTCTTCTCTGCATTGACGTCCGAACACTTCAATATTTGATAGCTAGCCACACGAATATTTAATAGCGCCGGACTCAAATCGAAAGAGTCGAATGATTTTGCTCGTTTAAGCCGACATTACAAATTAAATTGACAAATTAGGAGTGAACGTAATTACCATTGATATAGAAATTATTCACAATTTCTTCTTGAAAGCCGTTGACAGGCCGCACTTCCGCTTTGCCAAACGTGGTAACGCCGACTGTAGAGCATCAACCGAATGAAATTTCCTTTCACGTATTTTACACTCAACATTGAGCTGAGTATTAGCTAGACAAAGAGCTTCCAGATTATCCTCGTACAGATTTCATTCGCTACTTTCGCAAACGACTCGAAGCATTGATGTCTTCTTTTCCCTGCATTAATGCCTTTTTTCTCTGCATTAATGCCTTTTTTTCTCTACATTGATGTCCTATGACTTCCATATTTGATAGCTAGCCACACGAATATTTAATAGCACCGGACTCAAATCGAAAGAGTCGAATGATTTTGCTCGTTTAAGCCGACATTACAAATTAAATTGGCAAATCATGAGCAAACATCATTGTCATTGATATTGAAATTATTCACAATTTCCTCTTGAAGGCAGTTCATAGGAAACTCTTCTTGTAATTATTATAGTAAATTGCCAAAAGTGGAAAAGCCGACTTCAGTGCATCAACCGAATGAAATTTCCTTTCACGTGCCCCGCACTCAACATCGAGCTGAGTATTAACTGGGCAAAGAGCTTCTATCGAAGTTATCCAAGTGCAGATTGCATTCGCTGCTTTCGCACTCGACTCAAAGCATTGTTGTCCGAAAACTTCAATATTCGATAGCCAACCCAATCTGCAATAGCATTTTTCGTCGTATACAATTGAACTTATAAATCGGAAGAGCCGAATGATTTCACTCGTTTAAATCCACATTACAAATTGAATTGGTAAATTATGAACGAACATCATTGCCATTGATATCGAAGTTATTGAAAATTTCCTCTTGAAGAGGGTCGCATTGCAAAAAAATGGAAAAGTCGACTCCAGACTATCAAACGAATTAAATTTCCTTTCACTTCAATATTCGGTGGCCAGCCACATAAATCTTCAATAACACGGTTCGTCGTATATAATTCGACTCAAATCGAAATAATTGAATGATTTTACAAATTAAATTTGTAATTTATGAGCCAACGTCATGGCCATTGATATTGTAATTATCTAGAGTCCAGTCCATCAACCGGATTAAATGTCCTTTCACGTGCCTCACATTCAACATTGAGCTGAGTATTAGCTGAGCAAAGAACTTCCAGCGTCCTTTTTTATTTGCGTTGATATCCAAACACTTCAACATTCGATGACCAGCCACACGAATCTTTAATAACAATCAATGTTCTAAATTAAATTGGTAATTTATGAGCGAACATAATTGATATTGTAATTATTACAATATTGCCAAAAGGGAAAAGGCGACTCCAGTGCATCAACCGAATTCAATTTCCTTTCACGTATCCCACACTCAACATCGAACTAAGTATTAGCTGGGCAAAAACTTCCAGTGGTGTTGTCCTTTTTTTTCTCTGCATTGATATCCAAACACTTGAATATTTGATGACCAGCCACACGAATCTTTGATTAGACGGTTCGACTTAATTTGGAAGAATCGAATGTTCCAAATTAAATTCCAGTCCATCAACCGAATTAAATTTCCTTTCACGTGTGTCAAACTCAACATCAAGCTGAGTATTACCTGGGAAACTATCTTCCAGCTGCAATATTCTAGTACAAATTGCATTCACTTGTTTCGCTCATCACTCAAAGCATTGATGACTTTTTTTTCTCTACCTTGATGTCTTTTCTTTCTCCGCATTGATGTCTTTTTTTCTCTGCATTGATATCCAAACACTTGAATATTCAATGACCAGATACACAAATCTTTAATTACTCGGTTCGACTTAATTCGAAAGAATCGTACGTTCCAAATTAAATTGGTAATTTATGAGCGAACATAATTGATATTGTAATTATTATAATGTTGCCAAAAGTGGAAAAGCCGATTCCAGTCCATCAACCGAATTTAATTTCCTTTCACGTGTCTCAAACTCAACATCAAGCTGAGTATTACCTGGGCAACGATCTTCCAGCTGTGATATTCTAGTACAGATTGCATTCGCTTGTTTCGCTAGCGACTCAAAGCATTGATGACTTTTTTTTCTCTACCTTGATGTCTTTTCTTTCTCCGCATTGATGTCTTTTTTTCTCTGCATTGATATCCAAATACTTCAATATTCAATGAACAGATACACAAATCTTCAATTACACGGTTCGACTTAATTCGAAAGAATCGTATGTTCCAAATTAAATTGGTAATTTATGAGTGAACATAATTGATATTGTAATTATTATAATATTGCCAAAAGTGGAAAAGCCGATTCCAGACCATCAACCGAATTAAAGTTCCTTTTACGTGTATCAAACTCAACATCAAGCTGAGTATTACCTGGGAAACGATCTTCCAGCTGTGATATTCTAGTACAGAATGCATTCGCTTGTTTCGCTTACGATTCAAAGCATTGATGACTTTTTTTCCTCCACCTTGATGTCTTTTCTTTCTCTGCATTGATATCCAAATACTTCAATATTCAATGAACAGATACACAAATCTTCAATTACACGGTTCGACTTAATTCGAAAGAATCGTATGTTCCAAATTAAATTGGTAATTTATGAGCGAACATAATTGATATTGTTATTATTATAATATTGCCAAAAGTGGAAAAGCCGATTCCAGTCCATCAACCGAATTAAATTTCTTTTCACGTGTCTCAAACTCAACATCAAGCTGAGTATTACCTGGGCAACGATCTTCCAGCTGTGGTATTCTAGTACAGATTGCATTCGCTTGTTTCGCTCACGACTCAAAGCATTGATGACTTTTTTTCTTTCTCTGCATTGATATCCAAACACTTCAATATTCGATGACTAGGCACACGAATCTTTGATTACGCGGTTCGACTTAATGTGGAAGAATCGAATGTTCCAAATTAAATTGGTAATTTATGAGCGAACATAATTGATATTGTAATTATTATAGTTTTGCCAAAAGTGGAAAAGTCGACTCCAGTGCATCAACTGAATTAAATTTTCTTTCACGTGTCTTAAACTCAACATCGAGCTGAGTATTAACTAGGCAACGATTTTCTAGCTGTAATATTCTAGTACAGATTGCATTCGGTTATTTCGCTCACGACTCAAAGCATTGATGTCTTTTTTTCTCTGCATTGATAACCAAACACTTCAATATTCGATGACTAGGCACACGAATCTTTGATTACACGGTTCGACTTAATTTGGAAGAATCGAATGTTCCAAATTAAATTGGTAATTTGTGAACGAATAGAATTGATATTGTAATTATTATAGTATTGCCAAAAGTGAAAAAGGCGACTCCAGTGCATCAACCGAATTAAAGTTCCTTTCACGTGTCCCACACTCAACATCTCGCTGGGTATTAGCTGGGCAAAGAGCTTCCAGTGGCGTTATCCTGAGGCAGAGAGTGCATTCGCTAGTTTCGCACACGCCTCGGGTCGATCCACCCGACGTGCTACATTTCGCTACTACGGGCACATGCACCACCCAAGCAAGTCGGAAGAGCCGAATGGATGCTCATCGTAAAGACTGAGAGGTGGTCTGTGTCCAGGCTTGATGGTAACAACCTACCGAGTTCAGGACCACGCAACTCTGGAAAGTCACGTCGGCTTTCAGCTAATTCGTTAATTCCTGTTATTCGTATTCCCACAGTAGCTCAGTTGTTGGAGTTGACCAAAGTAGTGCCTTTTTTCCAGCCCTCTCTTGTAATTTGCTATATCAACAACCGCATTTCGTGATTATTCCTCGTTTTTGTTTTTGGTTTTTTTTTTTTTTTTTTTTTTTTTTAGCTGCGCTGAACATTTGTATTGAAGTTGATTGTTTGAATGGACGAAGTTTAGTTCTTACGTCCGATTGGGTTTACGCTTAGTTCCTAAAGGAAATGTACTTTTTAATGCGAGAGTGAGTTGTGGATTTCTTCAACTGACTTTTTGTCCGAATTGTAGACTTTTTGTTTCTTTTCTATCACACAATTTCGATAAAGGTGAGCTTCGATTCTTCTTCTTCTTAGTGATTGGTAATGCGTTTTTTCCTAGTCTCAAATTCAAATCAACAACCGCATTTCGTGATTACTCCTCGTTTTGTTTTTTTTGTTTGTTTGTTGTGCTGAACATTTGTGTTGAAGTCGATTGTTTGAATGGACGAAGTTTAGTTCTTACGTCGGATTGGGTTTACGCTTAGTTCCTGACGGAAATGTACTTTTTAATGCGAGAGTGAGTTGTGGATTTCTTCAACTGACTTTTTGTCCTGATTGTAGACTTTTTGTTTCTTTTCAATCACACAATTTCGATAAAGGTGAGCTTCGATTCTTCTTCTTCTTAGTGGTCGGTAATGCGTTTTTTCTTAGTCTCAAATTCAAATCAACAACCGCATTTCGTGATTACTCCTCGTTTTGTTTTTTTTTAGTTTGTTGTGCTCAATATTTGTGTTGAAATCGATTGTTTGAGTGGAAGAAGTTTAGTTCTTACATCCGATTAGGTTTACGCTTAGTTCCTAAAGGAAATGTACTTTTTAATGCGAGAGTGAGTTGTGGATTTCTTCAACTGACTTTTTGTCCTGATTGTAGACTTTTTGTTTCTTTTCAATCACACAATTTCGATAAAGGTGAGCTTCGAATCTTTTTCTTCTTAGTGATCCGTAATGCGTTTTTTCTTAGTCTCAAATTCAAATCAACAACTGCATTTCGTGATTACTCCTCGTTTTGTTTTTTTTTGTTTGTTTGTTGTGCTGAACATTTGTGTTGAAGTCGATTGTTTGAATGGACGAAGTTTAGTTCTTACGTCGAATTGGGTTTACGCTTAGTTCCTGACGGAAATGTACTTTTTAATGAGAGAGTGAGTTGTGGATTTCTTCAACTGACTTTTTGTCCTGATTGTAGATTTTTTGTTTCTTTTCAATCACACAATTTTGTTAAAGGTGAGCTTCGATTCTTCTTCTTCTTAGTGATCCGTAATGCGTTTTTTCTTAGTCTCAAATTGTCATAAAGTTAGAAGTTTTTCTAGTATAATGATGACAAATCATCACTATTTTCGATTCTATATGATTTCATCGATTTTAGACGTGTTCTTCTGCGTAAAGGTTGTACATTTTCGATGAGTATCACTGTCGTTTCACTTATCCGGTATTTTAATGAAAAGTAAATGTAAACATTTGATAATGAAATAATATTTGGTGAAATAATAAAGCGCATCCAGTTAAATGAATTTCTTTGGTATCTTCATATACGTCGAATTTAAACACATAGTTAAACCACTTGGATTATTTTTTATTTTTAAGTTCCAAATTTGTTCAGCTCACTTTTATATTTTTTTAAAAATATCCGCACGAATTATATCAAGTTTATTTTTGTCCTGATTGTTTGACATTTCGTTTCTTCTCAATCACACAATTGCGATAAAGTGACTCTTCGATCCTTCTTCTTGCAGGTCGATAATGCGCTTTTTCTTAGTTTCAAATTCTCACAAACTTAGTAGTTTTTCTGTTATAACGATGACAAATCATCACTATTTTAAATTCCAAATGATTCCATCGAATTCAGACGTATCTCTAATTAATGGTAATTCAATGCGTATCACCATTTCACTTTTGTTTCCCAGATCCAGTGATTTAATAAAAAGTGAATTTAAATATTTCATAATGAAATAATATTTTGTGAAATAATAAAGCACATTCCGTCAAATGTGTTTCTTCGATATTTTCATTTACGTCCAATTTAAACATCGTTAAACCACTTGGATTATTTCATTTTTTTTAATTTCGATTTCGTTCAGTCCATTTTTTAAAAATATCCGGACGAATTATATAAAGTTTATTTTTGTCCTAAGTATCGACATTTTATTTCGTTTCAGTCACCCAATTGCGATAAAGTGAAGCTTCGAACCTTCTTCTTACTGGACGACAAAAACTTAGTAGTTTTTTCTATTATAATGATGACAAATCATCACTATTATACAATTCCAAATGATTCCAACGACTTCAAACGTACTTTTATAATTAATGGTAATACTTGTTGAATATTTATCACCATTTCACTTTCTTTTCCCAGACCTAGTATTTAAAAAAAAAGTGCATTTGAATATTTCATAACCAAACAACATTTGCTTAAATCCAGTCGAACGCTCGTGCAACAAGAGTAACCCTGATGGAAGATGAGTAATCCTAAGAAGACGCCGAAGAAGACAAAAAAGAATAGGGAGTAGATACTATAAGAAGAAGTAGAAGAAGAAGAAGAATAACGATAACAAGAAGAAGAAGAAAGCTTTTTCTAATCCGCTACTCTTCCGGCCAGCCGAGATCCTCGCCGACGAGCTCGTAGAAACGTTGATTGTGTTCGTTAAAGAACTTTCTTAGCTTTGTCACGACAACGGGACTTACCCTTGGATGTCTTCTGCCTTTGCTTTCGCGAAGGCATTTTTCCGCTGTGTCGTTACGTAAGCAATAAAAGCCCTTGGTGTGATTGAAGTAGAAGTTGTGTCGTCCGATTCGTGGCTCAAGACCGAGGAAGCTCTCAATTCGTCGAAGCTGAGGAACAGGATCCTCGATCAGTTGATCGCCGTTTACCACGAGAATTTGTTCCCGTGAAAAAACTTCGAGCCAACGATGCATGTAAGTATGGTAGAGGGATATAGCGATTGGCCTGTAAGATTCGTTTATACTGCCGTCCGGACGCATCACCAGTTCTTCGAAACTCTTTGACGGTTGTTCTCTCACTGCTGTTGACGCCACCGAAGCTGTTCTAGGTTGTGTTTCTTGACCCGGTGTCAATCCACCGTCCATTGTGGTCGTCGTCGCCGTCGATGCCGCATGGGTTCTCAATTGGGTGTAATCCGATATCGCTCGCGTTACTGGCTCTCGAACTATCAGCAACAGCTTGACGCTCGAGTTCATCGCACGTATCCGTTCGGGAACCTAAAACAGAGACGTTTGCAGATACATTATCTGTATTCATAGGTGTTAAATTATGTATTCGATAAATTCGATAAATACGATAAATTCGATAAATTCGATAAATTCGATAAATTCGATAAATTCGATAAATTCGATAAATTTGATAAATTTGATAAATTCGATAAATTCGATAAATTCGATAAATTCGATAAATTCGATAAATTTGATAAATTTGATAAATTCGATAAATTCGATAAATTCGATAAATTCGATAAATTCGATAAATTCGATAAATTCGATAAATTCGATAAATTCGATAAATTCGATAAGTTCGATAAATTCGATAAATTCGATAAATTCGATAAATTCGATAAATTCGATAAATTCGATAAATTCGATAAATTCGATAAATTCGATAAATTCGATAAATTCGATAAATTCGATAAATTCGATAAATTCGATAAATTCGATAAATTCGATAAATTCGATAAATTCGATAAATTCGATAAATTCGATAAATTCGATAAATTCGATAAATTCGATAAATTCGATAAATTCGATAAATTCGATAAATTCGATACATTCGATACATTCGATACATTCGATACGTTCGATACATTCGATACATTCGATACATTCGATACATTTGATACATTCGATACATTCGATACATTCGATACATTCGATACATTCGATACATTCGATACATTCGATACATTCGATACATTCTATACATTCGATACATTCGATACATTCGATACATTCGATACATTCGATACATTCGATACACTCGATAAATTGAATAAATTCAATAAATTCGAATATTTGGTAAATTCGATAAATTCGATGAATTCGAATATTTGGTAAATTCGATAAATTCGAATATTTGGTAAATTGAAATCCGAATAAAGCGAGAAATAAAATAATTAATTAGGATATGCAAATAAAATTTATTTGTAAATGTCAATTTTCTTTGCATATCCTAATTAATTATTTTAGTATTATGTAATGCCCGAGTAAACCGCCGAGCGGTACATTAAAGATTCATTTAAAAAAAATGTTATATCAACTATTATAGACACACATTAGCACACATTAGCACACAATCGCACACATCGCACAAACACGCAAAAACTTGCTCGTACTTGCACACACGTATTTATTTATTTTTTAAATTATATATTTATTTGGTTATTTATTTATTCATTTATTCATTGTGTGAACGAATCGACCGAATTAGCTTGAACTGTAATTCTACGTAGAGTACTGGACAATCTTTATTTGGTATACATGACATAAAAATCGATTTGCACATTTTTTTTGTGAGATTTGTAAGACTTTGAAAAATGGCCGCCAACGGTCTAAGGGTCGAATTTATAGTCCCAAGTTTGAACTGCAGTTCGTAATTAAGATCGAATTTCACATGTTATTTCATAGTTAAATTCGAACGACCGTTCCAACTTGGAACTATAAATTAGACCCTAACCCGAGCATATTTTTAATTACCGAGTTGAAACTTCGTATGGAAATTAAACAAGGTGATGTGACGGTTACCGAATTTGGGCAAATTCGGTAAAGTTCGGGTTTTATGGGGTGTTGAAATTTTGAAGAAATTTACGTTATTGCATCAACTTTTGCCAAATTTAATCTAGAGAGCACAAATTTTCACGTTAAATGTTGAGTGCTGCAAGATGTCCAATTATTTATTTTAGATTTGATTTAGTCGAATTTTATAGGAATCTGTATTTTTATTTAAATTTATATAGGAATTTTGTTTACTATTTGTTGACGACTAAGATTTCGCTAAAATACAGTTATTCATTTATTTATTTAAAACAAGGATGCAAAGGAAATCTTTCCACATTGCATCCTTTTTATTTAATTATTTTTCAATTTTTGAAATATTTTGCGCAAATTTAAATACATATGTAAATATTTTCATTTAATTGCATGCAAGATTATCTTAAAATAAATTAATAAACTAATAAACAGCTATATTTTTTAATTTATCATGCAATTTTTTCTTATTCCAAAATCTTTAAAATGTTAACCGTTTATAAAAACACTTGGGTTAATTATATCGCTTGGAAAAACTTAGATAGGTCGAAGTTGAAATTGCCGGCGAAAAAAAGAAGAGGTCTATTGACATTAAAAAGTGTTATGTGAAAAATCATCCTCGTGCTGTAGTGAAATTGATGACTAAATTAACCGTATCATTTTCATCGCCTGACCAAAGGTCAGTAAAAAGGTTATTAAAAAATCGTAACACACATGCACATGTAGAATATACGAAAGACGTGTTCAATTGGTAATGGATATTACACGAATTTCTCTAAATTCATTATAATTTCAGAAAGAATTTTAAAACATTTTTATTTGGAAACATAAGGATAACATTATTGGTGTTGGAACTTAAAGCATAAAGAATATTGATATTTTTTTGGATAATTAATTTAAGAGTCAATTAAATTTAAAAACAAGCAGGCAATAATTACTATTAAGATAGTTCTAGTGCTACAATTCAGACAAACGTGAGATTCAGAGAGAATTTCAAATACTTCTCGATTTAATAAAATCTTTAACAAATCAAACATAGGGAATTTGCTGAAAGAATTGCTTTTGCGTTATGACAATTCCAAAATGTTATTAACAATTGATGAAAAAAAAAATGAGTTCCTATAAATCCCCCCTCAATGTAACATTTAAAAAAATGAAAGCGATTTGTCAATTTTTCTGAATATGTATGAATTTTTTTGCAGAATTTTGTGTAATTGTTGGAAAATGCCTTTTTTATGTTTGAGCTACATTTGCTAATCTACTTGATCAATCGTCTGGACGCTTTTTGGGTGTAATGGACGAAAACCAAAATTCGTGACGTCCTTCGCATATTTCACAATTAAAAAATTAAAAAACGAAATTAAAAAAAATTACACAAGATTCTGAAAAAATGAGCACGAATTCACAAAAATTAACAAATCATTTTTGTTTGAAAAAGAAAGTTAGTTTGACGAGTGATTTTTTGCACAATGATTTTTTAAATAATATTTAGGAATGATTATTGAGCAAAATCAATTAGCATCTTCCATATACTTGATTTTTTAAAAAGATTTTTATTCCATCGAGAAGTATTCAAAATTCTCTCTGAATTTCACGTTTGGCCAAAATGTACGGATAGAACTACCTTAAATCTACACAGCAGTGAACAAAATGTCGGTCCCCAGAGTTGAGCAAGCATTTCTTGCGGTCGTAACTTGGATGGGTGACCACTTAGCCGCGCACTGATTTACGAGTCAACTGCCAAGCAGAAGACAGTTTTTCTGAGTTTATAATGTATTCTCATTAGACTGCTGCAAAAAAATGTGGCATATTTTTTTGTCCAGTCGTTCACTAACATTCAACTACTCTCATCACTCAAAAAAACTAATTTACACGAAAGGCCACCATTGTAAAAACAAAAAAAAAAATACTACACTGCAAATAGTTGAAGAAATTTTTATATCTCATAGTATGTTAAATTTACAAACTCGGTATATGAAATAGAAAGTAATATCAGTTATGTAATAAAATTACCACACATATCGGAAATTTAAAAAATACAAACGAATATTCATGCACAGACATCGAAAATTGATTATATATTGCATACCAAAAATAATCGAGAATTTGTGAAAATTGTTGCAATTAGGTCGACACAATTATTTGCAAGTAAATTATTTTTTCAGTGCGGATTTGACTTTGTTTTTACGACATCTTGAAAAGCGGATGATAGATAAGGCTGGGTAATGTCGTCTGCCCATGTGGAACATATGCCCATGTGGAAATTCCAACTCGCCATCACCTAGAAATCGACTAGTTTTCTTATTTTATGTACAAGATCTAGGTCGGAAAATTAACTAGATCCGACCGCTATGTGTAATTTCTCGCTGTCTAGTCGTTGTACAGAAAAACTGTCTAAAATCTGGCTAAGATTCTATTAATTCGCCCAGTAAACTTAGCTAGTGATTAGCCTGTACGGAAATCGGTTAACCCTACAGCATAAAATTGACTAGGTGCTAGACCGGATTCCTCTATTGAACCCGGTTACCGGTTAAATAGCCTCGGATAAATAAAAAACAGAATTAATATAAACCGTCATTTATTCCATCAGCACGTAACAGGGAAGCTGTTTAACACTATTTAAACAGGGAACACTATTTAATAACGTACGTAATCACTTTTTCATTAATAATCGAATATCTCGATAAGGCCATCGCAAAAAACAAAAAAGTATAAATTCTTTCGCGTCGTACAAAACAAAAAAAAATCGTAGTCCTCTAGAACGTATTTAATAACGTACGTAATCACTTTTTCAACAAGAATTAAATATCTCGATAAGGCCTCTAGCAAAAAACAAAAAAATATAAATTCTTTCGCGTCGTACAAAACGAAAAAAAATCGTAGTCCTCTGGAACGTATTTATTGGTACCTTTCTCGAACATGCACGTGCCACTCTACATAATAATAACTCGCTGCACAGCGTGTCACGACTAGACCCTGTATCGGAATCTCCCTGTATCGGAAAACGCCCTGTATCGCTACTGTACTAAAATGTTGGATTGTCGAATGTCGGTGATCGATATAAATACATGTAAACAGAACTTGACCTCTCGGTTACCAGCGACGGCCAGCGTGATACGACGCACAGTCTCGCACGATCGTGGTCAGATTAGGTTTGGAGGCGATGTGAGCGCCGCTTACGGCGGCTCATGTTTTCTGTCCAGCCCCTACATAGGTAGCGCCAAATACAAATATTCAAGTAAAACTAGATTGACACTAGATGGCCTTGGCATCTATACGTGCATGTTAGATATATTATGTCTAGCCTCTGGTCAGGTAAGCTGTGCCATGAAATCTAGATAGATCCTAGATGGCCTGGGCATCTATACATGTATGCTAGATATATTATGTCTAGCCTCTGGTCAGGTAAACTGTGCCATGAAAGCTAGATAGATCCTAGATGGCCTGGACATCTATACATGTATGCTAGATATATTATGTCTAGCCTGTAGTTAGGTAAGCTGTGCCATGAAAGCTAGACAGATCCTAGATAGATATGCTATCCATCAGTGCATTCTGGCTAGATTATGTCTAGTCCCACTACAGAAAAACTTGATAGAAAAAACTAGCTAGACGCTAGGTTCAAACCAGTCTATCCCTAACAAATTTCCACACGGGTGTCCGGTGACTTCATTTTTTATGATACGCAAAAATTAAGAAATAACTTTCAAATTCGCGGTACTTTTTATCTTTTCTCTATCTTTGATCTAAGTATGTTAATTCTCGATTGAAAGAGTATTTTCGCTAACACTCCCGTAAGCGCCATGTAAAAGGATCCATTTTCAAGTAATCATTATTTATTTAATTTATCGGTAAGAACCATCCAAATTTTGGAGATGTGAAGCTGAATAGCTCAATTACAATAGAGCAAAAGTTCATGAACATCAGTTTGATTTGCCTTCCTGACATAACTACCTTAAAAACTAATGTATCTGTTTGTGAAAATAATGTCCAATCATAAATTCAATATACTTTTTTATATTGGAATTAGTCCTTTCGTATAGCTTAAATTTCGAAAATTCGAATTGATAGTTAAAAGGTTAGAGCTTCGTAGTTTCATCCACAAACATCTCTTTAAATTACTATACGTTGTGGATATCAAAAGACTTGTTTGAACATTGAATTACGGCCATTAAAAATTAATAAGTGTGTTCTTCTATATCTTCGATTTAAATTGCAGTTCAAAGGTATACTTTTGACAATTTAAGGTTTGAGCTTTGCCTGAAACTATTTTGCACTATTATTAAACAAATCTATTTGGTAAATCGTCATAAAATGAATCATTAATCCGGCACACGTAAAAATGAATGTACAGAACGTGGAAAAATCTGACCAGGCGTATATGAAACTGCATACGAGTCATTCCACCTGGTTTCGACCTGGCTCTGACCCTTGACCCGTCCGATTGGGGCCGCAACTTTTTATACGATTGACATAACTCCAGAAAATATAAATTAATTTAAAAAATTAAATTTTGTACGTTTTTAATTATCTACGATTTGTTTCAACAAATTATTATTTTAGAATTTTCTCAGGTTTTAAAAATGTGTCTTTTAATAATTTGTTTACCAAATCGTGGATAATTGAAAATGTAAATAAATTAATGAAGAAAATTAATTTGTGCTTTTTGGAGTTATGTCGGCCATATAAAAAAATTGCGGATCCAATCGGAACAAGGTGGAATGCCCCATACACTTTGATTACAATAATCGAATAAAGTGTTGCAAAAATCAAACTCATTATTGTTAACGGTATCCGGCATTCTTTAGTATACATGCATATAGAATTTTGAAAAAGAATACATAAAATTAATATACAACTATGTGAAAAAAACTATTTGCGAATATATTAATATTAATGGGCGTTTTTTTCAATAATTGGTAAAAATGTTGTGAAAACAAAACACACTTTTCAATTAATATCGAAGATCTGGGCGTATTTACAATACCAAGACTTTAATTGTTACGTATGTACGAATATGGAAATTAATATATGGTGTATGCATCCGAGCTTCATGTACCGGTATATTAATTTTTATTAAACATTTTTTTATAGTGCACTTCCTCTCGTAGGTTTATATTTGTTTAGCTCTTTGTGTCACAGTGGGTTACTCAATGACCTACCTTTTTTCGCTCAGATTTAAATGTTTTAGAATCATTTCTGACAATAATTCATGAATTTTGTCATTTTGGAAACGAAAAATATATGGCACAAAGGGTTAACTTGAAAAAAAATGGGTTTTTTCGATATCGAAAAAATGTGATATGACAAAAACGGTCGATATGAATATTGTTCGTGTAAAAACTAAGGTTTCAAACAATCTTAAGATGCTATCATTTTTTTTTTACCCCATTTTATGGACATCGAATTATGACCGATATAACCTTCAATATGTAAATATTCCTTGGGTCATTTACAACATTTTTTGTGTTTAAGAAATAAACAATCCTGACGGATCCGAGATCACCGATAAATGACTAATAAATGAAGTCATTTTGTTCGATAAATGTATTAGGGGATGACTGAATTGTAACCGATTTTCGGCGGAGTGAACTAGCATTGATTTTTAAGTGATTTTTGAGTTATTTTACCGAAAAGTTACTCGAATGATACCTGAAATTGACTTCAAACTAACCCTGTAAATAGGTGTACCAACAGTCACTCCTGGGTTCGATCTCAGTTACATGACTGAAAAACAACTCATAAGCTACCAAAAAACAACTTCAAATTTGGTCATTAAGGGGATGCTGGAGAAGATTTTTTTATCGACTTTGGTCGGTAAGTTTCTCGATTATGACACAGATGGCGCCGACGTAGTCTGTTTACTTTTGGTAAAAGATACTGAATCTCCCGAAATTCAATATGGCCGCACACGATATGGCAACAGACCTTTGCTGTTAGATATAATTGTTTCTGGAAATTAGATATGTAAAATCAGACCGGACGTCAATTCTGTGATGATTGCTGAATATTCCAAAACCATCAGAATGTCAACTACACAAGCCAAATCCATATATAGTGTATACTATGTTCGCGTTGCAAAGGTTCGGAGCTTTTTCACAAGTAAACAGACTACGTCGGCGCCACCTGTGTCGTAATGGGGAACCTTCATTCACGCTCTTCTCGACCTACTCTGATCGCGAACAAACTGCGTAAACGTACTTTACAAACTACGTGCGTTTCTTTTGTGCTATCGCTAATCCAACAGTCTTAAAAAATGCAAAGATCCTCATAGAATCGGCATGCACGCTCATCTTTTGAATGTGATGTCTAGAAATATTTAAACAGGACGAAATAGGTGGTGTTGACAGTTCGAGCGGCCATATTGGTTTTCGGTAGGTTTACAAAATTACGTTTTTTTTTATTTTTCGAGTGTTTTCATCCAAAATTCGAGCGGACGCCGATGCGCCTATGTTGATATTATAATCCTGTGCAATTTGAAACATATTTATAATATATTAACAACGTAGTTTGTGAACTACGAAATCGAAGTTTTTTACCGACCAAAGTCGGTAAAAATTTCAAAGTCGGTAGAAATTTTGGCTCCTAAATGACCGCGACCGGTCAGTGATTTAAAAAATCTCAACATCTTGAGATTGTACACCTGTATGAAAAAAGTAGTAAAAAAAAATTAAATTAGTATTAAAAAATCGAAGTATTTAAAGTATGTTATATTGGACGGTCGGATACTCTGATGTTGATACTCGGTTGATACTCTGATTCGAGTATTAATAAAAAGAATTAAACAAAATTTTCAAGTATTATTAGGTGTTAAAAAAGTATTAAGTTGGAATTTTAAATATTATATTTAAAAAAAGCATTAAAATACAAAATTCCTAAAATCTTCTAATATTAAGTATTAACAAATTATTGACCCTGACGGATCCGAAATGACTTCTGCTCAGTCATTTTGAAGGTATTCGTGAGTCACTGACTGGTCACGGTTATTTAGGAGTGAAAATTTCGATATTGCCCAGTCAATTGACTGGATAGTGACTCCAGGGTCACTTAAATATGACAAATCATAATGCTCATTTTTGTAACCATTTAATGACCAAATTTGAAGTTGTTTTTTGGTAGGGTATGAATATTTTTTCGATCATGTTCACATTTACAGAGTTAGTTTTAAGTCAATTTCTAGTATCATTCGAGTAATTTTTCGGTAAAATAACGGAAAAATCACTTAAAAATTACTGGTAGTTGATTCCCCCGAAAAACGGTTACAATTCAGTCATCCCCTAGTACATCTATCGAACAAAATGACTTCATTTATTGGTCATTTATCGGTGATGTCGGATCCGTCAGGGAAGTTGGATTTTTAAATATTAAACATTAAAAAAGCATTAAAATACAAGATTCATAATAACTTTAAGTATTAAGAATGCGCTCTTACCAACATAAGCTACGTTTTCAATATAAAAAATTAAATTAAATCAGTATAAAAAAATTAAGATTTTGAAATATGCCGTATTGGACAACCGGATACTTCGTTGATACGCTGATTCGCGTCTAAAGTAATAAAAAAAAGCATTAAACAAAATTTTCAAGTGTTTAGTCTAAATATTAAATATTTAAAAACTGTTGCGTTGGATTAAAAAATATTAAATATTAAAAAAGAATAAAAATACAAGTTTCACAAAATCTTTAAGTATTAAGAGTGCACTCTTAGCCACCTAAGCTACGCTGGCCATTAAGAAGAACAAAACTTACTTCAGGAGTGACAAAGTAACTGGGACTCTTCTCGATGGTTAATTGTCCCTTGAAGGAATATGGCATTTTTCGTCTGTACCATTCCAGACCTTTTCCATAGTTGTCATCACGATCAAAGAAGTGTACTTCGCCGGCGGCTTTTTGAATCTGCGGATGCAAAAAGAGCATCTCGAGAAGTGCACGAGTGCCGCATTTTCGCACTCCAACGATAATCGCCTGAGGCAAATGACGATTCGTCTTGGAGAAATGAACTTTGCTGGATAGAAGAAGGGGAGGCGTTGATCTGACGCGTGTTACGAGTTGTTCCATGGCGCTACCTTCGACGCCCGATGCCGCGTGAAGACTGTAAACAGCACTGTCGTAAAGTATGTGGAAGGTGAGGAACAGCGAGACCAAAGCGACTGATAGAAATGCCGCTGCCATCTTCGGACGCGATACCCCGATTACGAGGATGCAATCCGAAGCCTCGCCAACATCGGCAGGCCTCATGGCGGAGCGGGGCATCCACCTGGAGTACAGAGGTAAAATCGTTGCATACCCTGTGACAGAACATTACATCATTGTTTAAAATTTTATTCATTTATTTAAGCATTACACATATATTCACATTCAAACATTTCATTCTGTCAGAAATTCAGTGCTTTGCGACAAGAAACAAATTCACAACAAATCAATGCTATTAAAAATAGATAAACGATTCATTTTTGCTTCTTTATAGAGGAAGTTTTGTTTTTCTGAAAATTCTTTTTATTTTTATATTTTCATGGTAGGATACTCAAAATGATCCGAAACATCGAAAAAAAAAAGATTTGAAGAAAATGCATGTGCATGTATGCATGTGTGCATATGTGCATGTGTGCATATGTGCATGTGTGCATGTGTGCCCCGTGAAGAAAAATATTAGGGTTGCCATAAGATAACTTAGGGCCCTGTCGGGCTTTAATGTGAATACCATAAAAGGAAGTTCCATATCACTCCCAATTAGGGACCTACTAAGGAAACTGTAGAATCTTTAAAGAATCTTAAAAAAAAGTCTTGAAAGAATCTTTTAAAGAATCTTAAAAAAAAGTCTTGAAAGAATCTTTTAAAGAATCTTAAAAAAAAAGTCTTGAAAGAATCTTTAAAAGAATCTTGAAAAGAATCACGTACGGGATCCGGAGCAAGATTCTTTCCAGGATTCTTTTCAAGATTCTTTCTATCCGAAAGCGTTCTGAGAATCTTTCCAGGATTCTTTTCAAGATTCTTTCTATCCGAAAGCGTTCTGAGAATCTTTCAAAGAATCTTCGAAAGAATCTTGAAAAGCGTCTTTAAGAGAATTGTGAAAAGATTCCGTCTATTAAACAGAAAAATCGTTGAAAGAATCTTAATGCAAATTTTCAGAGGAATCGAGCGAAACCTGTTTTTGCTTTCCCTTGGTGTCGAGACAGTACATTTCGATACGTCAACGAAGGGTAAACCTCGTGTATAGTCGAACTCGCGACAGCTTTGCTGTCTTATATATGTTCAGGCTTCAAGTCACTTGCGAGAAACGCTTCGACCGCTCGCCATCTAGCGGAGTATTGTCCACCAGTGTTTCGTATGATGTCACTAGGTGGTGAACGGACGGAGCGTTTCTCGCAAGTGGTTTGAAGCCTCAGCGTATATATAAGACTGGAAAGCTTTTCTGAGTCCGACTACACACGAGGGGTTTACCCTTCGTTGACATACCGAAATATACAGTCTCGACACCAAGGGAAAGCAACCACAGGTTTTGGTCGATTCCTCTGAAGAATTTCATAAAAATTCTTTCAACGATTTTTCTGTGTAATGGACGGAATTTTTTCACGATTCTCTTAAAGACGCTTTTCAAGATTCTTTCGAAGATTCTTTGTAAGATTCTCAGAACGCTTTCGGATAGAAAGAATCTTGAAAAGAATCCTGGAAAGAATCTTGCTCCAGATCCTATACGTGATTCTTTTCAAGATTCTTTCAAAGATTCTTCACAAGATTCTTTTTTTCTACGCGGGGTTTCATGCCGATATTAGGGCAATTAATTAATGGCCCAGTCAGGCTTAATCATGGCACCATGTAAATAAATCTAGGTTTCCATGTCAAAGTTTAATAAAGGCTTGTTAGGGTAATCACTTAAGAGCCCAGTCAGGCGTAATCTTGGTACCAAGTAAACAAATCAATAATAATTTTTCCACCTAAGAGTCTCATAAGGCAATTCTAAGTTTCCATGGCGAAGTTCAATAAGGGCTTGATAGGGTAATTACTTAAGGGCCCAGTCAGGCTTCATCATGATATCATGTAAGCGAATTAATCATAATTTTGCCAAAGAAGGATCTCATAAGACCATGGTGAAGTTTAATAAGGCCTTGATAAGTTAATTAATTAAAGGCCCAGTCAGGCTTAACCATGGCATAAAGTAAACAAATCAATAATAAATTTGCCAGATGAGGATCTTATATGGCAATCCGAGGTTTCCATGGCAAAAGTGGTGGTGACCTATCCAACTAATGACCGTCAAAGTCAGCCAGGTGGTCACCCATGCTAATACTGGCCCTCAGGTCAATCAGACAGCCACGCACCTAGATACAAATGAACTAATTCGCGCAAACAATAAAACAAGCAATTTTATGGAATATAATTATAGATGCCAACAACAATACAATGTACCCTAATCGATATAATCAATTTCTGTAAAAAAATA
>OZ019979.1:8249342-8349342 GCA_963970395.1 Ephialtes manifestator
ACACACAAACACACAAACACACAAACACACACACACACAAAGACACTAACACACAAAGACACTAACACACAAACACACAAACACACAAACACACAAACACACAAACACACACACACACACAAACACACACACACACACACACACACACACACACACACACAAATACACAAACACACAAACACACAAACACACAAACACACAAACACACAAACACACAAACACAAAAACACACAAACACACAAACACACAAACATACAAACACACAAACACACAACGCACGCGCCGGGATCGGCGTTGAGCGAGCCGCAGGGCGCTCCTGCATAGGCAGTATCGAGAGCCGAGAGTAGCTGGGCTTTATGCTATCCGACACTCTCTCTCTCTCCTTCTCATCTCGTTCGTCATCTGCGTCCTCTTCCCTCTCATGCGGCATTGCTACTTCGCATTTGCAGTGGCTCTTTCGTTTTATTTTATTTTCTCCTTCGGATGCGGCAATTTCTAAATTTTCGGTTTCCTCATCCGAATTTTCTGATTCTTCTTCCGATGTTGGCTCCGGGATCTCTTCTGCCTCCTCATTTATTTCTTGGGCAGCGAAACGATCTTCCAGGATTCGCACTGTGTCATCGAATTTGTGGAAGGACTCCCGGAGACTCGATTTAAATTCTGGGTTTTCCAGCGGATTAATTATTTCCGCGGTGTCATCCGTTCCATCTTCTGTATCTGCGACAGGTGGATTTAATGTTATGGCTATTTCGTCGCCCAATGATTTCTCTTCCAGTTTTTCAGGTTTTTCTGGCGGCGATACCATAACAGACGTTTCTTTCTCGCAGAATACTTCTGACAATTCTTCTTCGGTTGATCGTTCGGCTGATTTCGAGGCTGCATCTTCTTCGTCCGGTTTTTCCTTTACTCCGGTTAATTTAGAGGGCCCCTTTTGGAGTAGAAGGGATGCAGGGTGTAACCTTTACTTCTGTGTAACCTTTGTACCGGAGGATCCGATTCCTCTTGACTCGTGCTAGCTGCTACTGGTTGGGGAACGATAGAGGTTGCGCCCGCCTTTGCCTGAGCTGCACGCGTACGCGTAGCGATTGCGCTCCTCACAAGTGCCGTAGGCTTTCCTATTGTTTTCTTCGCTCTCTCTGTGTCCATCTTTCGCTGATTAGCTGAGCTCGACGGTACTCGGGCAGGGTCAGAATTCAGCCTTGGCCTACCTCTTCCTTTAGTCTCCTTCTGTATAGGGAGCAGCTGCACTCCTTTTGTCGGCAATTCTGATTCATTCGATGATGAGCTCGCAGAATTGACGGGATTTCTGGATAATGCGTCAGCGTTGGTGTTGAGACGTCCAGGTTTATACAAAAAATCATATGTATAATTTTGTAGTCGCCATCTCCAACGTATTAAGCGTTTTACGGGATCATTCATAGAACCGATCCTCTTGAGAGGTTCGTGGTCCGTGATCAGTTTAAATCTTCTACCGTAAACATACGGTTGAAAATGCTCGAGAGCATCGATCACGCCCAAACACTCTTTTTCTGTTGTGCAATAATTTTTCTCAGCACCGGTAAGTATTCGAGAAAAATATGCTATTGGTTTTTCGTAGCCATCAGTTTCTTGACTAAGTACCGCTCCGACGGCAATGTCTGAGGCATCCGTGGTAACAGTAAAAGGTTTCGAAAAATCCGGGTACTGCAGCACTGGTTCCTTGCATAGTGCTTTACGTAAGTCCCGAAAACTTTTGCTTTGCTCTTGTTCCCACTCGAATGGCATTCCCTTTTTCAGAAGATCAGAAAGAGGTTTTGCACGAGCGGAGAAGTTTTCTATAAAACGCCGATAATAACCGGCAAGTCCCAGGAATTGACGGATATTTTTTTGAGTTTTTGGAGTAGGGAATGTTTCCACTGCTCTCAGCTTCTTGGGATCAGGTCGCACTCCGTCTCGACCGATTATGTGGCCAAGATAAGCGACCTCCCTTCTTAGGAATTCGCACTTATCAGGTTCCAGGACGAAATTTGCTTCTTCCAGTCGAGCCATCAGGCGTTTTACCTTCAAAGCATGTTCCTCTAGAGTTTTCGCGAAGATGACAATGTCATCTAGGTAAACGAATAATTCAGTGCCCTGAAGGGCTCGCAAAACATTATCCATTAAACGCTGGAACGTAGCTGGAGCATTTCTCAATCCCTCGGGCATCCTGACGTATTCATAATGTCCGTTTGGAGTGGAAAAAGCTGTTTTTGATCGGTCGCACGAATCCATGGGTATTTGCTGAAATCCGTTCGCTAAATCAAACGTCGAGAAGTATCTAGCTTGACCGAGTTGATCCAGTATATCCAGGATGTTTGGCAGAGGGTACGCATCTGCGATGGTTTTCTCGTTCAATTTTCTAAAGTCGATTACCATGCGCATTCGTCCGGTTTTTTTGGTACGATCCAGACAGGTAAATTATACGGTGATTGCGACGGCACGATAACCTTATCGCCGAGTTTTTTCTCTATCTGCCGCTCAATTTCTTCCTTGTGTATCACCGGGAAGCGATATTGTCGTGTGTTGATAGGAATCTCGTCAACCGTCGGGATTTTATGTGCTACTCGATCCGTGCACGGTAATTTATCTCCTGACAGCTTGAATCGGTTTGGAAATTCTTCTACCAGGCTCTTGACATGATCTCGATCGATTTCGTTCAGGTCATCCAGTCGGAGAGCTTCCAAAATAGTTTTTACTCGATCCGTCGGCGGTTCCGTATCCTCATCGGTGGAACTGACATCCTCAAATTGAAATTCAAAATCAGAGCTGGAATATTCGAATGGGATTAATGCTTGAGGAGTTACTTCGATGTTTACATCCTCATCCAAAGTATTTACAGCCATTAGGTGACAGATTCCGTTTTCCTGCGAGACCAGAGCTTCTCCGATATATAATCCGCTGATTGTTTCGATGCGAGGGAGATAACTTTCCTTCAGCTCCGGGTTCGTTATCTCAAGGGCGATAGGCTCGCGAGCGCGCACCCTTACGCGATGAATTCTTGGTACAGGCACTACGGGCGAGCAAGCGAGCAACGTCTTCTGTTCCTGTATAGGCTCGGAGCTGATGAATGGCTTAGGGTATACAGGCTCGCTTTGTGTCACGAGAGTGTTATAATTGAAGGAGATTTCCGCTCTCTCCTGCCGCAAGTAAGGTTTTCCCAATATTCCTTCGCATTTTATCGGCAGATCATCAACCACATGGAAAATATTTGGCACTTCAGTGAAGTGTAATTGTACCGTTCCTAGTGTGTGGAGATAATTCTCGGTGATTCCTGAAATGCGAACGCGTGCATCGACATTTATAACGACGTTACCTTTAAGCACTTCGCACTTTATAATGTTGATGTCCGCGCCGGTGTCGATGAGGAATTTTTCGCAGCTGCGAAGAAGTTCAGGAGCTCGTAGACGAACTACGGGTGACTCACCAATAATCGCCGTCCACAGAACAATCCGTACTTGTTCGTGTGGTTCTTGAGAATTTTTACGACGCGTGTCTGCGGTGGTACCTGATCGACCACCCAATTGCGCAATCGTACTCGTCTCGGCCCCAGATGGTCGTGGATTGGTTGTTACTTGCTCTCGTGGAAACAAGGGTGGTTCCAATTCACGCATCTTTTGGCCAGATCTTGGAGAATCCATAGAAAAATGCAGGCGTCGATTTAATAGGCATCCTACACATCCTCGGCCACGAGCGCAACACGTTCGTGGATCACAATTATCGTGATTTCGTTCGTTCATTGGGCTCGGTTCTCGGGATGGATAAGGACGTTCCGGTTTAAGGATACCGGTAGGATAAAATGCGCTTGATGAGGAAAAGTTATTAGGCCGAGCGGGGCTTGGCGTACGGTATCGATTACGATCTGCGTAATCTGTGCGTCGGAAGGCCGGCGATTTCGCGATCCTTCTTGTCGTGCGTACCGCACATGTGAGTCCTCATCGGATTTGGCTCGGCTATATCGAGAGCTATGGATTGCAAGTCGCTCCACAAGTTTAAAAGCTGCTTCGAGAGTCATTGGCTCTCTCATATCTACGGGTTCGCTGAGGTTTGTCGGTAAACCGTCAATAAACGAGCGTAGAGCAATTTTGCTCAAATGATCGTTCGTCGTATCGAGAACGATGTTTCCTCTATCGAGAGAATTCTCCTCTCTCCAGGCATTATGGCCGCTACTTAGGAGAATTCTTATTCGATCGAAAAATTGACCCACGGTTTCGTCGCGTTTCATGCGAGCTCGCGAGATTTCGTTCGCGTAATAATCGAAGGTTTTTCCGCTCGCGAGACGTGATTTTAACGTGGATATTAACTCTGTAACGGTATTAATCGTTTTTCCGTAAACGCAATTTCGCACGTTGCCGCGTAATCGAGATATTACGCCGCTCACGTATTCTGCTTCCGCGCCAGGAGGTACGAAGGTTGACCAATTTCGGACATCCTGAAGGAAATCCTTCAGGGCCATATTTGTGCCATCATACGTTGGTATGTTTAGGATGCGATTCTGCAGTGATAAATTCTCCACCATACTATTCATGGTAGACATTAGCTGAGTCGCGTCCAGAGCCGTCGCATTCGCGGTCGCGTTGGTTCCGTTTTGCGTCATGGTTAGGCGTGTAATTAATAAATAATAAAAATTTAGCGTTTTATCAAATATTATTTACGGGAAGAATATTATTTCTCTTGATTTATATTGCAGCGAGTATTCCGTCGCAAGCGAAAGGAAAACTCGCAACAGCATGAAATTCGAAAAATGCCTCGGATACTTGAATATTCACGGTTCCAAGTGTCTCAAAACCGAGATTAGTCAGTTGACCTATTGCGTCGCTATTAATGTGTACGTTCGGGTTAAGAGACGAGAATTTAATTAAATTTACTGCGGCTCCCGTATCGAGAATAAAACCACCTTGTCCTCCTACAAGATCGGGGGCGGTGAACATGCAAATATTCGGTCCAGATCCGATTACTGCACCGAAATTATTTTCGCGTCGGACCATGTAGGGTTTCTTTTTTTCGATTTCTTTTTTTTTTTCCTACCTCTTCTCTCAACTAATATGTAAGAAAAGGAAACTGAACTTTTACTTTTTTTTGTTGAATTAAAAAAACAAAAATCGAAATAATTTTTTTTTTTTTTAAATATAATTCCTAGAATGGAAACCAAAGTGAGAACACGATTTAACAAAAAAAAATTAATTTTTATTCCCAGCAATAAATTTTTTCCAAAGGGGGAATTTGGCAAGACAGCATCCCACCGCTGCCACCAATTAATTTGTCACGTTCCGCGTGACTCGGGATTTTTATTTCCCGAACTTACCTTTTTTTCTGGGGCGTCTTGCCGGCGTCCCATACGGGCCCGATACCTGATCTCTGAATAAAAATTGACTCTTTGGTTTTTTCTTAGATAAAATAATTATTAAAGTTAAATTTCATATATTTTAGATATTCGATTGGTTTTCGTTCCGTACAATTTCCAACATATTATCTTAATGTAAACGCGGTTTTCGCGGCCGAATGTTATTGCATTAAATCTAATTTCACACACATACATGCATACACGTACTCACAAGGTTTTACAAGTTTTGAGGCGACTTGTCCTTCGGAATTACCCGACTATTCCCCGACTGTACCGCAAGTACATGACAGCCAGAATTAGTAGAGAGGCGAACGGCACCGAAGAAAGCCACTGAGTTCCGTTCCGTTCTTGGCCTAAGACCCACTTGAAAAATGTGTGGTACAATCACTTTGAGTTCGGTAATATTACACTTAACCAGCCCGCACAAGTACCCGTGACGATCACTGTCCCGCCTACACGCGAACAGATATTAAGATCTATGCTGAGGAAGTTTGGTGAAGATTTTTGTGTTTTCAGGGAAAGAGTTGCTAGTTCTTTCGCTGATTGAACTCGACTCTCTTCCCCATCATCCAGTAAAGAGGAATTTCCTCCTTATTGGGCAGTGGGGAGAACTTAGCAACTAGGAATTTACGTGACAAAAAATGCCATTTGGCAGAACTTCGCTGCGTGACTTCTGCGGTAAACATCTCAAATGACATGAGAGATGCTTCGCCTCTCGACTTGTATTTCACGCATGCTGCATTCATCCATCCATACTTTTAATGAATTATTATTACGGCTGTTTAGCTTTGTCAACCATTCTGCAATTTAATTGCAGATTGATTGACAAAACTACTATATTTTTAAAATAATAAAAAAACAATTTATTGTGGTTACAGGGATGTAACAGGTGTTCAAGATTCGCTCAGCCATTGGAGGTCGATTGACGGAATAGCAAAATTTATAGGTTACTTCAATTCTTCGATCGTATTTCGATATAAAAAAACGCGAATCGTCTACGGTATATGGGCAAATATTCTCACTGGCTTCGCCGTTGATAATGCAAAAGATGCTAAGATCCTCGATACATTAATAAATGAGATCTATAGAGGATAACGATCGCCTAACCTCTTTTGCAGGAAATTCCTTATTCATCAGGTACGGTAAAAAATTGATCACGTCTGCGCGTCTACGCAGTACGTACGCCATCCAGATAAATCTCTGACGTGATGGAGATATCTTACCCAAATGTGTCCAATTGTATTGTCGATCAGCGTGAGCCCCGGTGCGTACTTTTGATATCTACGAGTACCGAAGCTGCTGCAATACTCTCCGATCATCGCCAAGTACCAGCACACTGTGAACGCGCTTTGACCCGAAAAGGCGATGGATTCTTTCCTGATCCGAATTATCGCACGTACGGAGGCAAAGTCGGAAGACCCAAGTTTCGAAAAAAGAGGCGATTGCGTAAGTTTTCATATTATTTTTCTTATTATCCCTTTATTCGGCAATGATTTAGAAAGTACGTTGCATAATTCGACTTTAATTTTAGCGGTCTACAAAAAGAGTTGGGTTTCGCGAAAGAAGAGCAACATTCAGCTAAAAAAATTCACAGAATCGCTCAGGATAATCTTCAGCAATCTCAGGCACAGCTCCTGTTCGCAGAGACGGATGTCCAGCGGTTTCTAAGGTAAATCAAATTTTGTTAATACAATTAATTACGTGATAGTTTATCAAACAATTTTGGAAACTGGCTTTGCCAATGGGAACTTTGTTGAGCGACATAAATTACAACTACTCAACGAATATGGAAATTGAACCACATCTGGCCATATACTTGTGTCAAAGCCCGAGCGAGATGGTATAGCTATTGCAGTAATCAGTAACGATGATTCATTAGCCGAGTATGTATCTGAGTTTCATGACGCCGCTGTGAGCGTAATTTCGACGATGGGAAACTCTTTATGCTAGTAGCCGTGGGTGGTTAAGAACGTCGCAGCTTCATTAATTCACGGTCACGGGACTTTTCTGTTTCTCTTTCTCGGTTCTCTGTTTCGCTACCAATACTATTCCGACAAGTCAGTGACAAGGATGACGAGGAGGATCTCCCAGAGGAGCCCGTGGTTCACGAAATCGATCCAAGAGACGATGATGATGAAGCCGATCAAGAGGAACCCTAGCGGATCTGAAGAACCGCAAAATAACCGAAGAGTGACCGGTCGTTATGGAACAAAAAATCACTCCAGAATAACCCAGAAGGAACCTACTGACCGGCGGGTAACCGTAAAGTGACCCGTAATGAACTCAATGTTCCGTTTCGGGTCTTATATGAAGATCTTTCAAATAACCGAAAAACAACTTTTAACAAACTGTCGATTACTTCTGCGTTACTTTAAAGTTTGTTTTTGGTTAAAACATTAGTCGCAGTGCAGTTGCAATCGGGTTCTTTTTTGTTCCAAAATAACGGTCGCTTTGTTGGTTACATTACAGTTGTTTTACGGTAAAACAACTGGAAATGAACCTCATAATGACGGTTACTTGTATGTGACCGTAAAGCAACCACAAAATGACGGTTGCTCGGATCCGCTAGGGAAGAAAACGGTTCGGCGGAATATATAGCGGAAATGGAGAAAAACATGAAGAGATTTAGTACTTTTTTTTCACGAACAAAATACTATTTGATTCGCAATATAATTTTTTTTTTTTTTTTGGAGGTTCTGTAATTGCCTAGGTTATTGATGTTAAACTAAACTAAATCTTGCTCTTCGGATGAAAAGAGTGTAAACGTTGCATGAATTGATTTAACGATAAAAAATTAACGAATTTCGTCGATTTTTTTTTTTCAATTAAGGAGAGCCTGGTGCCATTGTAGACTTTTTCGTACAAATTTGACTTTAAGATTTGTCTTGAGACCAAACATCCAATTAGTATTTTTTTCGGTGATAAAATGCTCCGAATAAATTGCGAAGTCTATTCGCGCGTCGACTCGCAAACTTTAAAACCCGTAAAAAATAAAAAAATAAAAAAAAATGTGAACCGGAGCTTATCGATACGCGAATACGCTTTTCAAAAACCCATTCACTCCCAAGTCAAAGTTCCAATCACAATGTTAACTATTTTTAACATTTAACACGCGAATTGTTCAATAATAAAGAAATATATATATATAAAAAATCGAATAAAAGCTCGTTTAACTGAATTTTATTGTTTTGTATTTTTTTAAAAAAACCTACTAGTCACCCAAATTGTTCTCTAAGAATTAGTTAAGTTTGCGATAGCTCCGATTCAATTGTTGTTATCTCTCGTTCCTTTTCGATCCTCATGACTTTTTCTTTGGGTCCATTCTCCTCATCGTCACACGATCGTTTAGCCACTCCATTGATCCGAATCATAGCACCCTCTCCATTGTCTGTCGATCTCTCGATTATCGCTTTATCATAAGCCTCTGAAGATAACAAGAAATTCTTCATTTTTTCGGGGGCATCAAGTTTCGGCAATACGATTACCAAATATCCGCCCTTGTTTGACTCCCTCGCGGGAGCCCGAGCTTGAAAAAAGTAGAGCGGAAAAATGATCGCTTAATTAAAGAATTATGAGAAGAATTATTTGTATTCCTAAAATCTTGACAATAATATAATTTACATACTTATTTCATTTTCTTCATTGCGATGAAATAAATGAAAAATTATCGATGATCGAGTACGTTCTTTTGTCATTCATACCCTAGCAGACCGGTCTACGGTTGTTTATAGAGAAACATACTGAGAAAATGACCGAAAAGACTACACGTAAGTAAACGAAAATTTTCCTACTGACTTACATACCAAAATCACTACCAATAGGTTTTTTCCTAGTCCGTATTTTCTTTGGTATCCAATACCGAAAATTCTACGCATTTTCATAAGTAGTTATTTCGGTATGGGTTACCGAAGTATATACTGACATGGATATTTCCTGTCGGTAGTTAATGTAGTATATACTGCCCATAAAACAACTATTAAGTTTTTGACATCGGTCGGTAGTTTCATCGGTATGATGTATTAACTGTGTACTCATTTTTTTCTTGTAGTTCGTAGTTTTGTTGGTATTTATTTAATTATATAAATACCAATCTTTTTGGTACTTATAAAGACAAAGCGAATTCCTTATTGCATAATATTACTGAACTAGTGCACAGGGCAATAAACGGTGGCGCGTATATCAGCTCTGCGCAAAGCACTTCAGCAAGATTCTGTAATGACGAATACGCAGTGATATCACCGTTCATTTTCTTCAGCTCGTTTCATTTTCATTAAACAATGGTTTTGACGTTTTTTTTAAGAATAGCGGCAATTTTCCTAAACGTGGAAGAAAGGTAAGTTCGAACAAATACTTCTTTAATATTCCGGAGCTCTTTTATTTACATTAAGGTTTTCACCATAACATATAATATGAAAATGCTTAGAAACTACAAATCAAACAAATATTCAGTATGTAAGTGGACTCGAAAATTGTTTCGATAAAGTAACGTGTTTTTAAAAGTCAATAGGCATAAATGCGCCCAATATGTCCCTGTATCAATATGAAATGTGGTCGCACTTAGATGACACTTACTAATCATTTTCCCAGGTATTTGATAGTTTGGTACCGTAGCGTCCGCTCGATATATTTATTATTATTGCCGGTACTAATACATTGTTGTCGACACCGATAAAGACCCCTTTAGACGGAGCTTCCAATTCCCGAATATGTCGTAAGCCGAATGCGTTTCCCTTGTTTAACATAGTTTTGACCAAAAGGCCCTCTACTATGCTATCGTTGTGTGTGAAGCTGACTATTTTGTCAATTTCTGCAAATTGGTCGATGTTTCGACAATAAACGAATGTATTGCAGTATCGCATTTGTCTGGCATTTGTAGTAGACTTATACACGTTTCCTTTAATTGCCGCACGGTCGTAGAAATTAAGAACTTCCGTACCAAATCCGCAAGTGTCCAAACATTGACGTTCCCATACGGAGGGAGAACGTTTTTCAATGTTTCCAATTCCTTTAAAGGTGCATTGCGGTACCTGTGTCAAATTTACGATACGCTGGTTTTTACAAGCATGGGTAAGTATACTTTTTATTTTCTACTTCGTTTCAATTGGTACTGTTGAATCCTGAAGTAGACTTTCAACAAATCGGATCATCAAATATCGTGTTGCAATTTGGAGTGGCCTTGAGTTCGCGCTAGTCACTTTGTCTATTATCTTTTTGTTCCATGATTCGAACGGAAAAGCATTATGCGCCCAGAGAGGTCCCCAATTTTCAACCGAGTCTGCGAGGTGACTTAACAGATGTACATTGAACTTTATATTTTTGATTCCAAATATCCCTTGGAATGTCTTGACATACCGCCTCAGGAGCACTCGCGCTTCATCCAACTCTTTTGCAGAGATATAATCACCGTTTAACGTATGAATCGCGCGCGACAATAATGTAAAATGATTCAAGTGACGTTGGGGAATCAATCCTGATAAACACGGTATTGCGTAATAGAGCGTCCAATCTCTCCACTGGGATGCTTTCCAGTCTAACATTTCTCCGATAGATTTTGGCTTTCGCAAAACTACACTTGGTGGTCGAATTTTTAGTAATCGCTTATCTATTGCCGCTTTAATTGCCGGAGTGCCGGCATACCAAGGATTGGTGGCTTTTCCAGAGAGCAGCAGAGAGGTGTGTAGCTTCGCGACTCCTAAGTACACGCTGTGCATACTATCTACATCAGTACCAATAGGGAGATCGAATTCAGGCAGAAGTAACAATGCACTAGGTCCCTTTACGCCGTATTTCTTTGTTCGCGTTTCGAACGCTTCTTCCATATGTTTTCGTACATCAGTGTCACTTCGACAATGGATAGTGTTACTATAAGGATATCTGCGTTGCACACCTCTTCCCGGCATAGGAGTACCTTTCGCAGTGCAAAACGTGCATCCGTATTCGCCATTGTGGAACGTCATGTTGAGTACCGCTGGTCTTGCAGCTGAATCGACGACACACAGGAGCGTCACGAATTTGCTTGTAATCTCTATATTATTTATCGGATTAGTCCAAGTAGTCCCATTCGTGTACAAATGCCGCAACTCATTGACTGTCGGCAGAAGCAACACGTTCATATTTGGATGCATAGTATCGACCCATATACCCGCTAGGATCATGTGTCGTTTCCGTAGGTTTGGCGGAAACTCGTTAATTTCAAACATCACGGGCCAAGCACTTGCCTTCGATGATTTGGACACCGAGCAGCCATCCGTATTTAATGTGAACGAATAGTTGTGTTCGTAACTCAGGAAACCACCAGGTTTAGACATTTCCTTGTACTTTTTACCGTCAAAAATATCCTCAATGCTTTCGACAGTTTGTTTGTTGCGTGTAAATCGGTACCCCAACGATTTTACATTTTCAGAATCCGAAAAAATCTCTTGGAGCTGCGGAGTGATTTTTATTTCAATAAAATATGATGGAGCATCGTTTGAACCGCACACTCTACATTCGCTCTTCTCATGTGTTTCGTCTTTTTTTTCGAAAAACTGTTTACACGTTCGACAATACAAATGACGTTTTGTTCCCGCTTCGTCTTTTCTCGATAATAACGACCACAAAGATTTTTTGGTGCGTGGTAATGCGCTGTCAACAAACAGCCAATTCATTATCTTAAATATAATTTCTATACACGTGTACGTCATTTTTGTACGTATTGCTGCAGCTATAGTACAGACAATAATGTCAAGAGAAGTTGCGTTAGCTCTTATCTGCAGAGGCTGCAAGGAAATCTTTCCTTTCCCGAACGTAAAAACGTTTTGCTTGCAGTTGTCCTCCGTTTCTTCTTCGTATATCAGAGAGATCCTATCGTCGTCGCTGCTTTCGTTGCTATCGTTAAAATCACTGGAAATGTCGCTGTCTTCATTTTTATCGCTGTCGTAATTTGTTTTGCCTATGCTTATTGTTCGACCACTTTTCACGCTACCGTCAGTGCTCCGCAGAATAGAAGTGCCATCGTCTCGGTTGTCTTGATTATCAATTGTGATCGCCGTGTCGCCCGTGCCGCAACTTGCTGCTGCATCTATCATTTGATACTGTTAACACACGCAATCGCAAAATTTAAGGAACAGTACATGACGATTTATTCTATATGCAGGGGAAAATAAGATTAAGTGGAGATGCTAATTTTTTGAGAACATTTTGCAACAATTAAAAAAGCTTTTTACCGAAAAAAGAAGTTTGAAAATTAAATTGGATATACAAAAATGCAGAAATAACAAATAATCGTTAGTATAAATAATATTATATTAGCATATTATATATTATAGTCGGGAGATTTATTTGTCATCGAGTGAAAATCTCCTAATTATAATATGCACGTGGTTATTTATTGTCACAATTTTTGCTTATCCAATTTTGCATCAAACTTCTTTTTTTTTGTCGGGAGCCTTTTAATTTTTGTACTACTTCTAAATGTAATTGTTTTTTTTATATCGTATTTAAAGCGATATTTATTTCAGTCATGAGTACTTGTAAAATCGAAAACTGATATATAAAAATACGCGTTTAGCTAGCCGTGTAGTATAAAGATACGAGCTGCGCATCTTGCGATATTTTCGATATATTGAAACTGGCTTTTTGCAAAAATTTCTGTCTCAACTACGGATGGGCAATATTACAATGAAACTAAATTTAAGCACTACTCAGTCTCAAAAACTACGTTTTATTCTATAAAAGTTGAAAAAAGATTTATATTTTCTGGCATAAAGTAATTTCAGTTAATTCAACTTTTAAAATCCTGCAGTCAAACCTTGCAAATTGGTTCTTCATTGTTCCACCTTTGACGAAGGCACCTCTATATGGAAGTATTATGATCAATTTTGGCTTCCTCACAAAGGAAGCTTCATCAAAGGTGGAAAAATCAAGAAGCATTTTGCAAGGTTCGACTTTGCAGGCTAGTTTGTGACCGTTTGACCAATTTGAGTCAAATTGTACTGAAATCTTGTTCCATGTCAGTACATATGGGAACAAAATTTGAAGCCGGTATCTTGTAATTTGCACAAGCGAAATACATTCTTCGAGAATCAAAAAAACGTTATGTAATTTCAACCGCTCTACAGATTTGCCCTGAATTTGAATTAGAACCTTGTTATATTATAATCCACAAGTAAAACAAATGTAAGTCCGATATCTCGCAATTTGTGTGAGTTAATGCACAACAGACATTTTCAAAAATTAAAAAAAACGTTATAATATTTGAACCGCGCGACACATTTTCTTAAAATTTGGACCCAAACCTAGTTTTATGGCAATCCACATGTGTGCTAAATTTGATTGAAATCTGCCTAAAAAAGTTGAAATTTTTTTTATTTGCGTCACCAATGTTTTGTTTTGTTTTTTGTTTTTAGTAAAATGTACACATATAGTAATTTTTTTAAATTGAAATTTGGTGTATCCATTGGAACCACTGAATCTGATTTTTTAACAAAATTGGAGAATTTGTTCATGAAAATTTCAAAAACAATGTTATACGAAATCAAAGATGGATTTTACTCCATGAGGAGTAAAATGTGAATTAAAATTCGTGCTGCCCGCTAAAAAAAATCCACAATTATTCAAATTGAAAAGTATTTGGAATACGTTTTCATCCTAATATCGCCTATTCCTGATGTCAACGAGTTAATAATTCATCGCATTTACAATTAGTAATGAGGATAATTATTTTGCATAGGCAACATAATGTGACATGAAACTACGGTAGAACGTTGAAATGTTTTTTTTCCATTTACTGTCACTGCAATCAATGCAAAGAAGCCGAAAATTATTATGGGCCATTTTTAAATATTGAATATCTCACTGCTCCCGGTGGCAATTTTTTTCGGTACCCTTATATCCCTCAATCTTAGGATTTTGCGTGCTCCTCTGTTTTGCATGTGTCATTCATTTACCTTCCGCCACTCCGAAGGCAAACACAAATTTTCAAATGCAGTATCTCGCGGGTACCGTCGTGCATGGTGTGCATACGCTGTTTTTCTTCGTTGCTGCAGCTTGTCGCGTTCATTTTTTGCGATTTTTCCAGCTGACTGCAGCTTTGCTGTGGGTTGGTCACCTGCTGAAAAGTAATTTATTATTTCACTGTTTATTAACATTTGAATTTGTTAGTCAAACTTCCTTTTATATTGTCGAATTTTTGTAAGGTAGTATAAGCGGTACTGTCCGGCCAAACGTGAGATTCAAAGAGAATTCCGAATACTTCTCAATGGGATAAAAATCAGGTAAAATTAGGCATATGGAAGGTGCTACAAAGATTAATTTAGCGTAATAATAATATAATAATGTTATTAAGAAATTAATGAAATAAAATAATTGTTCAGAAAATTACCCGGGAACCAACCTTTTTTGAAATTGAAAATGATACCATAATTCTTCTGAATACTTATGATTTTTTTCAGAAATTTGACTGATGTTTAAAAATTGCATTTGAAAAAAAATGTACAGCTTAAAATGAAACAAAAACGCAATTTTAAACCTCAGTCAAAATTCTGAAAAAAATCATACATATTCAGAAAAATTACCAAATCTTTTTCAATAAAGAAAACAGTTTGGTTGCCGGATAATTTCTTGAACAATTAATTTTTTATTCGATTCTTTAACAACATTTTTAGATTGTTATTACGCAAAGTCAATCTTTGTGGCACCTTACCCTTACACATGCCCGATTTTCTCCAGATTTTTATCCCATTAAGAAGTGTTTCTACTTGAATCTCACGTTTAGCCTGACGGTACCGCTCATACTACCTTAAATTATGTTTTGTTTTTTGCTTCCTCATAGAGGAAACTTTGTTTTCATGCATTTTTTTCTAAATCTGTATACATGAAATGTTCATCACAGCATGCTGTATCACATGGTCTGAGATCAACTGCATATAATTACAACAATCACTATATTCTTAAAATAACATGATTAATAATAGAATAAAGAATAACGTATTTACCTCTTTTATTCTTTTTAGTTTCAAAATTCGCTTTCATGTTTATTCCAAGGTATAATAGCCAGCAAAGCAGAGTCCGAGATCCAAGTACTGTTGTGTTCTCATCCGTTCGTCAAACCATGGAAAATTCTTTCGGCGGGAACCGAAGAGAAGTGAGCGGAAAGTTGGCTGGAACCAATGAAATGAGCTCGCGCTAACTTCATCTCGGTTCCCGTTGATATTCAGTGGTGCTCAGTCCCCTAAAATTTTACATGGTTTCGCGAAGATGTTTTCAGCGCTCGTTCGTACTCCTTACCTCTAGTCTCCATGTATAGGACGAATCACTTTGTACAAAAAATAATTTTAATGAACAATATTCACGTTAATGATTTATTTATTTAGCGCAGAATAAATCGTTGAGTCTAAATACGTTTCACAATCGGCAATAGCAAGATCGAGCGGTGCGTATATATAATGCATGCAGAACGATGCTGGAGGGATACCGGCACAATGCAAACACGCTGTTACTAGCCATTATATACACGATATACACGAATTAGATAGCTCTTTCTATTTTTTCACACACCGTGAGAGTGAACGACACAAAAATGTCTCTCAGGTATAGCCTGCTTGCCTATACTTAATGGCACGAATGGTGTGTTTACGGCGGAGACTTTGCTATAGCTATATCGTACACTGTAGTGCTCGCTTCGCCGCATTAACGTTGTGGACTACGCTTCTTATATACACCCATGAACCATAAGAAAACAACATTTATGCCACTAGTGCGAGAAATGCGTAGTTCTCACACGCTTCGCTTCGCGTGCGAGAAATCGCACTTCTCGCAGTAGTGGCATAAAGTTGTATACGAAGCTCGTGCGAGAATCTTTTTCTCAACTCAAGTGATTGCAGCAGTCGCCTTCGGCTCGTGCTGCAAACTCACACTCGTGAGAAAAAGTTTCGTTGCACTCGTATCGTAATATACTATTTCATTACATTTTTCGGTATACCCAACCGTGAGTATGATTGTGTTGAATCAGAATAAATTGACATCCGTAGTCGATACCAAAGTCCGCGCTCTCGATTGTTCTCACTATAGGCATATCGCGTAATCGCGTTTGTTTTAATTGATATTATATTTATTGCTTACCAAACTTGCCGCGATGGTCTCAAAATTGCATCGATTCCGATCACCGTGGCAAACGTTGCTTTCGTTTTATTGCCACAGCGCCAACTGTATTCGGTGATTCGCTCTTCCCGATCATGCCCGAGCATCTGCGAATCTCTCGGCGTTACAGTCCTTTTACATTCATTGGCTGACACGCACGAGAACCGTCTCGCTAGAGGTCGTGAGTCTTGTCACGTGACACGACAATGCCGACGGTTGTCATGCAAGTCAGCCAATGAATGTAGAAGGCTTGTTAACGCCGAGAGATTCGCTTCTGTTCGTACTTACGCGGCAAAAGGGAATCACCGAATACAGTTGACGCTGTGGCAATAAAACGAAAGCAACGTTTGCCGACCGCATGTCGTGGTGATCGGAACCGATGCGGTTTTGGAAGCATCGCGGGAATTTTGGTAAGCAACAAATGTAACATCAATTAAAACAAACGCCATTACGCGATATGCCTATAGTGAGAGCAGTCGAGAGCTCGGAATTCTGGTTCAATATAATCATACTCACGGTTGGGTATAACGAAAAAAGTAATGAAAATGTCGTTGTCTTATGGTTCATGGGTATATATAAGACGCGCAGTCCACAACGTTAATGCGACGAAGCGAGCCCTACAGTGCGAATGAGACAGAACAATAACAATGGGGCTACTAGTAATAGATATAGCAAAGTCTACGCCGCGCCGAAGTAAACACACCATTCGTGTCATTAAGTATAGGCAAGCAGGCTATACCTGATCGACATTGTTATGTCGTTCACTCTCGCGGTGTGTGAAAAAATAGATAGAGCTATCTAATTCGTTTATATCGCGTATATAATGGATAAAGTAATAGCGTGTTTGCATTGTACCGGTATCCCTCCATCATCGTTCTGCATGCATTGAATATATACCCTAGCAAGTCGTGTCACCGCAATTTTACCGCAATTAACCCCTAGTTCACCAAAAAACGACTGACGTCGTTTTGTGCAAAAATGTTACGGCAAATCACTGCAAAACGACCGATATTATTTCATACTCGATCGGTCGTTTTCCGGCTAGTTGACGAAAAAACGACTGCAAAACGACCGACCTTATTTCATGCTTGATCAGTCGTTTTACGTTTAATGACCGAAAAACGACCGATCTTTTTTCATTTTTTAATATTAATTAAATATTATTAAATTAATAAATGCGCGGACCAAGAAAATATGTGCGTGCTCCTGAAATATCGCATTTGCAGAAAAAAAAAATTAGTCACATCCATAGGTCTCGAACCCGCAACCTTCGGATTACTAGCCGAGTGCTCTGCCTGCTCGGCCACTCAATTCGTTAATACATATTAAACTCATGTTCCATATAAGTTATTCGCCAAAACGTATGGTAGCTTATGAGGAACGTGTGTTGAACACACTTCAACGAACTGAGTAGCCGAGTAGGCAGAGTACTCGACTGGTAAACCGAAGGTTGCAAGTTCGAGACCTACCAGCGAAGTAATTTTTTTTTTTTTTTTTTTTTGAAAATTGAAAAAAGATCGGTCGTTTTACAGTCGTTAAACGTAAAACGACTGATCGAACGTGAAATAAGGTCGGTCGTTTTGCAGTCGTTTTTTCGTTAACTAGCCGGAAAACAACCGATCGAGTATGAAATAATATCGGTCGTTTTGCAGTGATTTGCCGTAACATTTTTGCACAAAACGACGTCAGTCGTTTTTGCGGTTGTTTATCGGTGGCACGACTTGCTAGGGTACGCGCTGCTCGATCTTGCTGTTGCTATTGTGTAACATATTTAGATTCAACGATTTTTTCTGCGCAAAATGAAAAAAAAATTAACGTGAATATTATATAGGAGTATTCTCGTTGAAGTGAACCCCCTTTTTTGCCAATATTTTTAATTTTTTTTTAAAACTTCAATACTTTTTAGCACTACGGCAAAGGATATTAGACCCCAAATTTTAGACGTCTACATATTTTATTCATCAAAGTCCATGGAAATAAGTGTTTTTCCGTTATTACTCCTCGAAAACTTTCGATTTGTGGGAAGGTGCGACAATCAAATGAAATCATTTTTTTAAACGGTATTTCGATCGAGACTCTGCACTTTCTAAAAAAAAATACAACCGGTTTTTATTAAAAATATTAATGACTTGTCAAGTAAAAAACCGAGAAATTTTGAAATTGATTTTTCTCAAAAATGTTTTTTTTTTATTTGCTCGAAATATTTTTAAAAAAATTCTGTGTATACCTATAAAAGTATTCCCTGATAAATTAAGATGGATCTCGAATTTTTAGAGGAATGGGATTATTTTTCGTATAATCAGTAATTTATAAGTACCCTAATAATCGGTTTGAAAATTACTTTTCTCAAAATGAGATTAATTTATTTACAAAAAACACTTTTTTTTTTAATGTTTCTAAGGTCTAAATATTTTATTCACTGAACTTCACAAAAATTAATAGAATACTTGCGACTTTTTTTTAGTACTATGTTATCGAAATTACAATATAGCAATTTTAATTCTGAAAATACCGAATTTTTTGCTTCCTCAAGAAGCTTTGTTTTCATGAATTTTTTTTTCGAGAATTGAATTTGCAATATTTTAATTTTGATAAAACAGTACTAAAAGAAAATCTCATCGTCTTGGGGGTGCACAAGAATTTTTGTTTCCTATTAAATAACAATTACACCATGCTGTTTGGCGCTACGAGCTTTTGAAAAATAGCAAATATCGGCATTTTTTAATTTTTTTTTAAATTTTAAGCGACGAGAGGTCGTGCTGAATAATTTTTGACGGACATCGCCTTTGCGAAAACTATTCTTTCAATCAAACTTTAAAAATCTCGATGAGCAACACATTTGTTTAAATGTGTGGTTTTTTTAACAGGTCTAATAGATATACACAGAAAGATTTTTAAAAACATTTCGAGCAAATAAAAAAATATATATATTTGAGCACAATCATTTTCAAAAATTCTCGGTTTTTACTTGACAACTCATTAACATTTTTAATAAAAGTCGGTTATTTTTTTTCTTACAGTGCAGGAGTCTTCGTTCGAAATATCGTTAAAAAAATGATTTGATTCGATTGTCGCACCTTCTAACACTTCGAAAGTTTCGAGGAGTAAAAACGGAAAAACACTAATTTCTATGAACTTCAATCGATCGCAAAAATTTGGTGTGTGATATCCTTTGCGGTAGGGCTAAAAAGTAGTCAAGTTATAAAAACAAAAATTAAATATCGGCTAGAAAGGGTTCATTTCAGCGGGAATACCACAGTAATTATTTTTTGTATAAAGTACTTCGTGTTACAGCTCATATTGGACATACCGCCACTCCGCTGTCTGAGCACGATATCGTCCAACTGGACCCCCACAACGGTACCTGCTCGTCTCAGGCGTAAAATCCATTATGACGAAAATCGCACGCAAAGGAGGAACTCGTGCCTATGAAACCGATGCCGATAATTTCTGCGTGATAAAATTTGTAACCGGTGGAAGAAAACTTTCCGTTTGCCAGATAGGCGAAATATTTTATCGCCACGAAAAATCAACATCATTTGTTGCGTGCACGAACATCGATGAGCTTTCAGACAAAACCCAAACGTTTAGAGTACGGAAAAAAGATGCGAGCGCAACGGTCAATCGCTACGAGCATGTGCTCATCATCGGAGTTACGAGTAAGTACACAAATCGGGAAACATTGACCCTTTATCTGTTGGATCCAATTCATAATAGTTGACGGTATATTAAATGTAATAAAGAAATCTGAATGTCTTTTGAAGTTAAAACTATAAGAAAACAAAACAAGAGATAAAGTGTCAAACATCCATTTGGTATCGAATGACCCATATGAAGCATTCTCTGCCGATTCAGCTACTCTTTTTGTTCGACCCTCTCCGATCTGCCCTATATTTGGTTATATTAAAGCACCACTAAAAAGCACTTTATGTGGATTATTTTTCGGGCCTGGATTTCGACCAATCACAGAGCGGTATTCTCGGTAATCGAGTTCATTTGTTAAAGATTTCATCGGATATTGCACCCGAATATTGCACAGTATCTCTTCACTTGTTTCCTCGAATACTGCTCTGTGCTCAGTCGAAATCCAGACCCGTAAAATTATCCGACATATACCCCACGACTTCCAAAATTAATCGTAATATTTCCCTCTAGTTTCCCTACTTAGTAAAGATCGGGAGAAGTATCGCACAAAAACCCCTCGCGCTGCGCGCTCGGGATTTTCATATGCGAAACTTCTCCCTCGTTGCTCAGCAACGAAACAATCGGGAAATATTCCGATAATTTTGGAGGTCTTGAGATATTACTTCTGATTATTTCATATTTCGAAAAATATAATTTCAGAAAATGCCCTTTTTTGAAGTGCATATATTTCGGAAACTCGAAGTTACTGAAAAAAATGCCCCTAGATAGAAGTTGTCATTTTTTGTTAGCTTTCGAGCGGAATATTCGAAATAATTGTCACGATCCGGTGTGTATGATTTTTTTTTACCAAAAAACGGATGAATTATTTTTTTATTAATAAACGGATTTTTTTTTCTGGACTGAAAAAATTACAGAGTATCCCTGCATGACTGTTGATATCCCAAAAAAAATCACTAGAGTGGCACCGAACGATGTTCCATTATTAAAAAAATGTATTTGTGTGACAACCCCGAAAAACGGGGGAATTATTCTTGTTATTAAAAAACGGCCATTTTTGTAGCTGAAAAGATTACAGCGTATTCCTGCATGATTGTCGATATCGCAAAAAAAATAATCATAATGGCACGGATCGAGGTTGCGGTGCAAAAAAAATTATTCGCGTAGAAGTTTTAAAAAAAGGAATTATTTTTTTTATTCAGTAACTGATTTTTGTCTGCTGAAAAATTTTTGTCTGAAGTGTGTCTGAACCGGCAGAGAATGCTTCACATGTTTATCCTGAGGATGTCTGATTTATTGTTATCGATGCGATAGAAACTAAGAGTGAAGCCTTAAGGCTTGTCGAAGGAAACAACAGAAATAAAGGTAGAGGTGCTCGTGTCAAATTGCAAAAGATACAAAAGTACACGCCACGTATAGTTAGCAGTGTCAGGAAAGTTACGAGAAAGCGGATTGCAGCCCTATCCGAGATTAAGGTCGCCAAGTCAGCAAATGTAAGTTCATGAATTTAAATAATACGAATGGTTATTGCTTTTTTTACATACGCCGTATGTCGATGTAATGTTTCTATTTATTTTACAGAAAGAAAAGAAAAAAAATATCGTTCATGCCCCGAGGATTGTAGAGACAACTATTACGAATTTTCTGAAGGAAGCAGTTGGCTGTACTGCAGCTGAGTCATCGGTTATTTCCACATGCACGAGCGACAAGGCGGTACCCCAAGAAGCAGGCATTAAAAAAAAGAATGATTCCATACTCCAAGAAATCAATGAGTTAGTCAATTTTGAGAGTTGCGTTTCTGTCGACGAAAAAAAAACGACGAGAACCCAGACGAAGACACGATATCAATGTGTAACACTGATATTAAAGATAATGTCATTGAAGCCGATGGAAATAGATATTGTTGTAAGGGTTTCGGCAATGGAGCGGTCCTCAATAAAGAATTCAAAAGTATAACGTTTCGACTCACATCTGAGCCCTCTTCAGATGTGAGTCGAAACGTTATACTTTTGAATTCCTTATTGAGGACCGCTCCATTGCCGAAACCCTTACAACAATTAATAAACAGCGGTTAAAATCTACATTTACAAAGATGGAAATAGAGATTTAGAAGATAATTACAATACAGAGGTAGCAAAGTTTGTTTTATTTTCAATTTAATACTGGAAAATCGATTTGGGTACTGCATACAAAATTTAGAAATGTCAGAGTCTCTCACAGTTGAAAAAGAAGGGCCCAACTATCATCGAAGACATATTACTGGGTGGCTGGACAAAATCGCACGTCGTGTTTTCTAAGGCTGATGTTACCGAACCAGATGACGAGACTTCGCAAACTTCGTCGCTACTGTGTACAAAAGTAAGTACGAAACACACATTCACGTTCGGTCGTCCTTAATTAATCGTAATATTAAAAGTATAACGTTATTGTAGTATGTTACGCCATTGAGTAGTTTTGCGCATGAAGCATTCGAAACCAATACAATCGTCATCAAAGATGCAACAGCAACAATGAGCGACAAGGTGAAAGTGCAAATAAATAGGTCTTCATAACGATTAAATGTTGTAATGGAAATTCAGTGTCGATAATAATTACAAATTATGAATATGCAGGCAATAGGCGATGTGACCGTATACGGTACTCATAAGAGTGGAATGAATACTTTCGTTGGTCTCGAAAATGACGGCGCAACGTGTTATATGAATTGCGTTTTACAGACACTGTTCTTTCTGCGTCCGGTAAGTATGTCAACACTATGAAGAGAGTTATACTACTTTTATAATGCGAAGCGTTCACTAACATTGTTTTCATTCTTTGGCTTCTTTACAGTTTCGCGAGGCTATTCTAACGAAACGAATTGCGGAGATCACGACGGATATCGGAGTCGTCGATGGCCTCAAGCAGACATTTCAGGATATGCTGACGGGCAACGAATCTGTGAAAGTGGCGAGCAAACTCATAAAGTATGCTGAGTTCAAAGGGTTCGAAAAGTACAAGCAATGCGATGCTCAAGAGTTCCTGCGCATACTACTTGACGAAATTATATCTGCAAGGAGAAATGAAGATCTGACAGCGATCGTGGAATATTTATTCAGTGGAACGACTTCAACCCACAGTGCGACGAGCGATTTGACCAGTCGGGTATCGGAAACCTTTAAAGACGTACAACTGAACGTGAAGGACATGATAAATAGTTGGTTGCATTTCTAAAGTATCTTTGTAGCCCATAATTTAAAAAAAATTGAGTAAATGAACTGTCGCTCTTACTCTGTCTACAGTCGAGGAATCATTGGAATTTAACACAAGGAAAGAGACAGTCGAAGTCCAACAGAAACTGCAGACGTCGATGACAAGAACAACAACATTCCTAAAGACGCCACCCGTGTTATTCTTCCATTTGAAACGATTTACATTTAATCCTGAAACGCGCACAACGGAGAAGTGTAACGACAGGTATGAGTGATTTGTCATTTTGCTTTAGTGAGAATTGTATTTTTATTTGAGATACAATTGAAAAATATAAAAGTTAAATTTTTTTGCTATCGAAGGTATGAATTCCCGAACGAGTTGGATCTCAACCCGTATAAGACCGATGAATCGACCGATGAACATTACGTGCTGTACTCAGTAATAACTCACTGCGGCGAGGGCAACAGGGGTCACTACATGACGTTCATCGACCCAGCTTGCAATGGAAAAGTAAAACTAAAATTTACATTGTACTTCATCTCGATTCCTCGCTGTACACATATAATTCTGCGAAACTTGTGAATTTGTTATAAAATATGATTATGATATAATCATCCGCTGGCCGAGGCGCGACGTTTTGTTATTGATACTTCGATGATCCGGATAACCAATTCATTCTCCGTGCGCGTTGTTTGTCTGATTTACAGTGGTACCAGTTTAACGACACCAAAGTATCGCGATGCATGGAAAACGATGCAATCGTGGGCAACTACGGTAACTCCCATAACGAAGACACGTCACTGACTGCAGACGAATGTTCGAATGCGTACATTCTAGTGTACATTAGAAAATCACAGTAGCATGACATGACATATACAGAACAGATTCAATTTTTCATGACTAGAGAGGTACATTACGGTTGAATCGAAGGAACAGAAATCCCTGCACGATTGGAGCATGTCATTTCTGTAGTAGAGTAGACGTGTTAAAAATCATGGTTTTTTTTCGTTTTTTTTAACGTAATTATAGCACGTTCCGGAACCCGAAAAAGAAGTCGTCATGCGCAATACGGATGTACGTCAATTACGAGCGAAGAAGTTGCCATTCGGACTTTTGAATGAAGATGATGATGAGACTAGCGGGAGGAAGTCCGTCGAGTCCGGCAACGGTTTGGTTGTCAGTAAAGCAATGCTGGATAATGGAAAAGATATTTCTGCGTTACTTAATTCAAAAAGTACTGACATCAGTTCCGACACAGTGATAACCAAAGCCGATCTAGCAACAACTATCGAAGCTAGCATGAAAAAATTGAGGAAAACTTTAATTAAGGAAATTCGTAAGAACGAGAGAAGAATCGAAAGATCGCATGAAGAAACAAAAACGAGAAAAGAGCGCGTGATTCCGATAGACCAGGACGATGATGGCAAGGTAACATTCAGCCCTTCAGTTTTGAATAATACTTGTACTTGATTCGTCAAAATGTTTTTGCCAATATTCTTCCGAGAAACCAACGATGCAAACGTTAATCTGCAGGTGGTGGTTTTCGGCGTTAAAGTTAGTTTGAAACATTTGCAAAAGGCAGCCGACGCTAGTACCATGAGAAAACGGGTAAACTCGATACTCGAGGCGATGTGGACACACGAGGAACGAGCGAACCTGACGATCGATAAAACCCGTCGAAATAAATACAAGCGTATCACCGACGAGGAGCAAAGCATTGTTAAAAGTAAAAGTTTGGACATTATCAATTGCATACATGAGGCATTCCGTCACCCAAAGAAAAAAAGAAAAAAAATTCCGAAAATTTGTCTAACAATTGGTTTCTATATTTTCAAAAGACACACAAAATTTCAAATTCAAAAAAAGTTATTTGCAACCATTTATTACTTTAACTACAACATCAATGTCTTGAAAATGGTTTACTCTATCTACATAAGAATTGTTTTTACATCATTGCGGCACGGGAAGGGAAGTTTCCGTGCTGCACAGAAAACTCTTTTTCCTAGCCTTGTGACGTCAAAGTGTATACAATATTCGACTGAAAAATGTTTTCTCAGCTCGTGGAGAAAAAGTTTTTCCGCCCTCGTGACGTAATATACTATAAGTGCGTCTTTTAATCAGCTATAAAATGAACATTTGTTCAAATTCAATCACGTTATTTTGAACGATATTAATGGCAAAATAAACAATAAAAAATCGTGTTTCGAGGTTAACAGCATTTTTTATTTTACCGAAAATTTATATTTATATTATGTTAGACAAACTAAATTTCCTGTAGAAATCATTTTTCGTAACACGTGCATGAACAGTGGTGCTTTTCATGGCAGTTTTACGGGACGAACGTGGCCAGTTTCATGGTAGTGTTAAAACAATAGATTAGCGCGGCGCAGTTCGCATTTTTTTCACTTTCATCCCCAGAGAAGCTCACTTTCATCCTTAGGGATGAAAGTTAGTAACCTCACTCTTTGCTGTTCGTCCCTTAAAACTACCATTCAAAGTACCACTATTCATGCACTTGTTACAAAAAGTATAGTGTGCAACGTGGGCCGAATTTAGCGATTGCGGCTCGTGTGATTGCAGCCCTCGCTTCGCTCGGGAGCAAACCTCACACTCGTCGCAATCGCAAACTTTCGGCCCGTGTTGGACAATATACTATGGGCCAGGAATTTGTGATGGCTTTTTTTAATAATAAAAATGGCTGTCTTTTGATCCAATTCGATTCCTATGAAACAATTTCGACAAAAAAATTGTTTTTGCCTACTTCAATTCGAAAAAAATAAGTCGGTACCAATATCCAACATTTTTAACCTCAAACAGATGAATGATAAAACTGTATACGTTTAAGGTGAAAACCGTCGGATATTGAAAACGACTTAATTCATTTGAATTCTGTTAGGCCAAAACAATCTTTTTGTCGAAGATGTTTAATGGAATTTGAATTTGATCAAAAGAAACAGTCATATTTTTATTATTGAAAAATAATTAAACGACTATCACTTTTGTTCAAATTCCAGGCCCATAAAATGATTTCGACAAAAAAGGTTGTTTTGTCTATCGTAATATAAAGATATATTTTCGGTAATATAAAACACACCGTTTACCTTAAAACACGATTTTTTTGTTTATTGTAGATAGCATAAACCATTTTCGAGATGTTAATATTTAAGTTGAAATAATAAATTATTGGAAAGTAAAACCAACAATTTTTTTCACTTCGAAATTTGGTGTTTCTGTTGGAATGAGAGAATTTGATTTTGAGACAAATTTTCAGAATGTGTTTCTTTTGTGGTCAAACTGATTTGGAATGCCTCACATATGAAAGTTAGGTTGCCAGACTTTCTTATTTTATTTATAATATGGATTTGCAGAACTCTGCCTCCACCTACAGAAACATCAGCACCTAAAAGCTGATCTTATTCATACTAACTTGTCAATGTGGATGAGTGACAAATTGAAGAATGACCGGCAGCGCTTGTCGTCGGCATACAAAGATAAGCGAAGGAAAATGCAGCGGGTGAAGGTGAAAGAATCCCGGATTCATACGGTCAGCTCCGATGAAACGAGCAGTGATGGGGATGATGGTACCTCGAAGATGAGAACACCGATTAAAAAGAGGCGAAGATGCATAATTGGAAGTAGTTCCGAAAGCAGCATCGAACGCGAAATGCCCAAACAGCGCAATGAAAAAAGAATTGACAACGAACCGCGTCCATTTGCCGACCTTATCGCCTTGCTGGAGAAATCAAAGTACCCATCACAGATTACAGCCGGACCCTAGCAAGTCGTGTCACCGCAATTTTACCGCAATTAACCCCTAGTTCACCAAAAAACGACTGACGTCGTTTTGTGCAAAAATGTTACGGCAAATCACTGCAAAACGACCGATATTATTTCATACTCGATCGGTCGTTTTCCGGCTAGTTGACGAAAAAACGACTGCAAAACGACCGACCTTATTTCATGCTTGATCAGTCGTTTTACGTTTAATGACCGAAAAACGACTGCAAAACGACCGATCTTTTTTCATTTTTTAATATTAATTAAATATTATTAAATTAATAAATGCGCGGACCAAGAAAATATGTGCGTGCTCCTGAAATATCGCATTTGGAGAAAAAAAAAATTAGTCACATCTATAGGTCTCGAACCCGCAACCTTCGGATTACTAGCCGAGTGCTCTGCCTGCTCGGCCACTCAGTTCGTTAATACATGTTAAACTCATGTTCCTTATAAGTTATTCGCCAAAACGTATGGTAGCTTATGAGGAACGTGTGTTGATCATACTTCAACGAACTGAGTAGCCGAGTAGGCAGAGTACTCGACTGGTAAACCGAAGGTTGCAAGTTCGAGACCTACCAGCGACACAATTTTTTTTTTTTTTTTTTTTTTTTTAAATTAAAAAAAGATCGGTCGTTTTACAGTCGTTAAACGTAAAACGACTGATCGAACGTGAAATAAGGTCGGTCGTTTTGCAGTCGTTTTTTCGTTAACTAGCCGGAAAACGACCGATCGAGTATGAAATAATATCGGTCGTTTTGCAGTGATTTGCCGTAACATTTTTGCACAAAACGACGTCAGTCGTTTTTGCGGTTGTTTATCGGTGGCACGACTTGCTAGGGGAGACACTGATGAAGCCCATTCGATCATGCTACACGGTTGGGAAGAAATTCGCGAGAAATTGAAGTGGCCCGACACGAAACTACGCGTCGTAATGACCCCCGAAACGCACGTTATCATTGACGGTAATTACCAAAAATTTGTAAGAATATCTTATCATTCCATAAATTATACTACTTTGTTTATAACATTAGGTTCTTGAAGCAATGTATTCGATAGTAATGTTTATTAAAAAACAAAGATTGTCTTTTACAGCGTGTTGTAGAAATTGTTATGGATAAGAGCTTGTGTTTGTGCAAAGCATACAAAAGTTTTCACCATTACATTTGAAATTTTCATAACACAGGGAAATGTCGACTGGTCGAACTTTCATATGAGAAGCAAGTACTTGTTGATATTTGCAAAATCGTGAAACGTCACAAATGCCCTCTGAAGGAAATATCCAAACATATTATTATTGAAGAGGAACAAAAAAATGGAAAACATCCAATTGAGATTATTCATTATACTTTTAACAAGTATATGACACGCAACAACGATAATGAATCATACAGGTTATATAAAGAATAATTGTAGATAATATTTGTACACATTCATTGAAAATTTGTACTCGATTTGATGACTGACATTGCAAATAATACTCTGCAGTTACAATGGAGAGAAGATACGAGCTTCAAGCTCGTATCCTACGTCCTCCTGCGGTCCCGTCCCAATTGGAACTACTACGAACTGAAAGGTCGACTCAGCACTCTTCTAGCGCCCTGTAAAAAATTACTGGATTCACGATATTACTACAATTGACATCGTTAGTAAAATTATTGAGCCATTCTTTTATGTACACAGGTATCACTACTGAAGACGAAGATGAATTGATGTCATCATTCGCTACTATCTATTCCAACGACAGCAACACTGAAACTGACGACTGCACGATGATTAAATTGACGAATCGAGAAGAAACATTCCAATTGGACGGAATATGTCTGATGGCTGAGATACACAAAGCTGTAAATTTCCTGGATGCATGAACAAGAAAAACGTGAAATACATTTTTATAAGATTTTTATGTTGGAAACCGGAATGTAAATTAAAAAAAGCTCCAGAACATTAAAGAAGCAATAGTTTGAACTTACCTTTTTTCCACGTTTATGAAAATTGACGCTATTTTCAACTAAAAACCTCAAAACTATTGTTTAACGAAGATGAAATGAGCTAAAGAAAATGAACGGTGATATGACAGCGTATTCGTTATTACAGAATCTTGCTAGAGTGCTCTACACAGAGCTGATATACGTGCCACCGTTTATTGTCCTGTGCACCAGTTCAGTAATATTATGCAATAAGGGATTCGCTTTATCTTCATAAGTATACCAAAAAGATTGGTATTTATATAATTAAATAAATACCAACAAAACTACGAACTACAAGAAAAAATGAGTATACAGTTAATACATCATACCGATGAAACTACCGACCGATGTCAAAAAGTTAATAGTTGTTTTATGGGCAGTATATACTACATTAACTACCGACAAGAAATATCCATGTCAGTATATACTTCGGTAACCCATACCGAAATAACTACTTATGAAATTGCGTAGAATTTTCAGTATTGGTTACCAAAGAAAATACGGACTAGGAAAAAACCTATTGGTAGTGATTTTGGTATGTAAATCAGTAGGAAAATTTTCGTTTGCTTACGTGTAGTCTTTTCGGTAGTTAGGTCGGTAGCAGAACCCGCTAGGGTATAATCATATAATTTAAAAAAAAATTAATTTAAATTCGATCGCGAGATTTCTTATCGTTACAATAGAACCAATTGAGATTGAAAGAAAAAAAAGTTATCAAGTTTACAATAAGAAATTATTATTACACATCGCAATGTCGAGTAGAGAGGATTTTTTTATAGCAGTCTTTTAATAGGTTGGAATTAGAAGATCATCATTCTATATACATAACACAAGAACATCGATGGTGCTTACATCTAATCGTCATTTGTATCACTCACGCAGCAAGTACACTTTTCTTTTTTTTTTCTTTTGTAAACGCAACATTCACTGCGATTTGATAACAACGATGATCATTTCATATAATACAACGTTTGGATGAATACTTTTCATTTTTTTCCATCGACGATCATTGAAACTTGCACAAGTTTCTTATAGACGAAAATTCTCGAACTATTAAATGAATGCATTTAACTATGTTTTAATTTGGCTTATAGAAAAATATTAGACGACAATTTTGTTGCCTACTTTTAGTCATGCATTTTATAAGACTCTCGACACGTTGATACTAATTTTTTTTTATACAGTAAAAAATAAAATAATAATTCCCGGTTCACCGGGTTTTACTTATTAGTATTCTTTTGTAACGATCGCGAACAGTCGTGGGAAAAGTCTATATAATCTTGTTATGCGATTTCATTCGATGAAAAAAAAATTGAACTTTTACATGATACAAAGGTTCTGTCTCAGATAAACTTGACGACTTCTTGCAACGACCATACGAGCAGTCGTTCATTCGTTTCATATAATCTCTCTGAATTTTTGGAAAAAAAAAAAAAAAAAAAAAAAAACCGCTTCGACGAATAATTGCTACGAACAAACTTAGAAACAACGTTTTTATAGTCGAATCATTAATCTGTATAACGGTTCATCATTGAAATAATAATAGAAATAGATATAAGTACGTGTCTCTATAACATACTTTCATTCGTTTTGTACACGAAAAAGAAAAAAAAATTTACGTGAAAATATAATTGATTCGTTTAACAACGCGAAGGAGATATTTTCTATGAGAAAAATATTACAAAGAGTATAACGAACAATGGCACTGATTCCGTAAGTAGGATTCGTGTATAGAGCAATTTTTCATCTTTTTCTTTATATACGCTGGTGGGACTAAAATATTCTTATCGTATATAATATATATTTACCATAGTAAAACACGGAGACTAATCAACCGCGAAATTTTTTCTCGAGGATATTCACGGATTACGGATTTTTCGCTTCCTATTGGAGCAATCAATACAATTAAATGGTACTCAGTGGGGATTCGATAACAAACTACTCAAGATGATTGAGGTTGTACTCTGTCTCTAATCTGAATGTGCTCCAAACTCATCACAAGTAACTTGTCCTTTTTTTTCTTAATCAAGGCAAATTCACGAGTTATAAATAAATAGATTGATTCTATCTCTTATCGTATCGTAAGTTCCGTACAACAGGTGTATAAAATATCTCACATAGTCGTCTTATAAAATGATCAATAATGGATAAACCTTCGTTTCGTCGAAAAATAACAACTACTATACTCTTTGCATTCAATGACAAAAAAAAGAAACAAGAAAACACCACTTGTTCATAAACTTTTTAATATTGGAAAAATTGGAGTTTACGGACACCGGAGACAGTGGATCGTTTTCTCATTTCTTTTTCAACAGATTTGTTCCCGGAAATTTTGTATGCGGCGATCACTATAGTCGTGGACCGTTCGTTGAGAAAGATGAGCGTTTTTTTTTTTATAATATCTCGTCGCTAACGATATAGTCTGTTTATAGTTCAAGAAAGTTACCGCATTCCATGATATTTCGAAGATAAGAAGATTGTGTTAGCTCTCGTTGGGTCTGCGCTCGTCGATACAACACAGGAAAGTCCAATGACGCGCAATCGACAACGTCTGCTTGCCCTATGCAAGATTGACAAATCTGCAGAAATTAAAAGATCGTTCATTATTTTTAAACGTCATGTTTTCGTAATTTACCCGTAATTCACTAAAATGGTTAACGAAATTTTGTCAACGATTTACAAGAGTTTCACTCATAAAAAAACTTGTTCTTACCGCCGTTACGTGACTCCTTTGTCGATCCAATCTTCGGAGTTTATCGTGAAGAATGACCACAGTATCACAGTATCGGATTTACTACGCAATTCGCACAAAAATCCTTGTTCGACGCTTGTCCGCAAGCTGAGCACACAATCGTACCAAAATATTGAAAAATCGTCGACTTTGTTTGTCTGCCGGTTGACCAACGGGATTATTTAATATATGTCTATGTCGCATAGCTCTGTACCTATTAAAAGTGCAACGAAATTTTACGTCAGCCTACACATGGAACAAAACGAAAATAAAAAATATACACACTAACCAATCGTTTACATCGACGCCCATGAGATTTAAAGATCGATTCAGCGGAGGAATGATGACTCTCGTTACATAATAAATTTCGTTGGGTCTTAAACCAGGATCGTTGATCAGTTCCCACGGTGTTCTTCCACGAGGGTCTTTTTTCATCAATCGCTGCGTAAGTTCAAGTGCCGCAAGTTTTCGCCTTGTAACCCTTGAAGCCCGGAAACTCTTTCGCAAACGTGAGATCTTGTATTGAAAACCTTGCCACGTAATACTTTGTCCAATTGCCTCGTTGCGTATTTTTTTACTAGTGACACGTCCATCGCTTCGAATAAAATCTTCAGGGTCTTCTCCAGTATCTGCGCAATCGCGGCGAAACGTTAAATTTACAAAAATTGTTTGATAAACTATCACGTAATTAATTGTAATAACAAAATTTGATTTACCTTAGAAACGGCTGGACATCCGTCTCTGCGAACAGGAGGTGTGCCTGAGATTGCTGAAGATTATCCTGAGCGATTCTGTGAATTTTTTTAGCTGAATGTTGCTCTTCTTTCGCGAAATCCATCTCTTTTTGTAGACCGCTAAAATTAAAGTCGAATTATGCAACGTACTTTCTAAATCATTGCCGAATAAAGGGATAATAAGAAAAATAATATGAAAACTTACGCAATCGCCTCTTTTTTCGAAACATGGGTCTTCCAACTTTACCTCCGTACGTGCGATAATTCGGATCAAGAAAGAATCCATCGCCTTTTCGGGTCAAAGCGCGTTTACAGTGTGCTGGTACTTGGCGATGATCGGAGAGTATTGCAGCAGCTTCGGTACTCGTAGATATCAAAAGTACGCACCGGGGCTCACGCTGATCGATAATACAATTGGATACATTTGGGTAAGATATCTCCATCACGTCAGAGATTTATCTGGATGGTGTACGCACTGCGCACTGATGTCGTGGTCCTATAAGAATAGAGTATCGAATGAAAATCATCTCGTATGTTTATGAGTGCAAAAATAATTGTAGACGCGATCAATTTTTTACCGTACCTGATGAATAAGGAATTTCCTGCAAAAGAGGTTAGGCGATCGTTATCCTCTATAGATTTCATTTATTAATGTACCGAGGATCTTAGCATCTTTTGCATTATCAACGGCGAAGCCAGTGAGAATATTTGCCCATATACCCTAGCAAGTCGTGTCACCGCAATTTTACCGCAATTAACCCCTAGTTCACCAAAAAACGACTGACGTCGTTTTGTGCAAAAATGTTACGGCAAATCACTGCAAAACGACCGATATTATTTCATACTCGATCGGTCGTTTTCCGGCTAGTTGACGAAAAAACGACTGCAAAACGACCGAACTTATTTCATGCTTGATCAGTCGTTTTACGTTTAATGACCGAAAAACGACTGCAAAACGACCGATCTTTTTTCATTTTTTAATATTAATTAAATATTATTAAATTAATAAATGCGCGGACCAAGAAAATATGTGCGTGCTCCTGAAATATCGCATTTGGAGAAAAAAAAAATTAGTCACATCTATAGGTCTCGAACCCGCAACCTTCGGATTACTAGCCGAGTGCTCTGCCTGCTCGGCCACTCAGTTCGTTAATACATGTTAAACTCATGTTCCTTATAAGTTATTCGCCAAAACGTATGGTAGCTTATGAGGAACGTGTGTTGATCATACTTCAACCAGAGATGAGTAGGGAGATTACCAGTGGAGCGATATTTCTGATTTCGCTTTTTTCGGCGTCCGCTGCGCCGCCCCACTGGAGAGTTGCCGAACTAGACCCATGTTTTTGATTGGTCGAGTATATACAGATATATTCCACGCGAGATTCGTAAGCTTTCGAAGCTCACAATCGGGCCTGAACGTTTGCGCCCGCTGCGAGGATACCGGGACCGAGTATTTAAATTTCAGCTATCGCACGAACTTTAGCGTACTGTCTTCGAGCCTTGGTTGACGATATTTCAACGGTAAATAATTTCGCGTTGACTCCCGCACCGAACGAATTTTTACTCGTTTGTGTTTTTATGTTAGCGTTTATTCGTAATTTAATAAATGTATCTTCGCAGCAACGTATTTGAAATTTTTTATGTTATTCTTCAAATTAAAAAATGCATGTAGAAATTTTTTCAGATTTATTTTTATCGAAGTTTTTGGGTTATAAATAATTAAAGCTATTTAAATAAGGCCCTAATTTAAAAATCTCAAGAAATTCTCCAAAATACTATGATGTGCACCAAAACGTTTGAACCATAGACCAGAGGGAGCCGAGACCTCATGCTACTTTTGTTTCCTCATAGAGGAAGCTTTGTTTTCATTTTTAAAAAAATGTTGAGATTTTTATGTCGGGACACTTAGACACTTTGTCCAAAACTTCCAGAAAAGTGATCTAGAAAAAATGTCCGTTTGTATATGTGTGTGTGTGTGTGTATGTATACAACTCCGAAAATTCGAACGCCAATAACTCAAGAACGGTTTTGTTTATCGCGCTCAAATTTGGCACACAAATGTAGCAACAGACCCTCTTCAACTATAGCAATTTTCGACAAAATCTGTGCGAAAATTTCGATGTTATGCCGTTTTGAATTTTTTGATAAAAGGAGGTGGTCGCTATAACTTTTGTAAAATTTAGTCTATTTTGCTAAATAGTTGGTTATAAGAGCAGGTGCACTCAACGTTGTTTGATATTGAATTTGGCTCGAATCGGTAAAGTGGTTCAGATTTTATGGAATTTTGAATTTTTCAAAAAATTGACATTATTGCTCTATTGTAACTTTTGCAAAACTTGAGATATCGAGCTCAATTTTGTATATAAATGAAACAATATTCAGCCATTATATATGAGGCATTCCATCCCCATTCGACCTGGGTCTGACCCTCGACCTCCTTGATTTGGCTCGTAATTTTTTGTAGGATTGGTTAGGCCCTCAAATGCACCAGATTTTATTTTTTTATTTTTTCTATGCAAATTTTTTTTCAAAATATTTTTTTAGTGACATATCGAATGCCCTAATTTAAAAATCTGAAAAAATTCTGAAAAATACTTTGTTGAATATCAAAATTTTCTAGCTTATAGCCAAAGTGGGCAGAATTTTTCTTCTTATAGTTTTTAAGCTTTTTTGATTTAAAAAAATTATGAAAAAATAGAAAAAAAAATTATCTACTACAAGTGATTAGTCAAACGTTTATTTATGTAAACTCGGATTTTTTTAGAATTTTTTCAGGTTTTTAGGAATTTGTCAAATTTTTCTGAACTAAGACTATTACAGCACCATACACGCCACATTCTAGCACTAGCATGCCATAATTTAAAAATCTGAAAAAATTCTGAAAAATACAGTTTCATATACAGAACTGTTTGACAAGTCGTCCATAGTAGTTTGAGTTTTTTTCTATTTTTTTAATAATCTTTTTAATCAAAAGAATTTAAAAAGAATGTGAAGAAAAATCTTTCACACTTTGGCTCTAAGTTAGAAAATTTTGAGATTCAATAAAGTATTTTTCTGAATTTTTTTCAGATTTTTTAATTAGGGCATTAGATATGTCACTTTAAAAAAATATTTAAAAAAAAATTTGCATAGTAAAAACAAAAAAAATAAAATCTGCTGCATTTGAGGGTCTAACCAATCCTACAAAAAATTACGAACCAAATCGGGGAGGTCGAGGGTTAGACCCAGGTCGAATCGGGATGAATGCCTCATATGTATCATTTAGTGACAAACGGTATGAAATTTGTGATTTTATGGAATGTTGAATTGTTTTTAAAAATATACGTTATCACATTTACATTCGGAAACGTTCTAATAATAACGGAATAGCGAAGTAGAAAAGCGAATTCACAACATGTTTATTTATCTAATTTAAACAAGGATGCAAAGTAGAACCTTGCACATTGCTTCCTCATTATTTTTCGCTTTTTACAAAGCTTCCTCTATGAGGAAGCCAAAATTGAATAACATACTTTTTTGCATCCTCATAGAGGGAGCTTTGTATTTTCATTTTATAACATTATTCAAAGGTTCTCATAAACGTTAAATAAACAACGCTTCGATTTAAAAATCTCAAAAAAATCTCAAAAATACTGTGATGAACAACATTTTTGGGAAGGAAAAAGAGGAAGAAGACCTTTTTCAATTTTTTTTCTTCATTTTATAATATTAATTAAAGGAGTTTCAAACGTGAAGGAAACCGCTCCGATTAAAAAATCTCAAAAATACTACGACGAATATATAGATTAGTCTGAGATCAATAAATATGATTTATTATTATTATTCTGAAAAAAATTTGCCGGCGGGTTCTATGTGAAAAGGTGCATATGGAGGGCCAGACACACACTTTTGCAAGTTTAATAAAATAATCTGCATTTTTTTGGGAATACATTTTCGAGGCATTCTATCCCGATTCGACCTGGGTCTGACCCTCGAACTCCTCGATTTGGCTCGTATTTTTTTGTAGGATTGGTTAGACCCTCAAATGCAACAGATTTTAATTTTTTATTTTTTCTATGCAAATTTGTTTTAAATATTTTTTTAAAGTGACATATATCGAATGCCATAATTTTAAAATCTGAAAAAATACTGAATAATTCTTTGCTGAATAAAATTTTTTTATAGCTTATAGCCAAAATGGGCAAGATTTTTCTTCTTGTAGTTTTTAAGCTTTTCTGATTTAAAAAATTATTAAAAAATAATAGAAAAAAGTTAATCTACTACAGGCGACTCGTTAAACGTTTATTTATGTTAACCCAGATTTAAAAAAAAAATCCAATTTTTAGGAATTCATTAGATTTTTCTGAACTAGGACTATTCCAGCACCATACAAACCACATCTAGCACCAGCATGCCATAATTAAAAAATCTGAAAGCATTCTGAAAAATACAGAATATATATAGAAATGTTTCATATACAGAAATGTTTGACAAGTTGTCCATAGTAGATTGATTTTTTTTTCTATTGTTTCATAATTTTTTAAATCACAAAAGCTTCAAAACTATAAGAAGAAAAATCTTGCCCACTTTGGCGATAAGCTAGAAAATTTTTATATTCAACAAAGTATTTTTCAGAATTTTGTCGGATTTTTAAATTATGTCTTTAGATATGTCACTTTAAAAAAAATATTTGAAAAAAATTTGCATAGAAAAAATAAAAAATAAAATTCTGGTGCATTTGAGGGTCTAACCAATCCTACAAAAAGTTACGAGCCAAATCAAGGAGGTCGAGGGTCAGACCCTGGTCGAATCGGGATAGAATGCCCCGAAAATATATTCCCAAAAAAAATTCAGATTCTTTTACTAAACTTGCAAAAGTGTGTATCTGGACCTCCATATGTAGCTTTTCACATAGAACCGGACGGCAATTTTTTTTCAGAATAATAATAATAAATCACATTTATTCATCTCAGACTAATTTATATATTCGTGATAGTATTTTTGAGATTTTTAAATCGGGGCATTTTCATTTACGTTTGAAATTCCTTTAATTAATATTATAAAATGAAACAAAAAAAAATTGAAAAAGGTCTTCTTCCTCTTTTTCCTTCCCAAAAATGTTGTAGTTCATCACAGTATGTTTGAGATTTTTAAATCGAAGCGTTGCTATTTAACGTTTAAAAAATCTTTGAATAATGTTATAAAATGGAAAAAAAATAGTATGAGGTCTCGGCCCACTCTGGTCTATGGTTCAAACGTTTTGTTGCACATCATATGATTTTGGAGAATTTGTCAAGATTTTTAAATTGGGTCGTTTTTTAAATAGCTTTAATTATTTATAACTGAAAAATTTCGATAAAAAGAAATCTGAAAAAATTTCTGCATGCATTTTTCAGTTGGAACAATAACATAATAGTATATCGAACAACAGTTGCGAATAGCAATAAATACGTTGCTGCGAAGATACACTTATTAAATTACGAATAAACACTAAGATAAAAAAACAAACGTATAAAAATTCGTGCGGGCGCGAACGCGAAATTATTTACCGTTGAAATATCATCAAGCAAGTCTCGAAGACAGTACGCCAAAGTTCGTGCGATAGCTGAAATTTCAATATATGATCCCGGTATCCTCGCAGCGGGCGCAAACGATCAGGCCCGATTGTGAACTTCGGAGCTTTCGAATCTCGCATGGAGTATATCTGTATATACTCGACCAATCATAAACATGGGTCGGAAGCGCACAATTTTCCACGTAAAGTATATCTATATATACTCGACCAATCAAAAAGATGGGTCTAGTTCGGCAACTCTCCAGTGGGGCGGCGCGGCGGATGCCGAAAAAAGCGAAATCAGAAATATCGCTCCACTGGCAATCTCCCTACTCATCTCTGCTTCAACGAACTGAGTAGCCGAGTAGGCAGAGTACTCGACTGGTAAACCGAAGGTTGCAAGTTCGAGACCTACCAGCGACACAATTTTTTTTTTTTTTTTTTTTTTTTTTTTTTAATTAAAAAAAGATCGGTCGTTTTACAGTCGTTAAACGTAAAACGACTGATCGAACGTGAAATAAGGTCGGTCGTTTTGCAGTCGTTTTTTCGTTAACTAGCCGGAAAACGACCGATCGAGTATGAAATAATATCGGTCGTTTTGCAGTAATTTGCCGTAACATTTTTGCACAAAACGACGTCAGTCGTTTTTGCGGTTGTTTATCGGTGGCACGACTTGCTAGGGTACCGTAGACGATTCGCGTTTTTTATATCGAAATACGATCGAAGAATTGAAGTAACCTATAAATTTTGTTATTCCGTCAATCGACCTCCAATGGCTGAGCGAATCTTGAACACCCAAGAAGCCTCTGCGTACCTAATGCTGCTTAAGATTCTTCTCACTGCTAGATTGCACGTGTCCAAGAAAGAGAGAATCTCGGAGTCACTGTTTCTCAGGAACAAACACTAAACCGGCACATCGGTCACACGATTTTGGTCCATTTGTACCTGTACTCATGTCAGACGCGTCGGCTGCAAGCGGAAGTGCTGCCATGACACCTATGGCGCATGACATGACCAGCAACGTACTGCGTGCTAATGAAACCCTGCCCCAGGGCCCATTTGGTTTTTTAAAGTTTCCAGCTAAATGAAGGACCACCAAACGTTTTAATTACGTTATTCGTGACCACCAAACGATTCCGCATCGATTGAGCCCTAATCGAGTCGATTTGAATTTAAAAAAAAACGTTTGGCTAACTTTGGGCCTTATTTAGTTTTTTAATTATTGTAATTCAACGATTGACCACCAAACATTTTAATTAGACTACCAATCACCACTAAACGACCACCAATCAATTGGTATATTCCAAAAAAAAAATGAATTAAAGTTGCATGGCTAACTTTATCCAGCCCATTACAGGATACTTAATCGGTCATTAACCAGTTAAATGTTCGGCTACTTAACCGGTCATTAACCGGTTAAATATTCAGCTACTTAACAGGTCATTAACCGGTTCAATATTCGGCTACTTAACCAGTTAAATATCCAGCTACTGCTCTGTTTATTAACCGGTTAAATATCCAGTTACTGGTCTGTTTATTAACTGGTCAAATATCCGATTGCTTAGCCGGTTATTTACCGGACTTACATCACTAACAGACATACGATGCTACGTTGAAAAACAAATCGCGGTGTGGCGTTGTTCTCGCTCGCTAAAGTTTATTTTATTCAAGTGTATTCGCTCTCTTGGCCGTTTTGCGGTGGGTGATGGCTCGAAAATTCGATGGACATAATCGTCCGGGGATAATAATTGCTCCGTCACAATCTGACAGATGAGGGCCGTTCGTTTCGAATACCGGGTACCCGCGGATCTTCCCCGTCGCGAAGTGCCGATTTTCGAACACGCGGCCCCTCTTAACGCATAAACTAACGAAACATCATTAAGTAAACGCCTCGAATCACTATTCACGATTTTTTCAGTGAATCGAACAAAACCTTTGTCTCTAGTCATCGCACCACAAACTTAAAAAGCTTTTTATCCATCGATAACGAACAAAAAACGTTATGATAAAGTAACACAATGTTATGTAAGAACATTGAAGAAATTATTCAATCACTCCAAGGTGAAAATACAGACCAATTTCCAATGTTAATCAGCATCTTTCTTACTCATTAAAAAATGTTACTTTTTCTATTTGACAGGCATGATTATGATTTAATTTGGAAAAGTAAAAGAAGAAAATTAATCGTAAACCATGGCATCGGCGGAGGAACAAAATCAAACCACCCTGGAGTTCTATCAGGCAATGGCGGATTTCAAAAACATGTTTCCACAAATGGATGATGATGTAATTGAAGTAAGGACAATGTGAAATTTAGAGCCATAAATTGATTTTTCAGTTATCAAACAAATGCACAAGTTTGCAGAATAATAATAATTGTCTGTAACTTTAAATGAATGGTTCGCAATTACAAACATTACAGATTAAGAAATAAAAAACACTAAACATTAACTGAAAACAAAAAGATACTAAAATCAAATTACATGTTATAAAATGAAATTAAAATAGATAAAAACTATTATATGTATAGGGCATTCCATACCAAGTCAGCCACCTCAAAAAGGGTTCATATATTTTTTTAAATTTGTTCGGTAAAGAAAACATGTTTCATAAATCGATGGAGATGTAATAGAAATAAGGCCAATGTTTAGTTTAGAGTGATAAATTGATTTGCCTATTACCAAATGAATGCACAAGTTGCGTGTTACTGAATCTTGTGTCGAAATAATAATAATTATCTGTAACTTTAAACGAATAACTGACAAATACAAAATTACAAATCTTAAAAAATAAAAGCACTAAATGTTAACTCAAAATAAAAAGACGCTAAAATAAGAAATGACACATGATAAAATGATGATGATATTGATCATTTTTTTTATGTTTGACAAAAAATGTTCAATAATTTCTTTTTGTCTTCTGTTGTAATTTCTAAACATAATAATGGAAAATCTATGAAATTTTCAGAACAATCAAAATGGTCCTACTCGGAGGAAAAAAAAAGTTTAGAAACTACAACAAAAGACAAATAGAAAAATGTTGATAATTTTTTTTTATGTTTGAAAAAAGATCTTCAATATTTTTCTTTTTGTCTTTTGTTGTAGTTTCTAAGCATAATAATGGAAATTCTATGAAATTTTCAGAACAATCGAAATGATCCTACTTGGAGGGAAAAAAATATTAGCACTTTATTTTGACAAAAAGTGGCCGAAAAAGATGCTGGGAATATATATATATATATTTTTGTCTTTTGTTAAACACTTGACAACTCTTTTTCAACCTATTTCCTTCGTTTCAGATATTGCACTTGAATTTTATGATTTACGTTTTTTCAGATAAACCGAAATCTCCGTTTACTTGTTCACTTTCGGATCGTTTTTCATCTAGAGCGATAGACAGAAAAAAATCATTATTTAAATTGAATAAAAAATGCAAAACAGTTTATATAATATATACAAATTGTTTTGCATTCTTGAATGCCATTCTTTAAACAGAATTTAATAATGATTTTTTTTTAAGCATGAGAAATAGACTAAAAAACCATGGTCAAATATTTAGCAAATAAGACAAAAATAAGAATAAATATTGAAAATCTCTTTCAAACATACAATAAAGTTGAAAAAGTAATCCAGGCTTGATATAATAAGTATTGACAGTTAACAAAAACCTGTGATACGCAAAGAGCTATTTTACTTTAGTTATTTTGTCATTTTCTAGTTACTAACACGACCAAAAGTTATGGAGGTTCCATCGCGCTAATTTTTTTGTAGTTTATAAATATAATAATGGAAATTTTGTAAGACTTTCATCACAATCGAAATTACCCCTCTCAGCGAAAAAAATATTACTTTATTTCGTCGAAACGTATCTGAAAATTATATTGTAGGGGCATGAAAAAAATTTAATTCGAACGTTCATTCGAAAATGTAAATTTTACATCTGAACATATTTTTTGTACAATCAGTGGTTTTGAATATGTAGCGAAGAGAAAAGAAAATCGGTATAAAATTTTGGTCGTATAACATAGATGTTCAAATTCTGAAATAATGTGAAAATGTCTGTGACACTCTAAGCTTAAGGTAGTTCGGCGATGAGGGGCTGAAATCAAAACAATGATTATTATTTTGTTATGCAATCATTTATATGTGTATATATAACAATATATCTTATCAAGAAGGTTTGTGGCGACCTAAAAAGACCGTTAGACGTTGATTTTCATGTCAAATAATAAAATTTCATGTGAAATAAATCACAAGGAGATATGTTATAGCGCGTCTCTTGACTAGTTTTTCAGGTTGTGCCAACGCCTGAATGCGTGATTTATGAAATTATTTACATTTAACTATTGCGTTATCATGGCAATATGATGGAATACGGTCACTTGTTATTAATATTTTCGATAGAAAAAGCCGACAAACGTCGTAAAATGCAAGTCATTTTTTTAAATATGTAACTATTTTCCGGATTCGCGAAATCACGGCAGCGACTTGGCAACGCCGCACGGCTGATACCGTTGGCACGATCTGACAGTGAAGGCGCACAATTCAAATTGTAAGATAGACCAACCTCGAAACGGTGGAAAATTTACGTAAAACAAAGAAGTTAATTCGAGTAAAAGAGCTCTTGAAAATTTTGAAAACGCTAGAGAGAAAAGAGTACATACGGGAGTGCAAGCTAAAGTCGAATTAGCAGGTCCGAAGTATGAGGTGCATGGATACCGATTAGTAAACATAGCCACGATTTCCAAAAGGATGAAATACAATTCGTGTGCCACGATTCTTTCTTTCGACTTCGTGGAGTCTGAGAAGAGACAGGGCTTATCACGGATAACCTATTCAGGCTATTATCGATCAGTCTTTATATCACTTCACTTATAATTAAATTGTCACAGTTTTCACTAGTAGAGATTTGGTATTTGAATTACCGCGCGCGCACGCGTATGTGACATTCATAAATACTGCTATCAAACGTCACGAGCCCAACGTGCGACGGTGTTGCTGCGTCGCTACTGTCCATTCGGGAAAGTAAGTGATTCAGCACCGAAAATTTATCTTTAATTATTAATTTCTGAAAATCTATGCGGTTGATCGGGTTCATCTTCAACCGTATGCTCTGTCACACTGTCCTCTTTCTATTAGTATATTGGTTACAGTCATATTTTGTAACAGATTATGAGAAAACTCGGGTTATTCATACGATAGCCCCGGTTTTCCTATAAGACCAATATTAAAACTACCTACTTTTGAAATTAAATATCTAGAGAACGGTACGGTCAATCATCTTTTCTCGGGGCTGTATTTATTAAGGAGAATTCAATCTTTGATATTAAAAATAACATAAAACACTTTTTGCAAAAGCTGTTCATCATTGAACTACCTTAAAATAGTACTTTGCGATACAAGGGCGAGAAAGCGATCATTATATGCAGGTTGGGAAGTTGATCGCACGAGCTCCACGAGTATCACAGCAGCACGAGCCGAATGCGAGTGCTGTCTGTGGTACGAGTGCGGCGAGTGCGATCAACTTCACAACCGTCGTATGATGATCGCTCTGTATCGCATAATACTTTTTGTAACAAATGCATGAGAAGTGCTACCGAGTGTAATGTCGCGTGCGTGCGAGAAGTGATTCCCGTGCGAGAAGTGCGTCCGAGGAGGAAAATAGCATCGATGGCCGTAAAGCGCCACTTACGCCACGCGCGGCAGGCACGAGAAGTAGCACTTCTCATCCATGCGTTAGAAAAAAAAATTATGAGTACCCTTTGAGACCACTTAAAATTCTACACAAGCGTGGAAGCGCTTATCGTTGGCAAGAGACTCCATTTTTAGTTATGGCGCCGTTTAAGATACGGGACTAGCAAAAGGACATAAATGAGGGATACTCTCCTTACTACACTTCAAATAATTTTGAAAACTGCAAACTTCGACTTTGCAGCTTTATTTTTTCTAACCATAAATTTTCAATATAAACGTTCTATTACTAAAAAATTGTGAAAATAACACAAAAACAAGAAAAAATAATTCAGAAGCATTTGTAAGGTTCTACTTTACAGGCTTGTTTATGCTCTAAAGACATTTTTCTAGAAATTCAAAGTGTTGTAAATTTTTACCACTTTACCGATTTTTCTCAAATTTGTATTTAAACCTTGTGCCATTATAGTCCATATGAGAACCAAATGTAAGCTAAGCCTATAGAAAATATCAATTATTAAAAATTTCATAACAGCAATATTTTCTTTTAATAAATCAAAATCGAGATTTTACAACATAGCAACCGTTCCTTGGATTAAATTCACGAATGATAATCGTTTATCGTGATTCATATGGAAAATTTCAACCAGATATTTCAGAATTTACACGAATTAAAGTGTTTACAGACACTTTAAAAAAATTGAAATTGTAATAAAACTACAGCCAATATGTCGATTCTTGCCAAATTTAGTACCAATCATGATTTAATGTTAATCCATTTGAGTACAAAATTTCAGCCTGATAATCCGTAATTTACGAATTTCGTAACGAAAAACGACTTTTTCTAAACCAGTTTTCTCAATGTTTTGACCATTCTGAGTGCCTTGACATGGAAATCTCGAAAAAGAATGTTTCTTGAAAACAAAGCTCTTCTCAAAGAGGAAGCAAAAAGAAAACGCACATTTCTATTACGTCATTTTACTAATTAATTTACGCTAGTCCTTAAATGTATACGAGCATCGAACTTATAGAAAAAAACGTATTTTTAAGGCGGTACTGCGCTCGAATCAAGGCGCGGTAAATACGACAATAGACCAGCTCCTTGCTATGAGTACCGACAACGAGAACGAAAAAATCCGCAGCGAATTGGAAGAGAATGAGGAACCCAGCAAAACTCGGAAAGTGATAAAAGCCGAGCCAGGGAAATCTCTGAGGAGTATTCACAAATGGCAACCACCACTTCTCGGTCCATTGCCCGATACTTTTCTCAGAATTCCACAACAATTGCCGGAGGGTTTGGAGACTGTGGAGTCGAGTACTGCGCACGACACTTCGATGCTCGAGGACGAGAGAATCGCCATGTTTTTGCAGAACGAAGAATTCATGGCTGAACTTCGCTGGAACCAGGACTTTCTAACTACATTGGAAAATGGTTATTATAAACTCTCCAACATTTTGACTAACAGTGACTCGTTAGTTTTTTTTCTGCTCTAACAATTTAATGCCTTCTACATTGTTTGCTAAATTAGATGCTAAACTGCAAGGTACGGGAATTGAAAAATGCACCGGTTCTGCAACTCACGATGACGAGGATCTCTTTAAAGAAAGACTAAGAAATATGGGAAAAGGTAATGACAATTTGACAAATTAAGGAGACCTAAGGGTTTATACTGTCTTTTAATAACAAAAAGGTTGCAAAGTCGGGCCTTGCATATTGTTTCTTTAATTTGCACCTTTCTCAGAGCGATCTCTGCGAGGAAGCATCCCTAGCATGTCTAAATACCGTCGAAAGCAACGAAAAAGCACTGCATGTTTTTCGAATATAAAAAAAAGATGCAAAGTAGAACTTTGCACATTGCTTCCTCATTAATTTTCATATTTTGCAACGCCGCCTCTATGAGGAAGTTTCTTTAATTTATTTTTGGCTTCCTCATAGAGGAAGCTTTGCGAAAATAAAAATTGACGAAGCAATGTGCAAAGTTCTACTTTGCATCCTTATTTTAAATACCAATTAAAAAAGTACGAAAACAACAATTTTCATAAATTCAAAATTCGATAAAATCTAAACCGCTTTATGTATTTCGCTTAAATTCAATACCAATCGTCATTTTTCATTGCTTTATTCGTCAAAAACTGTTTAAGCTCATTATCTAAAAAATAGTGGCAGCTACTGAGCATGCAGAGATTTTTTTAAAAATCTGAACCACTTTACCAATCGTCACCAAATTCGATACCTACTACAACTGGATGTTAATTTTACCTTGCAAAAGATTTGAATAGATTTGGTCGAACCTAACTTAAATACGAACGAAAACAAATTTTTTTCGAAAATTCAAAATTTTATAAAATCTGAACCGCTTTATGGATTTCGCTCAAATTCAATACCGACCTTCATTTTTCATTTCTCTATTTCTCCAGAATTATTTAGCTCATTAGCTAAACAATTGCGGAAGCTAGAGAACATACAGATATTTTTCGAAAAATTGCAAGGCTTATAAAATCTGATTTTTTTTTTCAATTTTTTCGAAAATGTATATATAGGAAGGGGCGTTGCTCCTCTACCAGCGTTCCAAATTTCAGCTTGATTGTTAAAGCCGGTTTCGAGATACAGCGGTTTCATTTTGCAAGCGTGCCACACATACACATACATACAAACATACATCCGGACATTTTTTCTAAACCACTTTTCTCGACCTATTGGACCATTCTGAATGTCTGACACGAAATCTGAGCCTCAGACCACAAGGCTATTCACATCTTTGTAAATATATATTTTTATTATCTATTAAAGTATAAGGAAAGTCTAATCATGAAATAGTTTTAGACATTTACATGGTCCTATCTGGAGTTATTAAAATAAAAACATGCTTAATCCTTTTTCACCGAAATCGATTATTTTAATTGTTATACATTGACTCGCAATAGATTCTACAAGTTCTCATTTTTACACATGTATAAAGAACATACCATGCACTGTTAAAGCAACTGACCTTCCGAGGTAGAAATTAAATAATTTTAGACGTAATTATACAAATAGAAAGGTCATAACATATTTAGAATTCCCTTATACTTCAAATAGCAATAAAAATAGATTCTTATAAATGTGTGACTAGCCAAGTGGATTCTAAAGCTTAGATTCATATAGTTAGGATATAAAAATAAGCTTAGACATAAAAAATGTTAATTGTTATCCGCGATCAAACACGTACCAAGCTACCAAATAAGTCCAAACACGAAATCAAAAGATGAAAATAGAGCCGTTTAGTTCATCGCAGCACAGATAATAATAATAAATAAGGATGCAAAGTAGAACTTTGCACATTGCTTCCTCATTCATATTCATCTTTCGCAACACTGCCTCTATGAGGAATTTTATTTTTTTTATTTTTGGCTTCCTCATAGAGGAAGCTTTGCGAAAGATGAAAATTATTGACGAAGCAATATGCAAAGTTCTAGTTTGCATCTTTATTTTAAATACAAATTAAAGAAGTACGAAAGCAAAAATTCAAAATTCAATAAAATCTAAATCGCTCTATGTATTTCGCTTAAATTCACTACCGATCGTCATTTTTCATTGCTTTATTTGTCAAAAACTGTTTAAGTTCGTCAGGGGGCGTCCGTTAATCATGTAATGCGTTTTTATCAAGTTTTTGCCCCCCCCCCCCCCCCCCCAATTCGTGATGAGCCGTGATATTTCGACGGACCCCTTCCCCCCTGGCTCGTTATCACATGCTTTTTTCGTTATCAGACAGATGTAAAAAGAATAAAATATAAAATAAATATCTCATGCGATTTATGCTGTTTTAATTACACGCTTACAAAAGCTTTATCTTGTAACGTATTACTTTCAAACTGCACGTCCTCCAACTCGTCTTCGTCCTTCTCTTCGTCACTAACCCGTTCAATTTTTTTTTTATTTTTCTTGTGCAGAGTTTTGTGGTCAACAACGGCTTTTTTTGTACAAAACTATTGCCCACATTCTTGGCATGTACTACCCGCGAGGAATTGAGGATTTCACTGTAGACTCGGTCAATACAATGCGCATTTCTTGGAACTGCGAAACTATTTCGAATCATAATAGAATCTACTCGGTAATATTGGAAAATAATGTATCGAGAAATGTACGTGACTTTGACCCAAGATCCCTCCCCTCCCTCATGTGATCATTCATGATGATTTTCAGTACCCCCCCCCCCCCCCCCTTTCATTTTCAGATTCTCACGTGATTAATGGACGCCCCCTTATCCAAAAAATTGTGGCAGCTAGAGAACATACAGCGATGTTTTGAAAAATTCAATGTCTTATAAAATCTGAACCACTGTACCAACCTTCACCAAATTTGATATCTACTACAACTGGATGTTAATTTTACCTTGCAAAAGATTTGAGTAGATTTCGTCGAACTTAACCCATTAAGGACCAGAAATGTTAATTTTTTTGTTGTTTTTCGAGCTTCATTCTCAACAGGAAAAAAATAACTATTGACTCCAAAACTACGTATTCCGATATTTTGAGTATGCTCTTTGGATTGGTGAGATCAAAATTGCATTTTAATGGCTCCAAAAAACAATATGGCGGAATTTTTTTAAATTTAAAAATAGCAAATTTTTTTCATTTTTTTTTTCATTTTTTTTTTTTGTATTCAGAAAGTAATGGAAACGATTCCGCATTTCAACCAAAAGTGCACAAAATAGTTCAACTTCATGAGAGAAATTTTTATCCCGACCCCAAATCATTCTAACCTCTTAAAAATGCCGTTATAGCCACTTCAAGCACATAGAATGATAATAATATGAATACCATTGGTAATACGTATTTTTCTAGTCGTCGAACTTTCATAAACATAGTATACGGGGGTTTTTGAGATTGCTGATCACGATTACGCTATCAAAGTTTCAAAATAAAAAATGGCGGGAAAAATGTCAAGGAAAGCTTAGATTTTGATGAAAGTTGGTATATAAAGGTTTTCGAGGTCGCTGATCACGATTACGCCATCAAATTTTCAAAATTCAAAATGGCGGATCCAATATGGCGGACAAAATTTGGAGGAAAGCTTAGATTTTGCTGAAATTTGGTATATAGGGGTTATCGAGGGAGCTGATCACGATTGCGCGATCAAATTTTTAAAATTATAAATGGCGGATCCAATATGGCGGACGGAAATTCCAGGAAAGCCTAGATTTTGCTAAAAAATTGGTGTACAGGATTTGCTACCAGAAAACTTATTTTCCGTTAGAGTTGAATAACATTTATAAGTAACCGCTAACGGACGAAAACACAAAGTTTTCTGGTAGAAAATCCTGTATACCAATTTTTTAGCCAAATCTAGGTTTTCCTCGAATTTCCGTCCGCCATATTGGATCCGCCATTTAGAATTTTCAACATTTGATGGCACAATCGTGATCAGTGACCTCGAAAACTCGCGTATACCAACTTTCAGCAAAATCTAAGCTTTCCTCGAAATTTTCTCCGCCATATTGGATCCGCCATTTTGAATTTTGAAAATTGGATGGCGTAATCGTGATCAGCGACCTCGAAAACCCTTATATACCAACTTTCATCAAAATCTAAGCTTTCCTCGAAATTTTGTCCGCCATATTGGATCCGCCATTTTGAATTTTGAAAATTTAATGGCGCAATTGTAATCAGTGTCCTCGAAAACCCCATATACTATTTTTTATGAAAATTCGTCGACTAGAAAAATACGTATTACCAATGGTATTCATATTATTATCATTCTATGTGCTTGAAGTGGCTATAACGGCATTTTTAAGAGGTTAGAATGATTTGGGTATGATATTATTATCATTCTATGTGCTTGAAGTGGCTATAACGGCATTTTTAAGAGGTTAGAATGATTTGGGTATGATATTATTATCATTCTATGTGCTTGAAGTGGCTATAACGGCATTTTTAAGAGGTTAGAATGGTTTGGGGTCGGGATATAAATTTCTCTCATGAAGTTGAACTATTTTGTGCACTTTTGGTTGAAATGCGGAATCGTTTCCATTACTTTCTGAACGCAAAAAAAAAAATGAAAAAAAAAAAAATCAGAAATTTGCTACTTTTAAATAAAAAAATCCGCCATATTGTTTTTTGGAGCCATTAAAATGCAATTTTGATCTCACCAATCCAAAGAGCATACTCAAAATATCGGAATACGTGGTTTTGAAGTCAATAGTTATTTTATATAACTCATGTATGAAAAGTGCTACTTTATGTGGCTGCCGGCCCTAACATAAAGTGGCGCTTTTCAATAAGCCGTATCGTAAATACTCAAAGCGTATCGTAAATACTCGAAACCGTATCGAAAATACTGTGCGCAGGCGCACACAAGTAAATTTTTACGCGACTTGGGTGAACTCGCGTCACGGCTGGCGTGAATATACCAGTTCATCACGAACGACGCCCAACGACGGAGTGAAAGTATAACCTCCGTATTTTCGTGTTATGTGCTTTAAAAAAATGGTATCGTTTTATCTCGGGGGGCTGCGCCCCCCGAACCCCCCCTCCCCCATTCCATACATTCGTTACATAAAATAGTATGCGATACTCGTGCGGTGCAGCGGAATTTATGAGAAGGCCGCCAAGTGAGTCGCACGAGCCGCACGAGTACCACCGGAGCACGAGCTGATTTCGCGTTTCGGGCGAGTACCGCACTTGTATCGTAAAGTACTATTTTTCCTGTTGAGAATGAAGCTCGAAAAACAACAAAAAAATTAGCATTTCTGGTCCTTAATGGGTTAACTGGAATAAGAACAAAAACAATTTTTTTTTTTTTTTTTTGGAAAATTCAAAATTTTATAAAATCTAAACCACTTTATGGATTTTACTCAAATTCAATACCGACCTTCATTTTTCATTTCTCTATTTGTCCAGAACTATTTAGCTCATTAGCTGCAAAATTGCGGAAGATAGAGAACATACAGAAATTTTTCAAAAAAAATTGAAAGGCTTATAAAATCTGAATTAAAAAAAAAAAAAAATCGCAAATATATACATAGGAAGGAGCTCCTCCTACATAGGAGGTTGCTCCTCTACCAGCGTGCCAAATTTCAGCTTCATTGTTAATGCCGTTTTCGAGATACAGCGATTTGAATTTTGCAAGCGTGCCACATACACACATACATACACGCATACAGACATACATCCGAACATTTTATGTAAACCACTTTTCTCGACGTTTTGGACTATTCTGAGTGTCCTGACATGGAAGTGACGAAAAAAAAATTTGTTTACGCAATCAAAGCTTCCTCTATGAGGAAACAAAAACTGCATTTTTCCCTTTTTTTGAATTTCAAAACGTTCATTCAATTACTTCTTCATCTTAATGAATCATGAAATTATGTGCAACTGGAAAGTTGCAGGGGTATATTTAGTACTACCGTATTTCATTATTTTTGGAGCTACACTGTTGCACATTAAGTCCCTCATTGTTTTTGGACTCGGTACACAACTCGTAAAAGCGGAGAGCTATCGGATAACATTTAAAACTGGCGAATTTATAACAAAATTTCGAAATTTACTTTTCATCCAATATTCATGCTACATGTCTCGGTATTGAAATATCTGGTAGCTCATCGAATATACGGGTCCATTTGCAAAAAAATCGACTACGCGCAATTTCGAGCCCGTGGAATAATATTCAATACTCCCGCATTGGTCGAAATCTTTTGGAATAGGATGTTTGCGTTACGGAGCTTGTACAATTAGATATTGTATGCTGATTAAAGTGTTCTGCAGGGTATCTGTCAATAAATGCATCCAATTTTAGACAAACGAGTGTAAAAGTGTCGTATAATGTAATAATTATTTTCAACCAACTTACAACATTGATGCGGCAGTATTAAATATACTCCGACAACTTTCCGGTTTCACACAATTTCATGATTCATTATAGTTCGAGAGCCCAAACTATGTCTCATCGCACCATGGATAAAACAATATAAAATCGATAGTTTAGATGATCCTAGAGCCGACGAGGGAGGTAGTAACCTTCAGAAATCTTGCAAGGTCGCGGGGGGGGGATGATTTCTGCTACGTAAAAGAAATCATCGTACACCGAGAGAAAAATATAGTACTCATTCTCAAGCTTCCTCTATTTACGCTAAATAGTACAGCGGGCTTTAAAAAAAAAACTAAAAATAATGAGGAAGCAATGTGCAAGGTTCTACTTTGCATCCTTGTTTTAATTAGATAAATAAACAGAGCGTTTTCGAAAGTAAATGTGATAACGTATATTTTTAAAAATAATTCAAGATTCCATAAAATCAAAAATTTAGTACCGTTTGTCACTAAATTTTTATACATATATAATGGCTGAATATTATTTTCTTTATATACAAAATTTGAGCTCGCTATCTCAAGCTTTGCAAAAGTTACAATAGAGTGATAATGTCAATTTTTAAAAAAATTCAAAATTCCATAAATTTCGAACCACTTTACCGATTCGAGCCAAATTCAACACCAAACAGCATTGAGTGCACCTGCTCTTATAACCAACTATTTAGCAAAATAGACAAGATTTTACGAAAGTTAGAGCGACCACCTCCTTTTTTCAAAAAATTAAAAACGGCATAAACTCAAAATTTTTGCACAGATTTTGTCGAAAATTGCTACAGTTGAAGAGGGTGTGCTGCTACACTTATGTGCCAAATTTGAGCGCGATATACAAAACGGTTCTGGAGTTATCGGCGTTCGAATTTTCGGAGTTGTATACATACATACATACATACACACACACACACACACACACGCACACGCGCACGCACACGCGCACGCACGCACGCACGCACGCACGCACGCGCCCACACACACACACACGCACACGCTCACGCGCACGCGCACGCGCACGCGCACACGCACACGCACACGCACACGCACACACACACGCACACGCACACGCACGCGCACGCGCACACGCACACGCACACACACACAAACACACACACGCACACGCACACACACACACACGGACACGGACACGGACACGGACATGTTTTCTAGATCACTTTTCTGGACGTTTTCGACTTCTAAGCATACTGGCATGAAAATCGCGGAAAAAAAATTTCATGAAAACCAAGCTTCCTCTATGAGGAAGCAAAATTGCAACATCCAAAGAGGGACAACTGCTTCACTTGCGCGCCAAGGGTGACCGCTCAAATTATTACTGAATAAGAGACGATTGAATTTTCGAAGCCCTGAACACACGCATTCACACACACACATACATACGGACATTTTTTCTAAACCACTTATCTCAACGTTTTGGACCATTCTAAGTGTACTGACATCAAAATCTTGAAAAAACATTTTTCACGAAAACAAAGCTTCCTCTACGAGGACGCAAAAATGACGATAATGTAATTTTTCATAATTTTCAATATCGATGCAACATTACCAAATGCTGACGTACAGGCTTCCGATGTCGCATATGAATAAGCATTTCGATATCTAAAAATTGCCGTTTTTTGAACCGCTCTAACGCACACACATCCATCCGGAATTTTTTTCTAATTAATTTTTCTTGATGTTTTACCACTTACCATTTTGAGTACACTGACATGAAAATGTGGATTTTTTTCTTGTTTTTTACGAAAACAAGATTCCTGTACGAAGAAGCAAACATGTCAAATTAGAATAGAAGATTTAAGGTAGACACGCTTATGTTATTTTCTTTCTTATTATTTCATAATTACAATGACTTTGAATAACTACATGAGAAATTTACTTTTTATATTGATGTTTGAAATTCGAGAAAATAACAAATTGCTAAGTAACTTCTCTGCCAACGTACCGTGATACTTCTGACTTGTTGGTTTTTTCTTTGCAGTATCTCGACGCAAGTTCGCACAGCTGACAAAAGTCTTTACACGCAGCAAGAAGCGTGGTGGTCGTCAATTGTTACCGCCTACGGCGTCCTGTGATGATCTCTTGGATCCCGAAGAATCGTCGAGGACCCAAACTTAAAAACGGAAATAGTACATCTCACGAAACGAAGCGCACTCTTGAAATCGCGTAATTTCCGTTATTCAAACGGTTCAGGGAGTTTTAAAGAGAGAGAAAGAGAGATAGAAAATGATGGTATCTTCAAAAAGAAAATAGTCTTTCAACACAAAGCTAATTTCTTCGTATTATATACTCGTGAGTTCGTATTTTGTTAGACGCAATTTTTCGTAATATCGTTGCCAGCAGCGTAGATGGACTGAAAAAAAAGAAAAGAAAGCAAATGATAGATCAGCTCGAACACATAAATAATACTCGAAAACCAGAAGACAGTTTTTTAAACAAGATCTAGAGAATATAACTCAAAAGACCGATTAGTTTTTTAGAAAATACTTTGGAGACTGAAGTTTTACGAACAATAGACAACCCGTAGAAATTGTTGTAATTATTCGTTAAGTCCGCGTCGTTGCGTACTTTCTTATTTTACATACATGTTATTGTTTTTACAAGTCCTGCGCGCATAACAGGAAGATTTTGAGACTGTTGTTTTTACAGAAAAACCAAGGTTTTTTTTAACGTGGTAAAAAGGATTTTTTTTGTATTTCCTCAGGTTTCAAAGTGCGCTCAACCATTCAGTGGTTCTGCACCTAGTCATTGTCTCTAGTAATCGTCGTCGAGTCGTCATTGATTATTACCTATTTATTATGACACTGAAACTGCCAGATGCAACGCGAGCGGCATGGGCATCTGCCAGAGTTAGCGTCATTTACTCATTGATATTGTTAACGTTAAGGGGATGCTGGAGAAGATTTTTTTTACCGACATTGGTTGGTTAATCTAGGCTATTTTGTAGTATACACTATTCATCGTTATTACGTTGGGTGTATGCTTCTAATTGGACAGAATTTTAATACGAATACAAACCCTTTGGCGTTCGGACGAAATGCGGTAAAAAATTTACATGGAATAGAAGAAATTATATATTACTGCACTATTAGAAAAGACTGAAAGTTTTTATGCATAAACTCGTAATCGAAATTTAATATACAATTGTGGTATAAAATTCATGTACTTTTCCAGTAAAATTAATGCATAGTATAAAAATTCAAGTACTTATACTGTAAAATTCAAGTAAATTATTGAATGTGCTGTACCATACATTAATTTTACATTACACTTATATATTAAATTTAATATACTAGTTTATGCATTAAAACTTCCAGTAAAAGTGCATTAAATTTCAAGTAGATTTTTTTCACAGTGTATCATACAGCAACATTCTTGTTGACATATCTTGTGCAACCACATTACTTTTCGAAAGGTTCAGTTATATATGTTTTCTTCTGTTTCATGTAAGTTTTTGACCGCAATTCTATCGGATGCCGAAGCGTTTATGTTCATATTACAACTCTGTCAAATTTGAAGCATATGGGGCATTATACACCGATCGGACCACCTTTTACCACGACCGTGGTTGATATAGTTGGTCATTTTTATAGTCACCCTGGCAAGCTGTGTCACCGTAGTGGTAATCGAAAATAACTGAAGTTAACCGACTTTTTAACCGAGACTAGAAAACTTACGCGCGCGAGTAGAGTGCGCGTGTCGGTGCAGAGATCTTATTTAATATAATTATATATATATAATCGGAACTCACAAAAGATAAGAGATCTAACCAATTTTTCCAATAATTCCAAATCTTATCGAATCGGAAACTCTTTATAGGTTTGGCTCAAATTGATTACCAATCGTCTTCTAACATTCTTTGAATTATAAATTAATATTTAGCTTGATAACTTAAAATTTGTGAGGTCTACAGCATTTAGAGACTTTTAAAAAAAATGTAAAGTCCCATCATTATATGGGGCTTTACATTTTTAGTAAAGCAGTATGACCTCTTTGCTAAAAAAATATATATACCGGGGTTCCAATTCTGGAAACCTGGCATGGATTTTGCTAAAAGTAACAGTGAATAAAGAGATCGTACTGATTTACTTAACTGCAAAATTTCAGTTCTTCCCTATCTCTTCGCTTATCGTCTTATTCACGATCGTTTTGTTGATCTGCATGCATCTGTGACTCCACATACGCCTGGTTATTCTGCTGCCGTAGAGACTACGTCGCACTTTGTCGTCCAACATCTTAAACCTAGTTTAATATTCGCAATTAACACATAATTCGGAAACCGAGAAATATTGTAAAGTCAACCAACTTGGGAATTCAAACCGCGCCCGCCCGATATACTTGACAAAAATGTCAGAATTGCAACTGTCAAACGTGTTAAATACGAACTCGGTCCCGGTCGCGATTTGATCTCGCGTCAATTCCAACCAATCACAACGCGAATAACACGATGACAATGGACCAACTCGCACTTCGATAAAGTCTCGCAACATACTTTTTAGAGAAGGAAAAGATAAGTCTCGATTAACCCACTGTTCCACCGGCTTTAGCCGACAATTTAACCGATTAAAAACGTTTCGTTCGGTTAAATTGTCAGTTAAAATCGTTTCAATTCACCAAACAAAATTGATTTTTTTAAAATTCGGTAAGAACGTGGGTTACAATCGGTTAACTCACCAGTAAAAATCTCTTTAAAAATAACATGTTCGGTTAAAAGGTCGGTTAAACTGGGTGAAGCAGGGGCTAATCGAGACTGGTTAAAACTCCGGTTAAGAAGTCGGTGACACTGTTTGCCAGGGCATTCACCCGAATGGATGCAGCATGCTCAATTTTTTTTTTTCAAATTTTTCATCGCATTATTCGCGCATTGGTGAATTTATAAAAATTGCTCGAATAATTGCACTTAAAAACTTTCGAATGCACGTATCTTCTTGGATATAAGTTGTATCGTAAAAAAACGTATATAAAAGCTTTTCATTTTGAAGTATACTTTTATGCAAATTTATTTAAAAAATTCTTCAACCCCTCCCAAGCATTGATTTTTAATTAATAAACGTAAAAATCGATTGTTCAAAAACTTGGACATTTTTATTTTTTCCGAAAAAATCTCTAAAATATTACTCATGAAGACGAACATTTTAAGTCTTGACGGGAAGTGGGACAATCTTTTTTTAAATTTTTATGAGAGTTTAAAAGATAAATAAAAAATGAAAACTCTCATAAAAAATCGGAAAAAAGAATTGTCCCACTTCCCGTCTAAACTTAAAATGTTCGTCTTCATGAGTAGTATCTTAGAGATTTTTTCGGCAAAAATTTAAAAAGTCAAATTTTTTGAAACATGGATTTTTATGTTTATTAATGAAAAATCAATGCTTCGGAGGAGTTAAACAATGTTTAAAATAAATTGACATAAAAGTATCGTTCAATATGAAAAACTTTAATTTATTTACGACACGATCATATCCAAGAAGATACGTGCCTCCGAAAGTTTTTAAACCCAATTTTTAGAGCAATTTTTAGAAATTCACAAGTGCGCGCAATATGCAATGAAAAACTTGAAAAAAATTGAGCAAGCACCATCTATTGGGGTGAATGATTAAAAAAATAATCGACTGTATCGACGACGGTCATGGTAAAAGGTGGTCCGATCGGTGTATAATACGTAATTACCCCATATATGTAATAACGATGGATAGTGTATACCACGAAATATAAAAAAATCTGCTTCGGTATCCCCTTAAGTATTCACAAATTACACTAGCTTAGGATCTCAGTGAGACGTAATCGAGAAAACACGTGCAAACTTTTGATCATCTCATGACTTTCAAACGTAATCTACTAATTTTTTTATTCCATAAATAACTTGATAATCATCGTTTTTAATCAACTTTTTCTTTTTAATATTGTGTATGTTTGACAATTTATTGTTTCCTCTACTAAATATCCTATGAAAAAAGAAAACAAAATTGGTTAATTTTATGGACCAACATTTTTTTCTAGGGTATTGTAAAAAAAAATGATCAATTCATGGAACAAATGAAGAAATATATCAAGTTGGAGAGTAATGAGATACGGTTGCTCATGTGATTGTCGTTCTATTAAATTGACGTTTTTTATTTTTTAAGTTATTATTTATTCTAATAATGATTCCAACGAGCTGCGGTAAAAATCGAAAGACACGAAAAAAATGTTTCTTTGGAGAAAAGTCAAGTGTTGTATTGTAAAACGCATTTTATCATGATGAATAAATGTCATTGAAATAAGTGGTTTGCTTAAATATTTAGGTTTCTAACTCGTACGAATTTTGGTAATGAAATTTTTATTTTCTGCACAATTACAGAATAGCTGTACATTATAATAGTATCAATGTTTTAATTATATAATATAACTCTTAAAAATAGATAAAAAGTAAAGAGAACAAGTATGAAAAATGTGAAATTCAACGGTCGAGGACTCGTTTACTGGGCTTATTCGATAAAAGACAGTGGATATTTTAGTAAAAAATTAAGTTCACTTGAAAGAATGAATGGAGGTGTTAGTAAATGGCAACTGGTTACGAATCCGGTTGATCGAAGAAGACTCTAGTTTTAGAAAGGCTCTAGGAAAGACGGCGCTTGAAATTTTCAATTCCCTGGATGAATTTGCGAACTAAATTGAACGGTTGAGAAATGGTTCGCTGGGCTTATTCAATAAATGATACAGTGAATATTTAAGACAAAAAAATAGCCATTCAAAAGAATGAGTGGAGGTGTTGATAAATAGCAACGTTACGAATTTGAACGTTTGGGAACTCGTTCGCTGGGCTTATTCAATAAATGATGTAGCGGATATTTAAGAACAAAAAAAAATAATAATTTAAAAAAATGACTCGACGTATTGGTAAATAGCAACTGATTACGAATCCGGTTTATTGAAGAAGACTCTAGCTCCAGAAAGGCTATAGTAGAATTCTTTTTAAGAATTTTCTTTTTGTTGGAGAGAGCGTAATCGACGAAACTGAGAGCAAAGAATATGGATGTACATAGAAATGCAGATTCTATGCTCGTCTTGAAGCTGCGCAGGAACTGGAGTACCACGCATTTTCGTCATTTTTGGTGCGTACTCCAGTTTCTGCGCAGCTTCAGGCGAAGCATAGGTTCTGCACTTCTATGTACATCCATATTCTTTGCTGAGAGTGAGCGGTGATACGATAGCGTAGAATTGTTGCAAGTAGTGAGATTTGGTATCTTGAAAAACCAAGGCGAAGTCGTTGACTCACAGCTTGAAATTTTTTATTCCCTCGGTGAAGTTGCGAACTAAATTGAACGGTTGGGAACTCGTTCAATAAATAATGGAGTGGATATTTAAGAATCAAAATTAAGAAAAGTAATTTGAAAAAATGAGTCGAGGTAAGTAGCAACTGGTTACGAATCCGGTTGATTGAAAAAGACTCTAGCTCCAGAAAGGCTGTAGTAGAGTAACTGAAACTCGGCGCTTCTCTCGCTCAAGCGTTTGAGCGTCAAAGCTCTTGTCTGCTGTAACTTTTCGTCCTCGGCATCAACCTTGCTCTCGGCTGAACATTTTTCGAGATTTATATGACGATTGACAGTTTGAAACCACTGCAAACCATCGAGTTCGTTGCTCTGATCGAGAAGGGCATTAATGTAGGCGATACCCATGGCAAAACCATCGTCGGTAAATGCAGCTCCGTCTTTGTTCTTTTTGAGAATTTTCTCTTTGTTGGAGAGAGCGTTATCGACGAAACTGAGAGTAAGCGGTGGAACGATAGCGTAAAATTGTTGCAAGTGATGGGATTTAGTACCTCGAAAAGCCGAGGCGAAGACATCGACCAACAGCTTGAAATATTCAATACCCTCGGTGAAGTTGCGAACCAAATTGGCAAGATCGTCTTGGAGCCGTTTGGCAGCTGCTTCGGTAGTCGGTGAATAATCGAGAGTCTTGCAAGTCGATTCGAACGAGGTTGTCGAGTTGATGTCCGGGAGAAATGAAATAGCGTTGGCACAAGCGTGTAATCCACCCGATCTTATGAGTCTGACGTATCCAAGAGCGTTACCGATTTGCGTGATCAACTGTCGAAAATGATCCAAATAACTCAGACCTTCTCCAGACATGCCCAACTTTCTTATGCCTTTTTGAAACTTTTCAGCTCTCTCGTAGGTATAAGGGCTCGCGTCATTCTCCCTCTGAAGTTTGATGAACCTTATGTCCCTCAAAAGTCGCGATTTGATGTGTTCGTCGAAGAGAAATTGCGAAAATGTGTGCAACTTGATTCGCAAAAATTGGTAAACAAAGTTAACAGTGGTGCTCATTATTCCAGTTCCGTGCGTTCTTATGGAATTGGCAATGTGACGAATTCCAATTGTGTTTAGATGCTTGTTGGTGCTTTTGTGTTCGATGAACGTCTGCGTATTGAGATTGTAAAGATATCTCGAGACGAAGACATGAATGTTGCGCATTATTTCAAGGGCATCGAGGCCCTGCTCGAGGGTCTGCGTCGGCAAATGATTTTGCACGGTATCCAGTGACAATTTGTAATTTCCAAGAGCGTGCATCGTTCTGTAAGTTTTCCAATCGTGAAGAGCAACGGTTGTCAGATTGTAGAACATATCGTCCAGATAATGTTCGATAAATCGTTTGGCACTGATGAGTTTATTGGCAATCGGTAGAGGAGAAGCGCCGACAATTCGCCCGCCATCTTTAGCCCCGACTTTAAAGGGATTTGTGGAGTCCAACTTGAGATGAGAGTGAACGTGAAGTCTGAGACTCGTCTCGATTTCTCGACACGCTGGTTCGAGAATATTTTTTACGACGATTTCCCTCAATTCGATGCTTTTCAGGCTTTCGACCTCGGGCGATTCTTGCTGCCGATACACCGCGTCATTGAAGGCGTTCAACAAATGTCCAATGTGGCTAATATCCCGATTGCCATCGGCAATAGAAGCCAAATAAGCCGGTATCATGCTCTGATGATGAAGCAGCACCGAGAAATCGCAGATTTCGGTTATGTTGACGTAAAGATCGGCGATTGTGTCGTAATCCTCGAGTTTTTGCCGTAGTTTAATGGCATCTTCATCTCTGAAGCTATCGGCCAATTGGCGAGCGTAAGCTAAAGCGCATCTGACGATCAATCGCCGATCGGAACTTGCAGGTCCGCTTATCAATTTCATGCTTAAACTCATAAGCGAAAGGGCATCGAGACTTTCCTTGCTGTAGCCCTGATCGCGTTGAACCAGAGACTTTTTTCCGTTCTCCAATATCACGAGAATCTCGTAGCTGAGACACTGTAAAGCTCTACCCTGAGCCTGAACTACAACACCCCCAAGACTGTTGAACGTCGTTTCCAGCGTCTTTTGCACTTCAACGAGTCTACAGATTATTTGCACCGTGCTGCGGCTCATAGGTTTGGAAAGATTTCCATGAAGATTAGTTATGAAGGAAACATGTTCCGCTATCATTGACAAAATATCGACCATTTCTTTCAACAACGAACACTGTTTTTTAATGTCCTTAATCTCAAACTCCGATCTCGTTAATAGAGCCTGAGCCTCGATGCACCAAAGCATCGCTTTTTGGATCATGTTTCCCGCTGTAATCGGCAATTTTTGGACTCTACCGATCAGCAATTTTTCGCCAATCTGCGTAGTCGTTGGACCACCCGCATCTCTCGGCAAACAGACGCTCAAAAATTTTCCAGGCACCCAAACAACGTTTCCCACTAGAGTCGTTGCGTAGAGTCGTTTGTTGACTTCGCCGAGTCTGCGAACGAGTTTTTTGTCGCAGAGCCCAAAGAACTTGCTCGACACGACAATCCCTATATTTGCTCTCAGCCAATTTTTATTAGCCGTTGCTGTAGTTGTCAATTTGTTTTCTACGTCGCTGGTAGCACTTTTGAGATAAGTCACCAGATGATCGTTCATGTTTGGAGTTTTAGCGATGTTCATGCTGTGCTCGATACTCTTGAAAAATAGACTCTTCGTCAGTAACTGCGACTGCAAATCTTTCAGCAATTTGTCCAGCGACGATAGCTTTGCTTCTGGGACAGAAAATTTAGACGGATTGTGCATCACAGAACGCACTTGGATTCTGTACATTTTCCATTGCTCTATGATAACCGGATAAGCATCTATTATCTCGTCCAATGTAACAACCACCAAAAACAAGTCCAAAACGTGTTCAATGAGAGCAGGCAAATAAACTTCACCCGTACTTCTCGATAGACTTGCTAATTGCTGTATGCTTAGATATATAACGGTAAAAACTCTATTTACATATATCGACAAGTCTTGAAGATCATTAAAGAGTGCACCAAAATTCTGCAGCTTTGCGTTTAAATTTGCTTCACCATGAACAAAGAGTTTGGTGTAAAATTTATGCGACTCGGATTTCAACATTCTTATCTCTTTGACGGTTGCTGCTACGGATGCCAATATCTTGGATAAACTCTTGTTCTCCATTTCAACGAGGGAAACTAAATCAACTTCCTCTTCCACCCGATAAACCAGTCGCACTGGCCCCTCTCGCAGATACTCGATGGAAGAAACATTGTCCCACCAGTTAGATGCTAAACTGTTGAAGAATTCTCCATATTTGCGTAATTGTACATTACCCGCAGCTTTGTGAATGACCTTGTCTCTGCATGGTGTCCATTCCGATGATTCAAACATGTTTCTATCTTTTATTGTCGTCTCTTCTTATTTCAAATTTCTTCATTCACCTTGTATCCCTTCTTCACATTATCTTGTTCATATTTTTTTCATTAAAAATCAGATCACAGATTGCATTTCAAATTTTTTTCAATTTTGTCCCAATATCTCATTTGTAATTTATGATGCACGTGTTTTATTAACAATTTCGTTAAATATTTTTGCAATAGTCTTTCTAATAACTGCGATAAAAATTCTTCATTGACCTTCTATGTGTTTTTTATGTCCTTCATTTTTTTTATTTTTTATTACATATCCTATTGCCGATATTTTCCTTCACTTCTTTCAATTCTCAATCAATGTTTGTAATTTTTAATGCACGCGTTTTATTATCATTTTCGTTAAATAATATTATGATAGTCTTTTGTTACTGACGTATATTTTTCTCATTGACAGTTCGGACTTATTTTTCAGGTTATGTTCTTCATATTTTTTCATTAAAAATCCTATTGCCGATTTTTTCTTCACTTCCGACTCAATTTCTTGTGTGAAATTTGTAATGCACGTGTTTTATTACGAATTTCGTTAAATAATAATACGATCGTTTTTTTTATTACTGTGTTACTTTGACAGCAGCCTTATACGATGCGAGCTCTATCTCGTGGACAAGAAATGAAGTTATCGAAAAGTATTATCAAAAATGTCCTATACTCGATCGGTAAATCGCCTCGACGACGCGGGCGCAATTCGAATAATTTAATTGTCAAATTATATAGATAAATAAAGGAATGCTTTAATGAGCGTTTCACATAAAAATTATTCCTTCCACGGCGAGATCCCGTAGACTCGACCGCAAAATACTACATTTACAAATTTCATTATACAGCATACACACACCCACACACATATCATCATAATTAATACGTTATTTCAGACTTGGCGAGAACAAGTATCATCGACAGGAAAAAAACATGACTAAAAGCTGTTTGCCAATGATATTTTCATATTTCGTGAATTCGTTTTTCCTTTGCGTAAAAAAAAACATTACAAACACAAATTTTTCTTAAGGCGATAGAGCACATTTTCCTTCAAAACCGTGCTGAACCAGTATTAAAAACTGAACCAATTTGTCCATGGGTGCCGAACGATACTGGAACGATGTAAATTCACTTTCATTCCGTTTATTTGTCCTGCAGCTAACGCGTTTTTACTGTTATCCAGAAACCTTCGGCATCATTAAAAAAATTGGATTACAGTTTTTGTTATCGACCACGGTATGCCACATTACCTTAATGAGATGTGCTACACGTTTTTATCATTCCCTCACGTTTCATTGCGACTACCAATGATGCTTTCTGATTCTCACGCACGGTGATTCGGTCGGTATAAAACATTACCTTGATGCGATATGCTACATATCGTCTGTCTCTGTCATAAGTGCGTGTAAGATAGCTGAACCCTCACGACGGGTTATTCTCTGCCACGGTTCGTTTTCGAATAAAAGGCGAGACGTACTAATGCATTATAATCCATTCGTATAGCATTCGAAATTCGTTGCTATAATCATATAACCTGTTGAAAACCTGGCTAAAATGAGTTGGCTCCGGAATATATACTTGTAGCGTCTCGTCGTAAATGTACTTGTCTCGAGACGCTACCGCGTGTCTTGACTCTAGACTTCTTAGACGCAGTCAGTTTTCTCCTCTTTTGCCTAAAAGATCAATTGTGGCCAAGAACAATGCTTTATAGTTTTTGTTACCGACCGCGCAGTAGCATATCAAGGTGATGTGAAAACTGAATGGGTGCGAGAGAGATAGAACTAATGTTGCAATCCCAAATTTCTCCGCCATCGTTGATCTTTTGGATAAAAGACGAGAAAGTCGTCCTGCAGAATTGTTAGGCTGAGAGCGACTTTCTCATCTTTTATCCAAAAAATCAACCGTGGAGGAGAAATTCAGATTGCAGTTTTCAATACCGACCGAGTAGTTACAAATCACCTTAAGGTGATGTGAAACATTTTCGCAGTGTTTCTCTCACAATCCGATGTGAGCGCCATAAGTTACACCTCTCTCGCATAGATAAATATTTAAGATCACAGTCGATAACAGAAACTGTAACCAATCTTCCAGAAGATGCTGAATGTTTTTGGATAAAAGAAAAGTCTTACATCATTGGTCTCTTAATTCTGCATAATAAAAAACTTTCCTTCTTCCCAAAAAGGATTAAGTTTCCGAGAATTCTTTTTCCGAAAGTTATTCACTATCTTTCTCGCACTCATGGCCTTTCATCGCCTTCCCTTAGGGCGAAATCTCCATGAGTGCGAGAAAGATAGCGAATATCTTTCGGAACAAGAATTCTTGGAAAATGGATTTTATTTTTGGGAAAAAGAAAAGCCTTGCATCATGCAGAATTAAGAGACCAATCATGTAAGACTTTTTTTATTTAAAAAAACGTTCGGTATCGTCTAAAAGATTGGTTACAGTTTGTGTTTCCGACTGAGTAGATTTCACGTTCCCTTAAGATGATGTGCAACTCGATCGGTAACAAAAACTGAAAAGCGTTGTTTTCGTCCAAAATTAATGTCGAAAAATCAACCGCGGTGGAGAATAAAACTTCGGAAATATTCAGCTGTCTCTCTCCCTCTTATAGCAATCTGAGAGAGACAAACTTCATCTTAACGTGAAGTGCTACACGTTTTTGTCATTCTCTGTCGATCCACTGTGAACGCTAATTGCGTTTTCTCGCTCGCACTCACAGTGACCCAGTCGGTATAGCACATCACCTTCAAGCAAAGTGAAACTACTCAGTCGGTAACAAAATATGTAATGTGAATTTCTCTGCCACGGTTAATTTGTCGGGTAAAAAGTGATGACGTCGCACTTCGTCTATGAATTCTCAAGAACGTTCTCATCGTTCATCCGATAGACAATTTGGGCCGGAGAAATTCAGGATTAAAAGTTATCTCTCTCGCACTCATACATATCTTACATCACCTTAAGGATGCTCGACTGTTTCACACTAGTCAAATCAGTGCTAAATTTTTGTAATTGTTTCATTAAAGTTCAATGCATTAAATGACTGTAGTGGAGCATTGATTTGTATTGAAGCATGTACACTTAAGATGATGTGCTACTACTCGGTCAGTAACAAAAACTATAAAGCGTTACTCTTGCTTACAATTGATATTTCAGGCAAAATACGAGAAGTACTGACTGCATCTTGGCACTCTGCAGTCAGTACTTCTCGACTTTTAATCGAAAAATCAACCGTGGCGAAGAATAACACTTCGGGAAGACTCAGCTATTTCACTCGCACTTATGGCAATCTGAGAGAGACAGACGACATGTAGCACATCATCTTAACCGAGAGAAAAATTAATAGTGACAGATTTGCATAAAGATTAACTGATTAACGTTACTTTCTGATGGGATACATTTTCGTTTAGTTTTTTTCAAGAATAATCTACAATTTTTTGCCAATTTTGATGAGTTATGGCTCGTTGTCTTTTTTAAAAGATGCTCTACAAATTGACGCACTGGATATTTGCCATTATTGATCGTTTAATAATTATAGCGATTTGTTACGAAAGTATTTTGACTTTTGTTAAACAACAGACTGTAATTATTAAATGATCAATAATATCAAATATCTAGCCGGTCAATTTGTAGAGCATCTTTTAAGAAAGAAAATAACCCATCACTCATAAAAATTGGGAAAAAATTATAAATGATTCTTGAAAAAAACTAAACGAAAATGCATCCTATTGTAAAGTACAGTTAATTAGTTAATCTGTATGCAAATCCGGCACTATTAATCTTTCTCTGGGTTAAATGTACATGCATCAATTCAAACTACTTTCTACTATTGTTATTGAATGCATTAAACTTTAATGAAAGAATTATAAAAATTTAGCACTGATTTGACTAGTGTGAAACAGTCGAACATCCTTAAGATGATGTGCTACATGTCGTCTGTCTATCGCAGATCGCCATAAGTGCGAGTGAGATAGCTGAATCTTCCCAAAGTGTTATTCTTCGCCACGGTTGATTTTTCGAATAAAAGTCGAGAATTACTGACCGCAGGGTACCCGCAGTCAGTACTTCTCGTCTTTTGCCTGAAATATTAATTGTAAGCAAGAGTAACGCTTTATAGTTTTTGTTACTGACCGAGTAGTAGCACATCATCTTAAGTGTACATTGTGACCAAGAACAACGCCTTACAGTTTTTGTTACCGACCGAGCACTAACACATCATCTTAAAATGATTTGAGACATTTCCTGCCTCTCTCCGATTACTGTGAGTGCAACGGAGACAATTGGATCTTCCCAAAGCATATTTATTCGTTACGTTTGAGTTTTTGGATAAAAGTCGAAAACGACTGACTACGGAATTCGGAGATGCTGTTAACAATTCTAGTATTTTATCCGAAAGATTGTTTGTAGCGGAGAAAAACGCTTTACAGTTTTCGTTACCGACCGAGCATCTTAAGAGAAGGCGAATCCTCGTCAGTCGGTAATAAAACTGTAACCAATTTTGACAAGGCCGATGAACGCTTCTGTAGAGAAGAAAAGTCTTGTATCATAAGTCTCGTTTTTTCTCCAAAAAGAATAAAGTTTTCGAAAATAATTGGTCCGGAAGTTATTCGCTATCTCTCTCGGACTTATGGAGATTTTGCCTCACCTTAAGACGAGCCGCTTCCAAGTCGCTCCCAGTGCCATAATAATATACATATAGTTTCGTCAAATATAAAATTGCTAAAAATTAAAAATCGGTGTCCTTTTCAAAACCGTTGGACGAACCATTTGCGGCTTTCGCGGGTGACAATGACAGCGATCGATTGTGTGGATCCAGGCCAAGAATCATTTTGAGCAATTTCAGGATGCTTTTCTTGTCGGTGTTTTCGTTTTCTACAATAAAAACAATATTCGATCCATTAAAAAAAATTTGGCATATAGTATTAGCAAAAAATATGAATATACATAGAAGCACAGTTCTTATGGGAGGCTTGAAACTGCACAGAAGTTGGGATGCCCACGTATTTTCGTCGTTTTAGATGGGCACCCCAACTTCTGCGCAGCTTCAAGCCGCCCATAAGAACTGTGCTTCTATGTATATTCATATTCTTTGGTGTTAGTTATATAAAGAAAAATAAATATTCATATATCGCACCTTCATTTCCGGTTATTTGTTGCTCCAAGTTTAATTTTTCTTGGGCAATTTCGTACATCCCTTCTTCGATGGTACCTTCGCCCAATAATCTGATTATCGAAACCGGTCTAGAAACGGAAAAGAAAAGAAAAAGTTTTCCTATCATATCATTTCTGAAAGATTGCAAAGACGGACTTTGCACATCCCTAGCGGATCCGAGCAACCGTCATTTTGTGGTTGCTTTACGGTCACATACAAGTAACCGTCATTATGAGGTTCATTTCCAGTTGTTTTACCGTAAAACAACTGTAATGTAACCGACAAAGCGACCGTTATTTTGGAACAAAAAAGAACCCGATTGCAACTGCAAAGCGACCAATGTTTTAACCAAAAACAAACTTTAAAGTAACGCAGAAGTAACCGACAGTTTGTTAAAAGTTGTTTTTCGGTTATTTGAAAGATCTTCATATAACCGAATAGTAACCCGAAACGGAACATTGAGTTCATTACGGGTCACTTTACGGTTACCCGCCGGTCACTAGGTTCCTTCTGGGTTATTCTGGAGTGATTTTTTGTTCCATAACGACCGGTCACTCTTCGGTTATTTTGTGGTTCTTCAGATCCGCTAGGGATTGCTTCCTCATTTTCTACTTTTGTCAGAGCTATCTCTATGAGAAAGGACGTTGACCAAATTTGGCTTCCTCATAGAAGAAACTTTGAGAAAGGTGCAAAATGAGGAAGCAATGTGCAAAGACCGATTCTGTAAATTTTGTATTAAACAAGTTTAAATAATTGCACGTTCTATAAAATCGTAACGCCTCAGTTGTTTGTCACAAAATTTGATACCAAATATTCTTGCACGTTACTACGTACGTGTCTAAAGTTTCACTCCGCTTTGTCGGATGTGTCGAAAGAAAAACTGGTATAATGGTGTATAATTCAAATTGCTATCAAATCTCAAATCGCTCTCAATCTTCACCAAATTTGAGATTTAGCATTACTGAACTATTAGTTCACGCTTACAGAAAATGCGCACCAAATTTGTCAAAGTTGACTTAAATTAGAACATAATTTTTTCGAAAATTCGAAATTCTGTAAAATCCGAACGGCTTAATAGATTTACCTCAAATTCAATACCGACCGTCCTTTTACATAATTTTTTATGAACTATTTAGCAGAGTTGTAAATGCCTAATACTTATAGAAATACAGATGATTATAGGATCAGCTCTATAATAATGATTTCATAATAACATATAGCGATTATAATACAATGACTAAACTTTCGAATAGCTGGAAAAATTATTATGTTATAATCAAATTTCGTAATGCATTAATTATCTCTTACATTTCCCCCCTATTTCTTCTAATATTCAAGCGAAAATTAGTATTTTTTCAGCTATTAAAATGTTTACACTCTATTTCATAACCACTACATATTATTATTATGAAATCATAATTACAAAACAAATTGTACTGTAAACTAGATTTCATGAATGAATGGGGTTTTACAATTCTGCTATTTAGCTCATTAGCCACAAAATTATAAAATCTGACAAGATGGTTTAATTTTTGTGTAAATTGTTACAAAGGAAGAGGCGATGCTACTCAATCGGCGTACCAAATTTCAGCTTAATTGTTAATGCCGTTCTTGAATTTTGTAAGCCTGCTACCCTCATACGCACATCCCTCCGGACATTTTTTCGAAGCCACTTTTATCGATTTTTGTGTAACCTGACATGAAAATCCGGAAAAAAAAGTTTTCACAAAAACAAAGCATATTCTATGAGGAATTTTTAAAAAATGTAAAAAGAATGCAAAGTAGAACCTTGCACATTGCTTCCTCATTCTTTTTCGCTTTTTACAAAGCCGCCTCTATGAGGAAGTTTCTTTATTTTATATTTGGTTTCCTCATAGAGGAAGCTTTGCGAAAGATGAAAATTATTGACGAAGTTGATGATTTCTGACGTTTTACGAAATCCAGTGCGACGCCAATAAATTTAAAAAAAAATCAAAACCACGTAAAATCCGAACCGCTTTATTATCGATTATCACCAAATTTGGTACGTAGGCTGAAATATTAGGCTGAATGTTATTTTTTCTGTGTAGAAAATTTCAGTCGATTAGTTAAAATTTTACCTGAATTAGAGTAAAACGAAAATTTTTCCAAAAATTCAAAATCTCATAAAAACCGAACCGCTTTACCGATTTGGCCCAAACTCAATACCAAAGGTCGTATCACTTTGTTCAATTTTAATATGAAGTTTCAGCCCGATAGCTAAAAATTCGTTCGAGCTAGAGCATTTACGTACTTTTTTCAAAATTTCAAAATTCTTATACAAATGAAATGCGTTAAGCGATTTTTGTAAAATTTATACCAATTGAAGATTAGCCAGTACTGTACATGTTGTTTACATTTTAGCTGACTCGGTCAAATACTTTATAAGTTACAGTTATATGATTTTTTGGCCTTTCATAACACACACACACACATACACACACATACATCCGGACAATGTTTCCAAACCACTTTTCTCGTCGCTTCAGACCATTTTTGTCCCACTATAAAAAAAAAATTATCCCACTTTAGGACAAAAAGTTAGAAGTGAGACAACTTTTTCTAATTTCTTATCAGAGTTTCTATTTTTAGGTTCTTTAGGTTCTCATACAAATTCGAAAAAAGGATTGTCCCACTTCCCGTCTAGGCAAATGTTCGTCTTTATGAGTAGTATCTTATACATTTTTTCGGAAGAAATAAAAAATGTCCAAGTTTTTGAAAAATCGATTTTTATGTTTATTAATGAAAAATGAATGCTTCGGAGGAGTTAAAGAATTTTTTTAATAAACTGACATAAAAGTATACTTCATAATGAAAAACTTTTATGCACGTTTTTTATGACACGATTATATCCAAGAAGATACGTGCCTTCGAAAGTTTTTAAACCCAATTTTTAGAGCAATTTTTAGAAATTCATAAGTGCGCGAAATATGCAATTAAAATTTCGAAAAAAATTGAGCAAACTCCTTTCATTGGGCTGAATGATTAAAAAAAGAATCAACTATATCGACGACGGTCATGGTAAAAGATGATCCGATCGGTGTATAATGTTGAAGTAAGCAATCAAATATGTTAGTTATAGTACTAAGACGTGATGGCAGTAGTATCGTTATCAAATAAAAAAAATAAAAAAACAATTGCTGCGCCACACAAAAAACAAGACTGCGACGTTAAAGCTTAGAGATCGTGTCAGATTATTCGGACTTACGTATGTTTGTATTCAACTAATAATAAAGTCTTCTTTCATAGTAGTGCTTTATAGTGCCTTGATTATAGAAATACTACAACAGGTTATGGGCCCAGGGTTATAAGTTGTGCACTCAAAATACAGTTTGAATAGAAAACGGTCAAAGTATAGTACACGCTATTTTCAAGATTGATTTAGCAAAACACATTAAGCCGTTGACGGGAGAATCAGAGTGGCCTATCTGGAAGAGTAAGATACGTGATTTGCTTGATTATCATGAAGGACCACTTGACGTTATTGATAAAAAGTTAGACAAACCAGAAGCACTAGGCGCAGATGCTACAGAAAGTGCGAAAAAGGTCCACAAAGAGAAGTCTGATCTTTACCGTAAAGCAAACAGCTGCGCGAAGTCAATGATAACGTGTTCCGTAAGTAACAGTGTATATGAGAAAATCATGGATAAGGAGACTGCACATGAAGCATGGGAGGCACTCAAGCAACAGTTCGAAGCAACATCAAAAGACCAGTTATTCAGAATTTGTAGCGATTTCTTTTCGTTTGCATGGACGTCAGGTGACGATGTTTCCACGCGTGTAGCAAGGTTGAAAAGTTTATGGCACGAATTAAATAATGGTCTGAAAAAAGAAGAACGAAAATGCGTTACCAGACTTGATATTGGTATGTAAAGTTTTGCGTATTTTGTCAAGTGAATTCAAAACGTTTACGTCTATTTGGATGTTACTAACTAAGGACACAGCGAAAACGTCTGAAGAATTGACCACACAGCTGATAATGTTTGAAAGAAATTTAAGGAGAAATGCAAACAATGATAAACCGCTGCAAGAAGCACTAGTGGCAAAAATGGGAAAAGCAAAACAAGAAGGTGCATCCAATTCAAAGAAGTTCAACACAGTTGAAGAAAAATAGTACATGTCACTACTGTACGGAAACAGGTAATTGGTTACGTGAATGCAAGAAGTGGATAGCAGCTGGACGACCACCCAAACAAAGAGCAGATAATAGTACCCAGAACAGCTAAGCATCAAATATAGTAGAAGTGAAAACAGCACTTACATTGTGCGAAGAAGCGTTTCCAGTTGATGTTAATACAGTAGACTGGTGGATCGACAATGGCGCCACAAAGCATGCAAAGAATAATTTAAGTTTGTTTGTTGATTTTCAAGAGTTCAAGGTTCCAAACAACATCAAAGCAGCAGGAAAAGAGTTGTTATAGGCTCTAGGAAAAGGAACTATCAGGGTTCTATCAACAGTTAATAATAAAAATCAAATTTTGACCTTGTGTGACGTATGGTACGTACCAGGTAGTTCGAAAAATTTGTTTTCGGTCTTAGCTGCCCAAGATAAAAATAAGAATAGTAAATTTGAATCTACTACTACAAGATGTTGGCTTGAGGTCGATGGTCAAGTGCTTTTAAATGGAATTCGTATTCAAAACGGAACATTGTATAAACCAGCCATCACGCTAATATTTCCAGAAGAAGCGGTAAGGGGGCGTCCATTAATCACGTGATGCGTTTTTATCAAATTTTTGCCCCCCCCCCCCCCCCCCCCAATCGTGATCAGCCGTGATATTTCGACGGACCCCTTCCGCCCCTGGCTCGTTATCACATGCTTTTTTCGTTATCGGACAGATGTAAAAAGGATAAAATATAAAATAAATATCATACAATGTATGCTGTTTTAATTATATTTTAGTTGCATAAAATTCAAAATCCGCTTATATAATATCTGCTTATTACTAACTTTGGTATCGTCATATTAAAAGTAAATAAGTGACTAGTATCCGAAGCAATCACTAGTTTGCCACTAGTCATCAGCTACCCACGGATTCTCGATACTCCTTTACACGCTTACAAAAGCTTTATCTTGTAACATATTACTTTCAAACTGCACGTCTTCCAACTCGTCTTCGTCCTTCTCTTCGTCACTAACCCGTTCAATGCTTTTTTTATTTTTCTTGTGCAGAGTTTTGTGGGCAACAACGGCTTTTTTTGTAGAAAAGTACTGCCCACATTCTTGGCATGTACTACCCGCGAGGAATTGAGGATTTGACTGTAGACTCGGGCAATACAATGCGCATTTCTTGGAATTGCGAAACTATTTCAAATCATAATAGAATCTACTCGGTAATATTGGAAAATAATGTATCGAGAAATGTACGTGACTTTGACCCAAGATCCCTCCCCTCCCTCATGTGATCATTCATGATGACTTTCAGTACCCCCCCCCTCCCCCTCCCTTTCAGATTCTCACGTGATTAATGGACGCCCCCTAAGACTAAGTGTTGCAGAAGCAAGTAATTCGATATTACAGTTTTTCCACGAGAGATGGGGACATCAGGACCGGCGTCACGTAAAAGAGAAACTCCAGAGTGAACTAGGGATCCATGTAAAATTGGATAGAGAACTTTGTGAATCCTGCATGTATGGGAAGTTACATCGTTTGCCTTTTGGAATCAGAGATAAGGCTACGAAACCTGGAGAATTAATGTTTACGGATTTATGTGGCCCATTTGAGGAATCTTTTGGAAAGAAAAAATACTTAACTGTATTCAAAGACAGTTACACTAAGTATCGCTATGCTTTTGTACTAAGAGAAAAGTCAGAAGTTAAAACAGTTTTGTCAGTAGTGATTAATCTCGCAAAACAGAACGGACACTCAATGAAGGAGTTACTAAGTGACAATGGAGGTGAGTTCGATAACCAGGAAGTCAGAAAAATTCTCCATGAAAATGGGATCAGTCAGAGGTTGACAGCTCCACACACACCTGAGCAAAATGGCGGTGTCGAGCGAGAAAATCGGACCATTACAGAAATGGCAAGAACATTTAAGTACTCGAATCCAGAAATCAAATTTCCTGAGGCACTATGGGCAGAATTTGTAGCGACTGCGATATACGTGCTTAACAGAACAGGAAAATCACCAGTAAAGTATGTGAGTCCACATGAAATCTGGTTAGGTAAGAAACCAAGAATAAAGCATTTACGCATAATTGGATCGACTTGCTACGTCCACGTACCAAAACAAAACAGAAGAAAAATGGATGAAAAAGCTGTCTAAGGATATCTCGTAGGGTATGATGGAGATGAAAAGTACAGAGTTTACGTGAAAGAAGGTCACAAAATTATTTTATCAAGAGACATTCAATTCCAAGAGACACTTCAAGATTGTGTAGAGAAAGTAAAGCTACCTTTTCGAGATAAGGAACAGACTACAGAAGTCAAAGATGTTGCAGATGAAGAAGACAAATAAGTTCGAGAAGATGAACAAGGATCAGCTCAGGCTGATGAAACCGAGGATGAATATCAAACGGGAGAGGAATATGATGAAGAAAGTGAGCCAGAAAAAGGTATACAGTTAATACCTAGAATCCTCAGAAATCGAGCCAATCTCAAGAAGCCGCACCACTTGAATGATTATATCATGATGACCGAAGATTTCATGATTGCTTCTCAGGATCCAGAATCATTCGAAGGATCTATAGGTAGTAAAGACAGTGCTAAGTGGCGAAAAGCAATGGATAGCGAGATGACATCGCTCAGGGATAACCAGACATGGGAATTGACAAATTTACCAGAAGGTGCCAAAGCAATACCATGTAAGTGGGTTTTTCGAATAAAACTTAATCCAGGCGGATCTATAGAGAAATACAAAGCTCGAATGGTAGTGAAAAGTTTCAGTCAACGTCAAAAGGTATTGACTACAGTCAGACTTTCAGTCCGGGCGCAAGAATGGGAACAATTCGCTCTGTCTTGAGCATACCCGAGTAGAAATTCAGCTACGGGGAATATCAGGCCCTACCGTGGTAGCCGGATTTAAATCTAAGGTCCCTGCCTGGCAAACTTATACGGGCCTTGCAGGAAAGTAACGCAGCACATGATCAGGGCCAGATTAAGTTTTCCAGATAAGGGCCGGATAGAGGCTGCCCTACTAAGCCCCTACTTATAAAAACGGCAACTAAATTACAAAATAATTATCTGCGGTCATCGAATTCGAATTATTTTGCAGTTCCTATTGGATATTCGAGCTTATTTAAATTTCAGTACATATTAATTGCTGAAAAAAACACATGTAAATTTATTTGCCGGTGGTGGGAGTCGAACCTTGATCCTCTGGGTGACAGTTCTGCGTCTTAGCCCACTCGGCCATTGACATCTTAGAAAGTTTATATATTTATTGTCTATTTGAAGTATACTTAAAATGAAAACACGCCAAGACTGTACATCCATTTATTGTGACTACGACTGAAATATTCAAAATTCAAACAAGATAGGGCGGTCACCCACCCAGATACTGGCGTTTCACGGTCAGTACCTGGATAGATTTCAAAGTAATTCTGGCGGTACAGTCCTGTAAAACGGGAGTTTCAGCGAAAATTTCGAATACTTCTCGATTGGATAAAGATGTGAGAAAATCCAGCAAACGGAAGGTGCTGAAAAGATTGATTTAGCATAACAATAATTTTTAAATGTTTTTAACGAATGCCGTATCTAGCCCTTACGCGAACCTGATAATGTAAATTTACGGCATATTTTTAAAAAACTATACCATACGAAGACCGTATGTGGATCTGACCAGAGAAAGTAAATGTGAATTGGACAAAATCTTGGTCCAAATGCCACAGAAAGATCTTATACGAAACGAATAAGGTCGATGAATGGCATATCTATATGAGGTAACCATATGTAAAGTCTAACATGGGCCTGATCCGGTGGAAGGACGGCATTCTTAAGATAGAATGCCATATCTCGGCCGTACATGAACCTGATCAGGTGAACTTACGACGACCCCTAAATAAGGTTACCATATCTAGCCTGATCCGGTGGAAAGACGGAATTATTAATTACGAATGCCATATCTCAGCCTTACATGGATCTGAGCAGGTGAATTTGCGGCGGCCCCAAATAAGGTTACCGTACCTAAAACTGATCTGGATCTCGTGTGATAGTAGGCATGCCTGATGAAATTTCTACTCGGTAGCTGCCAGCGAGAACATGCATCTAAATCAGTTTGATATATCGACAGCATTCTTATATGGAGAACTGGAAGAGAATTTGTATATAGAACAGCCAAAAGGATATGAAGATGGCACAAGTAGAGTCTGCAAGCTCAAAAAAGCTTGTACGGTTTGAAACAAGCACCGAGGTGTTGGTTCAAGCGTTTTGGAGAGTTTCTTGCAAAACGAGGATTCAAAACTAGTAAGGCCTTGCCTGTTCATACGAGAAAGAAATGATAAAAAGCTTTTACTTGTTCTTTATGTGGATGATGGTTTAGTTGGTGCAACCGACCTTCAGGACTTGAACATTTTCATAGACGAATTAAGGTCAGAATTCAAGATTATTTCAAAGAAAGCTGAGTTTTACTTAAGACTAGAAATAGAACAGAAAGATGCCAGCATCAAGATATGTCAAAAAGCATTTCCCAAAAGAATATTAGAAAGATTCTTTCAGTATCTACACCAACAGTTAAAGATAGAGACTTCGGAATCAGGGAAAGTTGATGCCAAACTTGAAGCCAAAGACAACAAATTTCCCTACAGACAACCGTGGGAGCACTAATATACCTGATGCTTGGTACAAGACCGGACTTGGCTTTCAGTGTTGGATATTTGTCAAGATCGCTGGAAATTCTAAGCACTAAAAATATCGTCGAACTAAAGAGAGTTTTTCGATACGTAGCAGGAACAATCGAACTGGGAATTACATATTTTCGTAATTCAAAGAAAGGTGTTCCAGACTGCTACAGTGATGCAGATCTTGGCGGATGTACAAAAACAGGAAGATCAACTTCAGGAGTTGTCGTCTCATATGCAGGAGGAGCCATTTCTTGGTTAAGCCAAAGACAAGCTATGGTAGCTACTTCAACGACAGAAGCTGAAATAGTAGCAGTAAATGAAGCAGCCAAAGAAATAATGTGGTTGAACAGATTATTCGGACAGATCGTAAAATTACAACACGTTCCTGTACTTCAAGTGGATAATTCTGCTGCTGTCAGGTTAGCTCAGAATCCGGAGTTTCACCGCAGGACGAAACACATCCGGATTAAGCATTTTTTCATAAGAGAAAAGGTAACTGAAGGAAAACTAGGTGTTCAGCAGATTTCAACGGAAGACCAGGTAGCGAACATTATGACAAAGCCGTTAGCTGCAGTTCGACTCAAGATGATGTGTAATAAAATGGGACTTTCTTAATGTAATGAACATGCCTATTTTATGTTAAAGTGAATTTTTTTATTTTATAAAATTTATGATTCATTCGTAAAGGGTAAACTATGTATGTATGGGTACTATATAATAACAAGGGAAAGTGTTGAAACATTCAAATATGTTAGTTGTAGTACTGAAACGTGATAGCAGTAGTATCGTTATCAAATAAATTTAAAAAAACAATTGCTGCGCCACACAAAAAACAAGACTGCTCTACGACGTTTAAGCTTAGAGATCGTGTCAGATTATTCGGACTTACGTATATTTGTATTCAACTAATAATAAAGCCTTCTTTCATAGTAGTGCTTTATAGTGCCTTGATTATAGAAATACTACAACATATAATGCCCAACATACATCCGGGCAATTTTTCTAAACCACTTTTCTCCATGTTTTGTACCATTGTCAGTGTTCTGACATGAAAATCATGTCAAAAAAAATTTCAAGAGAATTTTTTTTTTCATTTTTTTCAGCTTCCTCTATGATGAAATAAAAAACGTGATAGTATGTTTAATAGTGTTAAAATTGGTTGACTTACTTCTTCTGACCAACTCGGTGACAACGATCCTCCGCTTGCTTGTCATTGTAAGGATTAAAGTCTATGTCGTGAATTATTACGGTATCCGATGCCGTTAAGTTAATGCCCAAACCTCCGGCTCTTGTAGAGAGTAAAAAAATAAATATTGACGGGTCGTTGGTATATTGATCTATCAAAGTCTGTCTCTCGGTCACCGGTGTTTGACCGTCTAACCTGTTGATAAATAAGAGAAAAACAATTTCAGTGTCACTAAAATTCAGAAATGTTCATAAATTCAAATATTATTAACATTAGAATAATAACAGTGGAAAAGCAATTATTGTTTAGGCTTATTGGAATGTAGTAGTGACGTGATTATCGTATCCTAATTTTGCAATTTTTCTAGCTTTTTATTTTGAGTTAATGTTTAGTTTTTTTTTAATTCTTAAAATTTGCAATTTTGTAATGGCGAGATATTTGTTTAAGAAAGACAGACTCAAATTGCAGATATTAATTGAGAGATATCTCACTTATTTATCTACTGATGTCATTAATAGTACTTTGCGATACAAGGGCGAGATAGCGATCATTATACTCGTGGGGCTCGTGCGATCAACTTCACAACCGTCGTATGATGATCGCTCTTTCGCTCTGTATCGCATAATACTTTTTGTAACAAATGCATGAGAAGTTCTACCGAGTGTAATGTCGCGCGCGTGCGAGAAGTGATTCCCATGCGAGAAGTGCGTGCGAGAAGTAAAATAGCATCGATGGCCGTAAAGCGCCACGCGCGGCAGGCACGAGAAGTAGCACTTCTCATGCATACGTTACAAAAAAAAATGTATTCTTTGCCTCCCGAAAATAAGGATTTTCTTGCTCTATGGCGAAAGCATCTAACTTTTGCAGGAAATTGATGGCTTTTTCAACTTCTTCACACTTTTCTGAGATAACCGTTAAGCTAAAAATTTATAATAATTACTCATTTGAACAAAAGAAGAATTGTTCCATCATGAATGTGGCTTTTTCCTCGTCGAATTAGTGAAGTTATAATTTTTGTATGTAACTATGTTTTTAAACGAAAATACGAGTGTATGGCTTTTTGCCAATTTGACCATTATCTCAAATCGCTACATTCATGTTGGAAGAACTTTTCTTATGTACAATTGGGCAATCTTCTGAGTTCTTCAGCTTAGCGATTATCTCAGAAAAGTTTGAAGAAATTGAAAGCCGCATAAATTACATATGGGGCATATAATTCCAACTCGATAAACGGCGGAATGTAATTTTTTTTCGCGGTATTTTTTTATGTTCTTCTTCCAACTGAAAAATGCATGCAGAAATTTTTTCAGATTTTTTTTATCGAAATTTCTGAGTTATAAATAATTAAGGCTATCTAAAAGACGCCCTAATTTAAAAAACTCAAGAAATTCTCAAATATACTATGGCGTGCAACAAAACGTTTGAATCATAGGGCAGAGTGGGCCGAGACCTCCTGTTATTTTTTTTCCATTTTATAACATTATTCAAAGGTTTTTTAAACGTTAAATAGACAACCAAAAAATAGCCAAAAAAAATTCAGATTCTTTTATTAAACTTGAAAAAGTATGTGTCTGGACCTCCTATGTACCTTTTCACATAGAAGCCTCCGGCGGAGTTTTTTTTCATAATAATAATAAATAAATAAATAAATAAAGTATTTTTTAGTCTTTTTTTAGAGATTTTCAAATCGGGAATTTTTTTAAACGTTTGAAATAAGTTTAATTAATATCATAAATTGCAAAAAAAAAAAAAAATTGAAAAAGATCTCTTTCTTCTTTTTTCTTCTCAAAAATGTTGTACGTCAAAGTATTGTTGAGTTTTTTTTTTAATTTTTAAATCGAAGCGTTGTTTATTTAACGTTTAAAAATTCTTTGAATAATATTATAAAATGGAAAAAAAAAATAGCAGGAGATCTCGGCCCACTCTGCCCTATGATTCAAACGTTTTGTTGCACGCCATAGTATTTTTGAGAATTTCTTGAGTTTTTTAAATTAGGGCGTCTTTTAGATAGCCTTAATTATTTATAACTCAGAAATTTCGATTAAAAAAATCTGAAAAAATTTCTGCATGCATTTTTCAGTTGGAAGAATAACATAAAAAATTGCCGGTGAAAAAAATATTTGAGGGTATGCCGTTGACCGAGTTGGTACGGTATGCCCCATATAGTTTATCGGTTTATCTAAAAATCTTAGTTTTAAGCTGCAAAATAAAATACGAGGAATACCAGGGGAGTTCAGCCACCCTAAAAATTACCGAACAAAATTCTTGTTAGTAGCTTTCGGTATATTGGAATACAATAATTTTTAGGGAGTATTCAGGTTGCTAGTGTTACATTAATCGCTATTTTCAAGATTTTTCTTATCGACTCAGATAACTCGGTAACGGTGCATTCCTGGTGAAAATATTTCTCTGAAAATTTGTCAGAAAAGCTCTAACCGGACCGTTTCTTTGTTTGTCCGACATTTTTTTCCGAGTTTCTCTGTCACTTGCTAAATATCTCTGCCATTTTCTACGCGCAAATTGCAGCAGGCACAAATTATCAGTTTCTCGGAATTCCGAGGAACTCTGATTTTTTCGGATAAAGTACGTTAAGAAAACTTACGAGTTCTATTGCCGATCTACTATAATAAATGGACGCCTACATCATAAACTTGCAACTCAGTTTGAAAACGGACTAGCGTTACTCCGGGAGAGGAGTCTGACGTCACGACTGGCGAAACGCGTGAGGCGCACGCTGGTGCGCGAGCGAGGAAGAGGAGGAAGAGAGTATAGCGTTACAGCGTAGCAGTAGAGCAGCACAGCAACATTACAGCGTAGCAGTAGAACAGCACAGCAACGTTACACCGTAGCAGTAAAGCAGCACAGCAACGTTGCAGCGTAGCAGTATAGCAGCACAGCAACGTTGCAGCGTACTAGTATAGCAGCACAGCAGCGTTGCAGCTTAGTACCATAGTAGCGTGGTAGCACAGCAACGTTGTAGCCTAGCAGCATAGCACTGTACCAGCGTGACAAAACAGCAACAGAGCAGAGTAACAATAGCGCAGCAGAGTAGCAGCCACCAAGGGTGGGTGGCAGTTGGCAGCGCATTGAATCGTTCGAAGTTCTTATGATGGCCTGTGATATATGCGCATGCACGACAACGAACATCGCACGGGCCCACCGGAAGCGAATTTCACAGATTGCAATCGAGAAGCAGGTAGCCTTTTTCAGCAAATGGGCGTGATATGGCTTTGTCCAAGTTTGACGAAACAATTAGAAGGAAAAGCAACCGGGACGGCGATTGATTCATCGACCCCCCCATGACTGCTGAATTTATTTCTCCGAATTTATTTCTGTGCCCGATGGCCGATGCATGGTAGTAGCGGCTGAGTCCGGCACAAGTTCTCTCTAAAATCTATTCATTCTGATACTCGAACTAACAGTAGACTTTTTCAGAGAAAATAAATTTATTTTCTGAAAAACTTAGAATTTCTGCAATAATGTGGGTTTTGAGAATTTCAGAGAATTCGTAAATAGTAGTAATTCTGCATTTTTTCGTTAACGAAGCATGCAGAGAATTTCAGAGAAAGAAAATTAGCAAAAGTTGGAGTTTTTAGACAAATTTTCTTGAATATAGAAAATGAATAGCTAGAGAAAAACAGCAATGTTTATAGTTGTTAAGAGAAGTCGGAAAAAAAATTATGCAGTTTCAGAGTAATTCTGAAAATTATTGTCGGCCAAACACGAGGAGAATTTTATTGGAAACTGAGACTTTCCCTAAATCTTTAACTTAATATGTACTTTGTACGAGAAATGCAGAGAAAATTTGATTTTTTCAGAAAATGTTTTTAGAATATAAAAAAGAGACAGGCTTAGAATATTAACGATGTTCATAGTTTTTCACAGAATTTGGCAGGGAAAATCAGAAATTTTCAGAATAATTGGGAATATTTAGATTCAGAGAAAAAAAATTGACTTGCTCTGAAAAATACGAAAACTGTTAGAAATTCAGAGTCCTTACGGAGAAATTTTCCAAGATTTTCGTATAAATTTTCATACATTGTCTCAGAAATATTTTCACCAGGGATCCTATCAAAAAAGTATAAGGGGCATTATACACCGATCGGACTACCTTTTATCATGACCGTCGTCGATATAGTTGATTATTTTTATAATCGTTCACCGCAATGAACGGAGCTTGCTGCATTTTTTTTTAATTTTCATTACATATTTCGCGCACTTACAATTCCTAAAAATTACGTTTAAAAACTTTCGAATGCACGTATCTTCTTGGATATAAGTCGTATCGTAAAAAAACCTGCATAAAAGTTTTTCATTTTGTAGTATATTTTTATGTCAATTTATTTAAAAAATTCTTTAACTTTTCCGAAGCATTGATTTTTCATTAATAAACATAAAAATCCATTGGTCAAAAACTTGGACATTTTTTATTTTTTCCGAAAAAATCTCTAAAATACTACTCATGAAGACGAACATTTTAAGCTTACACGGAAAGTGGGACAATCCTTCTTTCGAATTTTTATGAGACTGTAAAAGATAAATAAAAAATGGAAACACTCATAAAAAATCAAACAATTTTCTTACTGCCAACTTTTTGTCCTAAAGTGGGACAATTTTTTTCCGAGTATTTATGAGAGTTTTCATTTTTTATTTATCTTTTAAACTCTCATAAAAATTCGAAAAAAAGATTGCCCACTTGCCGTCTAGGTTTAAAATGTTCGTTTTCATGAGAACCATTTTTGAGATTTTTTCGGAATTAAAAAAAAAAAGTCAAAATTTAAAAAAAATTGATTTTTATGTTTATTAATTAAAAATGAATGCTTCGGAGGTGTTGATGAATTCTAAAAATAAAATGGCATAAAAGTATACTTCAAAATGAAAAGCTTTTATATACGTTTTTTTTTTTACGATACGACTTAAATCCAAGAAGATACGTGCATTCGAAAGTTTTTAAACGCAATTATTCGAGCAATTTTCATAAATACACAAGTGCGCGAATTATGAAATGAAAAATTTGAAACAGATTGAGCATGCTCCATCCATTCGGGTGAATGACTATAAAAATAATCGACTATATCAACGATGGTCGTGGTAAAAGGTGGTGCGATCGATGTATAATGCCCCATAAAGAGCAAGTATTATCGACCATAATGCTCGGAAAAAATGATTGTACTCGAATGTACCGGATTTTAGAAGACACATTTCTAGACTCATTTTTTGCGTGGCTGAACTTCCATTGAATGCTCCATATCTTAATAAATTACGTCAGCAGATAATCAAGTGAGATACCGGTCAATGAATATCAACAATTTTAATCTAGCCATTTGGATCTGACATCAGTAGATACTCAAGTGAGATATCTGTTAATGAATATCAGCAATTGGGATTTGATAACCTGCCCTTAAGTATAATAAAACTTGCCTTAAAAATTTGTGACCCCTTATAACTAAGTACTCCTCGAGTATATCGAGTACCATAGTAAATTGGCTAAATATCAAAACTCTATGGCCGTCCGTCTTCATCTCCGGCAACAGTTGGTCAAGTTTCTGCATTTTGCCCGACAAGGGTACTAATTCCTGAGGCAATCCCTGGCCAGCGATGCACTTGTGTGTGCGTGACAGCTGGTTGATTTGATAATCTGACATCCACAGGAGATCCTCGAAAACGTACTGGGGATTTTTTTGCTTGTAAGTCGGATCCCTCGCTAATTTTTTTGATATTTCCTCGAGCTTACTCTCGTCATAATAGTTTCTTATGAGTAACGGATGATTGGCCAGTTTCCTCAGCTGCATCATCATTCCCACACCGTTGACCTCGCCATTTCTATCGGCCTCTTCCGAGTACTCGGCTATTAGGTTTCTGTACATCTCACGCTGTTTCTTCAGCAGCGTACACTTAATGACCTTTTCCGATTTTTGAGGCAAGTCTCGAAGTACCTCGGATTTAAGACGACGAAGAACGAATGGACGCATTATTTGCTTCGCGTTTTTCACTTGCTCTTGCTCAAACAGCGGCTGACTCTTTTTTTTATCGGCTGCCGCTATTTTCTGAAAATTTAAAAAATATCCTTATATTTCTCTATATTATAAAAAGATTTCGCCGCCGCCGCCCCAGCCGTGTCAAGCATCGAGAGTGTTAGAATAATCCAGGTTAGAGGCGGTCACCTATCTAAGTACTGATCGTAGAGTTCACTATCGAGAGAGACAAAGTTCCCGAGCAGTATCAATTTTACCATGGAATTTTGAGCGAGTGGTATCACGTTGGCCATGGAATTTCAAGCGAGTACTTTCAAGTTGGCCATAGAATTTCAAGCGAGTATCAAGTTGGCTAAGCAATTTTGAGCGAATGGTTTTTCGTTGTCCATGGAATTTTTAGCGAGTGGTTTTAAGTTAGTCATGGAATTTCAGGCGAGTGATATCAAGTTGGCGTTAGAATAACAAAAAGAAAATAGGTTCGAAAGATTTAACCAAAGTCTTGCGACGGCGAAAGCCACAGTTACCCCTACACTGTTAGAAAAGACTGGAAGTTTTTATGTAGAAACTCGTAATCGAAACTTAATATACAATTGTGGTATAAAATTCATGTACTTTTCCAGTAAAATTAAAGCAAATTATTAAAATTCAAGTACTTCTACTGCTAAAGTCAAGTAGGGTAGAAGCACCATTTGTGGCCATCTTAGTACCGTATGCGGCCATCAACTTGATCCATTTGTGGCCATACCTATTGCATGTAAATGACAGTGATGGCCACAAATGGCGCAAACGACTTTGAACATAATGTATTAAACTGGGTATTTTAAGCATTGCATTTTCGAAGCAGAAGTTGCTTTGATTCATGTAGAATAATCTTATTAAGTAATTCGAATAGATTGAAGTAATGATGAATTAATATACACATTTTTTGTGTGGCCAACAATGGTGCAGTGGTCACAAATGGTACGTCTACCCTACATAAAATTTAATATACTTGTTTATGCATAAAAGCTTCCAGTAAGAGTACATTAAATTTCAAGTAGATTTTTTTCCAGTGTAGTAGTATACGGGTCGTTCTGCCAATTATTGACATGCGTTTGTACCTGTCCTCTGAGATTTAGCTGTAATTTTGTCAATGTTAAGTATACCGTCTGTGATCATTTCAATACAGAATTAATGGTTCCCAAAAAATGTGAGATTACGACGTATTGCTATGTAAAAAAATCTCAGCTTTAAAAAAAAACTGTCGATCGGTTCCGAATTTGTTAAACCAGTGAAAATTAGCAAATTAGTCAAAAACAGTTTTTTGAGGTCCTTCCGCCAGTTGAATTACAATTTTATTTTTATTTTTGAAAAAACTGAGCATTTTTCATATAACATATGTAAATTTCTGAGTGGGATCTCAATGGAATATATATTTTTTTACGGCCGAAAGCGAAAACAGCGCAAATTAGACCAGAAAAAATTGATAAGCCGTTTAGATTCCACTCAAAAATTTACAGATGTTATGTGAAAGATTCACAGTTTTTCAAAAATAAAAATAAAATTGTAATATAACTGGCGGGCGGCCCGTAAAAAATGCTTTTTAAAAACTAATTTGCTGATTTGCACTGCTTTAAGAAATTCAGAACCGACCGATAGTATTTTTTTTTAATGCTGAGTTTTTCTTACATAGGAATACGTTATGATTTAGAATTTTTCGTAAATCATTAACACCGTATTTAAATGATTCTGAATGATTGTTCCTAAAATCGCAATATTTCGATACCTTTAGGAAACTTGGAGGGCACTCGAGGAAAAATCTGAAAAAATTGAAGCGACCTAATTGAGGGTGTACTTAACATTAACAAAGTTACAACCAAATATGAGAGGGCAGGTACAAACGCTTGTAAATAATTGGCGGAACGACCCATATATTTAATGGGGTGTTACAACTAAAAATATTCCGCTCTATACAAAGTTACCTCTATGAGGAAGTTGATTGATTTTGGCTTCCTCATAGCGGAAACTTTGTATAAAGCGAAATATAATGAAGAAGCTAGGTGCATGATTCTACTTTGCATCTTTGTTTTATGTAATAGATCAACATGGCTGAGTATTATTTTGTTCGCATATTGAAATTGGACTTCATATCAAGTTTTTCAAAAGTTAACGCGATAAAGTTAATATTTGAAAAAATTCGAAATTCCATAAAATCATAATTATTTACGTTTCGTCACTAAATTATATATCTATAATTACTGAATATGATTTCGTTTACATACCAAATTTGGGCGTGATATCTTAAGTTTTGCGAAAATTACTGCGATCAGGTTAGATTTTTGATAATCCGAAATTTCATAAAATCAAATTTTTTTCCGTTCATCACTAAATTACATATCTATTATGCTACTAATTCGTTCACATATTTAATTTGTAATTGTTATCTCATGTTTTGCCACAGTTAATGCGATACCGTTAATTTTTTCAATTATTCAAAATTCCATAAAACAAAGAATTTTATATCGTTTGTCACAAAATTATATATTTATCATAGCTGAATATTATGCTGTCCATGTACCAAATAGGAGCTCGATAGATCATCCAAATCTGAACCACTCAACCGATTCGAGAAAATTCAATACCAAAGAACATCAAGTACAAATACTCTTATGAAGAACTATTTAGCATAATACACTAATTTTTACAAAAACTAAAGCGACCACGCACTTTAAAAAAAAAATTTTTAAGTACAAAATCTAAATTGTTGCATCCATTCAGTCAACATTTGCAGTAATTAAAGAGGAGCTGATGCTCCAGTTGTGTGCCAAGTTTGAGCTCGATAGCTACAATGGTTCTTGAGTTATCAGCGTTTGAATTTTCGAAGTTGTACAGACACACACACACACACACACACACACACACACACACACACACACACACACACACACACACACACACACACACACACACACACACGCACGCACGCACGCACGCACGCACGCACGCACGCACGCACGCACGCACGCACGCACGCACGCACGCACGCACGCACGCACGCACGCACGCACGCACGCACGCACGCACGCACGCACGCACGCACGCACGCACGCACGCACGCACGCACGCACGCACGCACGCACGCACGCACGCACGCACGCACGCACGCACGCACGCACGCACGCACGCACGCACGCACGCACGCACGCACGCACGCACGCACGCACGCACGCACGCACGCACGCACGCACGCACGCACGCACGCACGCACGCACGCACGCACGCACGCACGCACGCACGCACGCACGCACGCACGCACGCACGCACGCACGCACGCACGCACGCACGCACGCACGCACGCACGCACGCACGCACGCACGCACGCACGCACGCACGCACGCACGCACGCACGCACGCACGCACGCACGCACGCACGCACGCACGCACGCACGCACGCACGCACGCACGCACGCACGCACGCACGCACGCACGCACGCACGCACGCACGCACGCACGCACGCACGCACGCACGCACGCACGCACGCACGCACGCACGCACGCACGCACGCACGCACGCACGCACGCACGCACGCACGCACGCACGCACGCACGCACGCACGCACGCACGCACGCACGCACGCACGCACGCACGCACGCACGCACGCACGCACGCACGCACGCACGCACGCACGCACGCACGCACGCACGCACGCACGCACGCACGCACGCACGCACGCACGCACGCACGCACGCACGCACGCACGCACGCACGCACGCACGCACGCACGCACGCACGCACGCACGCACGCACGCACGCACGCACGCACGCACGCACGCACGCACGCACGCACGCACGCACGCACGCACGCACGCACGCACGCACGCACGCACGCACGCACGCACGCACGCACGCACGCACGCACGCACGCACGCACGCACGCACGCACGCACGCACGCACGCACGCACGCACGCACGCACGCACGCACGCACGCACGCACGCACGCACGCACGCACGCACGCACGCACGCACGCACGCACGCACGCACGCACGCACGCACGCACGCACGCACGCACGCACGCACGCACGCACGCACGCACGCACGCACGCACGCACGCACGCACGCACGCACGCACGCACGCACGCACGCACGCACGCACGCACGCACGCACGCACGCACGCACGCACGCACGCACGCACGCACGCACGCACGCACGCACGCACGCACGCACGCACGCACGCACGCACGCACGCACGCACGCACGCACGCACGCACGCACGCACGCACGCACGCACGCACGCACGCACGCACGCACGCACGCACGCACGCACGCACGCACGCACGCACGCACGCACGCACGCACGCACGCACGCACGCACGCACGCACGCACGCACGCACGCACGCACGCACGCACGCACGCACGCACGCACGCACGCACGCACGCACGCACGCACGCACGCACGCACGCACGCACGCACGCACGCACGCACGCACGCACGCACGCACGCACGCACGCACGCACGCACGCACGCACGCACGCACGCACGCACGCACGCACGCACGCACGCACGCACGCACGCACGCACGCACGCACGCACGCACGCACGCACGCACGCACGCACGCACGCACGCACGCACGCACGCACGCACGCACGCACGCACGCACGCACGCACGCACGCACGCACGCACGCACGCACGCACGCACGCACGCACGCACGCACGCACGCACGCACGCACGCACGCACGCACGCACGCACGCACGCACGCACGCACGCACGCACGCACGCACGCACGCACGCACGCACGCACGCACGCACGCACGCACGCACGCACGCACGCACGCACGCACGCACGCACGCACGCACGCACGCACGCACGCACGCACGCACGCACGCACGCACGCACGCACGCACGCACGCACGCACGCACGCACGCACGCACGCACGCACGCACGCACGCACGCACGCACGCACGCACGCACGCACGCACGCACGCACGCACGCACGCACGCACGCACGCACGCACGCACGCACGCACGCACGCACGCACGCACGCACGCACGCACGCACGCACGCACGCACGCACGCACGCACGCACGCACGCACGCACGCACGCACGCACGCACGCACGCACGCACGCACGCACGCACGCACGCACGCACGCACGCACGCACGCACGCACGCACGCACGCACGCACGCACGCACGCACGCACGCACGCACGCACGCACGCACGCACGCACGCACGCACGCACGCACGCACGCACGCACGCACGCACGCACGCACGCACGCACGCACGCACGCGCACGCACACGCACGCACGCACGCACGCACGCACGCGCACGCACACACACGCACGCACACGCGCACGCGCACGCGCACGCGCACGCGCACGCACACACACGCACGCGCACACACACACACGCACGCACACGCACACACACACACACACGCGCACGCGCACGCACACGCACGCACACACACACACACACACACACACACACACACACACACACACACACACACACACACACACACACACACACACACACACACACACACACACACACACACACACACACACACACACACACACACACACACACACACACACACACACACACACACACACACACACACACACACACACACACACACACACACACACACACACACACACACACACACACACACACACACACACACACACACACACACACACACACACACACACACACACACACACACACACACACACACACACACACACACACACACACACACACACACACACACACACACACACACACACACACACACACACACACACACACACACACACACACACACACACACACACACACACACACACACACACACACACACACACACACACACACACACACACACACACACACACACACACACACACACACACACACACACACACACACACACACACACACACACACACACACACACACACACACACACACACACACACACACACACACACACACACACACACACACACACACACACACACACACACACACACACACACACACACACACACACACACACACACACACACACACACACACACACACACACACACACACACACACACACACACACACACACACACACACACACACACACACACACACACACACACACACACACACACACACACACACACACACACACACACACACACACACACACACACACACACACACACACACACACACACACACACACACACACACACACACACACACACACACACACACACACACACACACACACACACACACACACACACACACACACACACACACACACACACACACACACACACACACACACACACACACACACACACACACACACACACACACACACACACACACACACACACACACACACACACACACACACACACACACACACACACACACACACACACACACACACACACACACACACACACACACACACACACACACACACACACACACACACACACACACACACACACACACACACACACACACACACACACACACACACACACACACACACACACACACACACACACACACACACACACACACACACACACACACACACACACACACACACACACACACACACACACACACACACACACACACACACACACACACACACACACACACACACACACACACACACACACACACACACACACACGCCTAAGTAGCACACGTGTCTAATTGTCATCTATAAGTTATCGTTGTCAGGTTGCCTTTCTGATTTAACTAAACGGATTGAATGTACATCTTTTAAGAGATACCTATTTTACTGTTGCCTTTAAGTTGACTTTATTTAAGATAACTAAAGATACAATCAGACTGCTGTCCAAACGTTACCATATTTTTTTGTTCGATTGATGATTATTTTAGGGCATTGAAAAGTTATCAATTTGATGTTAACTGATATTTGTCATCAATGAGATGCCATATTGTAAAGGGCATAAGGATGCCATTATATTGTATTTCAAAAGATATTAATTTTATGTTAACCTTTTTTAGTCTGATTGATGATTATTTCAGGGCATTGAAAAGTTATCAATTTGACGTTAACTGATATTTGTCATCAATTAGATGCCATATTGTTAAGGACATAAGGATGCCTGCTTTGATTGGTAATATGATATCTATAAGTAATCTATACGAAGTGTCAGAAAAGTGTCCAAATGATGTCCGTCAATTGGAGGAAATAAAAGAAGAAGAACAACCGCCAAAACGTGTTCTCAAGTGATAGTGCTAATAAAAACAACAAATTAATATTTTAATGGACGTAAGTATTGAACCTTCGTGTTCTTGTCACATGTACTTTTTCGCTTCACAATTTATCAGAATTTACACTACATAATTTATCATTTTCTTTTATTTTTGCAGGTCGGAATCAGTGTTCAAAGCTGCTCTACCGTATAACCGACTATATATCCGAAGCTGCTCTACCACTGTATACGTAAACGCCACCGGATTCAAGAATTAGAATAAAAAGAAAACATTTATACTGTGCACCTTATGATAAGAAATGATGATAACATTAATGATGATAAAAATAATAATAAAAGTGTGAACGCAAATTCATGAATTTGAAACATATACGAAAATGCATATATATGTAGTTCATTTCTAATTATTACTTGCAATTTACAGAAATTTAATATCCCTCGAATAAGCGTATTTAAGATATTGTATTTTTGTAAATTGCAAGTAACTAGAAATCAATTACATATATATATTCGCCGGACCAATCTAAAAGACGACTATTAGGCATCTTATAGACATCCAAAAAGGTTGTTAGAACGATACCTTAACGGCGCCATAAACATCGTTCTAACAACCTTTTTGGATGTCTATAAGATGCCTAATAGTCGTCTTTTAGATTAGTCCGGCGAATACAATTTATTCGTCTAATTCACGCCTTTTAAAAGATATCTTTTTGCTGTTGAAATTGGTCAACATTATGTCTTCGTATTAGCAGCCGATAAGTGATGTCCGTTTGTTGGCATTTCGGTAACATTTATACGTCGTCATACAGTTATCATTAAGATGCTAATTAGTTATCAAATAAGCAGACATTCGACAAAGTATTTGTGATCCAAAAGGTTTCAATTTGGTCAACAAAAAAGTTATCCAGATCTTTTTGTGGACGTCCGTCGGACAACTTATAGATATCAAATTGCTACTTGGGACACATACACACATACACACACACACACACATGCCCACACGCAAGCACGCACTCACACAAACACAAACGCAAATACGCACGCACGCACACACACATACACAAATTTCAGCACAATATCAAGAAATTTGTAGAAATTGAATTGAATCCAAACGAAAAATAAATCTCTAAACCGACATTAATTTTCTAAATAAATGAATATGCAATTTATATAAGTGCATGTTTAATTTCTGGGAAAACATTTCTTAGAGCAGAAAATATTTATTTCCGTGCCATACAGTAAGAAATATTCACGTTAACGGAGCACAGAAATTGATTTTTACCGAATTTTGTTTCATAAAAATCGTAGTTGGCGTCCTTTTAACGCAACAAACAAAGCCCAAATATTATGAAAATGTTTAATACAGAGCAAAATAACTTTTTATAGGGTATTTCTAATTTTAAAACTAATTTGGATTGCTCTAAAGAGCAAAGAAATCGAATTTCATGATTTATTTTTTTCACAAATCAATGCTGGGAAGTTTTCCACGTTTTTCAGTTCAAGTTAACTTTTTGAGGGGGTAAGACTGAGAGAAATCTAAAAAATTAATTTTGTGAAACACCCTAATATTTGCACAACACACAAAAAGTACTATTATCGAAAAATAGGTTTACCGAATTCTTTGAAAAGAGACTCTTAAGATCGTCGTGTTTTCCAGCAAACATGGACGGCATTACAAAAATCAGCAACGATATGAGCTCCAGTAGATTATTCTGAAGGGGTGTACCAGTCAGCAAGATTCGATGTTTCGCCTAGAAGATCAAATAATATATTTAGCTAATCCTTCGCGAAAGGTGCGAGGAATATTTATCCCTTTGAAGCATAGTGATTTCCATGTCACCTTTTCAATAACCATTTTCTGAGTAGTTGGCGTAGTTTTCACTTAATTTTCGAACTTATCTTTGTATTTCGGTTTAAGGGGCATTATACACCGATCGGACCACCTTTTACCATGACCGTCGTCGATATAGTTGATTATTTTTTCAATCATTCACCCCAATGAATGGAGCTTTCTCCATTTTTTTCAAAATTTGTATTGCATATTTCGCGCGGTTGTGAATTTCTAAAAATTCGGTTTAAAAACTTTTGAATGTACGTATCTTCTAAGATATAAGTCGTATCGTTAAAAAACCTTCATAAAAGTTTTTCATTTTAAAGAATACTTTTATGTCAATTTATTTAAAAAATTCTTTAATTCTCCCACTTCGTGGGACAATCCTTTTTTTGAACTTGTATGAGCTTAAGAGATAAAGAAGAATGGAAACTCTTATAAAAAATCGGAAACAAATGTCTCACTGGCAAATTTTTGTCCCAAAGTGGAACAATTTTTTTCGATTTTTTATGAGAGTTTTTATTTTTTATGTATCTTTTGAACTCTCTTAAACATTCGAATAAAGAATTTTCCCACTTCCCGTCTAGGCTTAAAATGTTTGTGTTCATGAGTAGTATTTTAGAGATTTTTGCGAGAAAAATAAAAAATGTCAAGGTTTTTGAAAAATCGATTTTTATGTTTATTATTTAAAAATCAATGCTGCGGAGGGGTTGAAAATTTTTTTAAATATATTTCTATAAAAGTATGCTTTAAAACGAAAAGCTTTTATATACGTTTTTTTACGATACGACTTATATCCAAGAAGATAGTCCATTCGAAAGTTTTTAAACACAATCATTCGAGCAATGTTTGTAAATTTACAAGTGCGCGAATTATGAGACGAAAAAAATTGAGCATGCTTCATCGATTCGGGCGAATGACTATAAAAATAATCAACTATATCAACAACGATCGTGGTAAAAGGTCAGTGTATAATGCCCCATAAATTATATATTCTAGAATAAGAATTGCTGTGCAATAATTCGAAATTATTGTTTTTGTTACTGGCTTTGCGCGTTAAAAACACCAGCACCACTTGCTCGAAGTTTTGTATATTTGAAAGCATTGGCCGTGTATCAATATATACGATTGACTATATACAACATATATATAATAAATATAGATATAAAGCCCATGTATTTTTCGCTATACAAAACCTATAAATCTCGCCACTTCGTGCGCTGGCTGTTCAAAATGGCCGCGAATAAAGGTCACGCGCGAAGCCAATACACATAAACGATGAAAAATAGCAGATTATTTTGGAGAAAATCCATTATATTCGAAATTTATCTATTAAGTTTTCGGGGTAGCTAATTACGAATCCGTGCTCAGATACCCGAAATTCAAAATGGCGAGTCCAAGATGGAGAACGAAAATTTGAAAAACAATGAAAATCTCTTGAAAATTCATATCTAAGGGTTTTCAGAATCGCTGATTACAAATCCGTGGTCAGGTTCCCGAAATTCATTTTGCATTCTGGTCCGCCATATTGGATTCGTTATTTTGAATTTCCAGATTCTGTGTTCAGATTTGTAACCAGCGTCCCCAGAAAACTCCGACAGTCAAGTTTCACTTTCATCAAACGACTTTTTGCATTCTGGTCGGCCATTTTCATTTTCAATTTCAATTTCACCAAACGACTTTTTGCATTCTGGTTCGCCATATTGGATCCTCCATTTTTCATTTTCGAATTCTGAGTTCAGATTCGTAATCAGCGATCCCATAAAACCCTGATTCACTAATTTCAAATTGATTTGCATGTAAGGAAAAATGTATGCTTCAAAGGGTTATAATAACAAAACATAAAACTGAACAATGTCGAATCTTACATTAATCCTAACGAGATTCTCGTATCTAATGGTGCTCATGTTTTTGAGCATGTGAGCCTCGTCAAAGATAACATACTGAATTGGCATTACGCGAAACAATCGGCGTTCCTCGGGTGTGCTGCTCACTAGATTATAAGTCGTGAGAATAACGTCAACATCGTCGAGTTCACCAGCTCGCCAACCCATTCTCATGTCCTTTCGCTCGTCCTGCGAGCCGTAATACTGCACGACTTTGAGCCCTGGCGACCAACGCTCGAGCTCGTTGCTCCAATTTTCTATTTTGTTTTCCAAATTAATAAATTAATGAATTAACTAGTTAATTAATTAATCGATAATTGATCATTATTAGACAGTTGAAAAAAATTATTTGTCACATCAAAATACTATAGAGTACAACGTCGATTATCCGAACATTAATCATCCGAATCGAGCGTGATTTGGCAGCGTAAAATCGAACTTCTGTCGTAAAAAAGAAGGAAATCCTCGATTTTTTTTTCAAGGAAATAGACGATAGAATCGTATCCATTGACACAAGATATGTAATATATGAAAAGGATAATATATTTTTTAAATATTGAATGTCCTTGAAAATATATAAGCCAAGCCAAGCCAACTAGACAAATGTTCGACCCATCATATTTTTAATTGGACTTATTTCTATTTCACTGGTTTTTACTATCCCAAAAAACGGCCAAAAATAAATTGATTTTTTAAAATACTTTTCCGTCGAGCTTTTTTAATGATAATGGTTAAAAAAATGCTGGATAACAAAAAAAAAAACTTGAAAAATTTCGAGAATTTCAATTTTTTAAAAACTACAAAACCAAATAATCTGTCGCCTTTGACGTTTCCTTTTTTTTAAATGATTTTAATGAACTATATACTACCGGCTTTTTAAATTAAAATCGTCGAAAAAAGGGAAAGTCGAACGGTGCCACATTGTGGTCGTCCGACCGATCAATATCCGTTGAAATGAAAAATTCCATAATCTACGTGTCAATCAACTGAAAATGAAAGAAAGGCGTTGCCTCTAAAAAGAATTCGCTGGGACCTTTTTTTTTCACGAGGATCAATATTAGGTAGATCTCTTTAGAACTTTGAGGTGACAAGGGAAAACAAAAGTGTCTTTTTGAACACAGTGGCAAAAATATTTAGTCTAATTTTCCATTGCGGGCTAAGGAAGAAGCTCTTTTACAGAAACTGGTATATAAAATTTCATATGCAAGTGGGATGTAAAATTGCAGTACTTAGACTTAACCCCCATGAAAATTACAAAATTTAATATACAAATTGGTAATTTTACTACACTCTCGAAATAAATGTAATATACCACGTTGATGAATAAAACTTGCGGTAATTTAAATTTGCAAGGAATGTTAACAGTGCGAGTTTAATAATGATATTATCGAAGAGAATAAGTAATGAGTTACCCATTGTGGAACTAGGTACGACAATCAAATGCGGTCCATCATCTTCGCCGACGAGCCCATTCTCCTTGAGATACGTTAAAAATGCAATGACCTGAACTGTTTTTCCGAGGCCCATCTCGTCAGCGAGAATACCATTAACATTCTGTGAGTGCATAACGGCGAGCCAATTAAGCCCGACCATTTGATAAGGCGCGAGTTTTAATCCCGATGGCAAACCAGTTGGTTGCTGCGTTACCGTTGATGCACCCGCTGCCACGGCCTTTTCCATGTTCGCCGACAATTTTAGGCACTTTTTCATCAGCGTTTCTACCACGTGCCTCGTAGACAGCAGCAGCTGAGCCGAATTCAATAATTCCGTATCGAGATGCTTGTTGTGCTGAAATTTAGCGACCAAGTCTCGCCAATTCTGAAATGGCCGGGCGTCCATTATTGCCTGGGCTCGTCTTTGCGAACAGTGAGACATGAGCAAAAATTCCATTGGCAATGCGTTTTGCATAAACTCGAGAACGCCTTTTTTGTCGCCGGTCAAGTCGTTCGAAACCTCGACGTCCGAATCGTCGTCGCTAAAAAATTATCCCCAATCACTACTAATCAAAATTTCATTTTTCATTTCTATTCATTTTAATTTACACTATTAAAAATGTTATGAAGTTTACGACGCGTTTAACATACAAAATTATATAGAATATACAATCCATGTATTAGGGTGGTCCATTTTTGAACGATATTTTCTTTTTTCCGAGGCACCTCTCAAAAATGTTCTCTATTACGAAACATAATTCCTCGTAAATCATCGATATAATAAAAAATATGTAGAGGTCGCGACGGAATTTTTTTATTTTCTTGTTTTAAACATTTTTTTCAGTGAAACTTCTCATGTATATCTTTACATTTTTTGCATTACATGAGTGTAGAGATACTGGATATCACTCCAACATACCGTTATTTTGCTCATCCGTCAGAGGATGAGCAGATATTTTCGAAAAATTCAAAATGCCATGAAATTTTTATCGCTAAGCCGATTAACGCTGAATTAAATCCCAAACCCTGTCTGATAATAGTCTTGTGTACTTGTGTACCAAATTTCAGCAAGGTATCTGCAAAATTAGCGCAAGTCGGAACGAAAACAAATTTAAAAAAAAATTACAAACTCCGCTACCGGAGTGATGTGACATATTTATCACATAATAACTATGCTATCAAAACTAAAAAATTCTCGAAAAAACAGTGAATGATGATGATAAGCATTTGGCCACAGGATTAACAAATTACATTCTGGAGATGCCGGAAACAAATAAGTATATTATGAGACACTCGATAACAACAATAATTGTCCGAAACCTTCAAATGTTTACGATTATCATTCGCTCTTTTTACGAGAATTTTTTTGTTTCTATATAACAGTTTTTCTGGGATAAATACATCATATTACACAGATAGAGATTGGCTGAGATAATTTTATAATATTATAATTATAATTTTATAATTTTTTTTAAGTTTGTTTTTGTTCAAAGGTCCATAATTCTTTAGATATCTAACTTCAATTTGGTTTGCAGGTAAAATATTATCAGACAAAGTTCGGGATTTAATTTGGCATTAATTCACTTAGGGATAAAATTTTTATGGCATTTTGAATTAAAAAAAAAAAATTTGCTCATCCTCTATTTTTCACTTTCACAGCCCATATTTTTTGCAGTTGCAATTGCTTCGTACTCTAAAACTACATACCATTTAACAATAACGGACTGTCGCAGTGATATCCAAAATGTGAACATATACCTGAGAATTTTCACCGAAAAAAATTATTAAAACAAGAAAATTTAAAAATTCCGTCGCGGCCTCTACACATTTTTTTATCTCATCAATGATTGACAAAGATTTATTTTTCATAATAGAGAACAGTTTTAAGGGATGCCCCGCAAAAAAAATATAGTGTCAAAATGGACCACCCTACCATGTATATCATATACATAGCAATGGAAAAAAAAGAGTTTTGTCTTAAATTCAATATTTGCATATTAAAATTTACGTAGACAACATGAAAATGTCGTACATTTAAATGATGTGTTTTGTAAACAAAAACGGAATTAATGAACCTTTTTGTTATTTCAATATACTTTAATTTGACTTTAATTGAGGTATTATTAATAATAAAAACCAACAAATGAATTTTTTAAAATGCTTTTATCGAAATTACATTGCTATTAAAAAAAAATTTAACCGCAAGATTTTTATACGACTCTGATATTTAAACACCTCGCAGGGCAATATTAACAATTTATTATTAAATTCCATGATTGCATTGTGTAATTAATGTTTGATATTGAAAGGTTCATGATCTGCATATGAAAATAATGTGCTTTTTAACGAAAAAAGCAGTTCATGACATTTATTGCAATTTTAATGTAACCCCTGGCAAGCTGTGTCACCGTAGTGGTAACCGAAAATAACTGAAGTTAACCGACTTTTTAACCGAGAAAAAATAAGTCTCGATTAGCCCACTGTTTCACCGGCTTTAACCGACAATTTAACCGATTAGAAACGTTTCGTTCGGTTAAATTGTCAGTTAAAATCGGTTGAATTCACCAAACAAAATTGATTTTTTTTTATTCGGTTAGAATGTCGGTTACAATCGGTTAATTCACCAGTAAAAATCGCTTAAAAAATAACAAGTTTGGTTAAAAGGTCGGTTAAACTGGGTGAAACAGGGGCTAATCGAGACTGGTTAAAACACCGGTTAAAAAGTCGGTGACACTGCTTGCCAGGGATTCAGAAGTCTGATAAGAAGCTTTTAAAATTAATTTTGAATGTTATAAAATTCAGTTTGAATTTTACAAAAGATTGACGTTGGCAATGTAATCTCATAAGTGAGTATCTAAATTCTTAATTTTGATTTACCAATTAATTTTCTAAAGTTAATTTACTCTACTGTGAATTCAATATACCTATCCATTAAAGTAAAAATTTAGTTTTCAAAAATTCACTCACTGTATTGTAAATTCGATACAGAGAAGTGCATTAATTTTCCAGTGTTTCCTTTCATTGCATTTATGAAATCCCACTAGCTCTTGTAAATTTAATTTACTAAGGTGAATCAATTTTCAAATAAAATTGCAATAAGTGTCAAAATATTCGTACACTGTACTATAAATTTCAAACAATTGTGTATCTGAATATTACAATTTTTCAAATTATTTTCAATATAACAGTAAAATAAAATCCTTGCCCATTAGTCAGTGAAATTTCGTATACTGTACATGCACAAAACTTCATATACATTTTATGAATTTACAAATAAAAATTTTTAACCGTATAACAGGTAGCACGACAAAATACCTACAAATAAATATTTCAATCAGAAATATTTGAATCGAAAATATCAACGACAAAATATTTGGGTTCAAATATTGTAAAATTCAAACGCCTGAGTGGATATTGAGAGACAAAATACCTATGCAATCAATTATTAATAAATTCGAAATTCGCTTAAGTAGAACATGTCAGTATTTTTCTTTAAAGAAATTACCCAAGGTGAAAATCCCGCTCGCGCCCATGTACCATACACTATGTTTTTTCTTGATATCGCTAACAAATAACCACATTCCAATTTTTTCAACAAGGAAGTAAAAATAGATCATTTTTAACCAATGACGAGAAAATTGTCATAAACAGTCTATATTGCGAAAAGTAGCGATTTATGTCGTATAAACTAGCCATATCCTTGGTTCTCAATGAAATTTTGGAAAACACCGGTGTCTATCGTGTTCTACAAAAAATAAACAGAGAAGATAGAGTATTCGAGGGAGTTTCCATTCGTCCTTATTATATTTTCACAAAGCGGGCGTGTGTGCTTATTTATTTATTTAAAACAAGGATGCAAAGTAGAACCTTGCACATTGCTTCCTCATAATATTTCGCTTTTTACAAAGCTTCGTCTATGAGGAAGCCAAAATCAATTACCATACTTCCTCTTAGAGGTTGCTTTGTAAAAAGCGAAATATAATGAGGAAGCAATGTGCAATGTTCTACTTTGCATCCTTGTTTAACACGAAAGTACTGTAATATTACCATGCAATTTTGTATGTTAAATTTAATATGCCGGTTTATGCATCAAAACTTCCAATAAATGTATATTAATTTTCTGAACATTTTTTGCAGGGTATTCGTGTGCAGTACTATTTGCAATGCTCTCGCAGTACTAAGATTAACTGTTTTCCGCT